>JADLZK010007639.1:0-378592 GCA_015847255.1 Hyparrhenia diplandra | reverse complement strand
GCAAAGTGCAAAACTCTAATACATAGACAGACCCAAGAAGACATAACAAGGCAAGTCATAGTAGGTTCAAGATGTCCATCTAGTTAGACTAAGCTATACAGTTGAAGATATATGGTTCACAGGAAATGCATGCCTACTAGGAATAAAACTCCTACTTGAATGTATGGGGGCTTTGAAGGGGACTAAACAAGGGGGCTTACATACACAAAAGCAGAAATCTGTGCATTGCATTTGTAGCAATTCATGATGCACTATAACAGAAAGTCAATAGTGAAAGCACACTTCTTAAAATCTGTAAGAATCTACTTTATCATTCAGGATGCAGAATCTGTAAGAAACCAAATCACCATATGGAAAGAATTTCTGTGCTAGTAAATCAAAAGCTAGCTCCAAGTATCAACCCGACATAAATACAGATACTTAATGAACTCTATCCAATCTCAGGCTGCGGGTAGGCAAAGAAATGACACAAGATGCTTATAATATAGTCCATATATAGTGTTGCCATAGAAAATTAGCAAGAAACAACAGAGAACAAGCTCATGCAGCACTAGCCAAAAGTTGGTCACTTGGTTTTTATAGCTGGTCACTAGGTTTGTACAGGAAAGTGGAAGAAGCATTTTGACATGTAAATTTTGGGATATACCTGCAGTGCCATTGAGAGGTTGCATTCCTTCTTCTTGCATTCCCTTACCTATCACAGATATGTTTAATTAGAAACATTGGTCATGGATCACAGATCAAACACTTGGTTCTCCATATCTTCGAATCTTATGTACAGAGCAAGTCAAATCATAAATAGATGCTCTACAGAAACTTAACTAGTCAATTAGGACTGGTGCTACTCATGCTAATGGTGCTACCTAAATAGATATTATCAATAAATGATATATGCAAAGTTGACATTATAAAAATAGGAAAAACTCTCAATATTTGCAGTTTTATTCTTCAAGAGCATAACATGTAAACAAGTGGAAGAAACTCAACCCCATTATTCATCTACATCGTAATACACAATTACATTCAGGCATGGTGATATGTAGATATCATGTGTCTACTATTTTATTTCAGGCTATTCAATTGGATTGAAGTGATGCACATATAAAGATAGCAAGCAGTACGGCAGTACCTGAACTTGCAATGCCCATCATATCCATTACCTAAAATTGTGATTATATGGAGGATTAATAAATTGGGATAACAAAATGGAATTTAAAATCAAAACTAAAGAAGATTGCATATCACAAATTCAACTAACTTTCTGTCAAAATACATAGAAGCATGTTAAAACAGCAATAAGAAACAGTCCTTACTACTAACCATTGTACAGGTCAATTTGGTCAAGAACAAAGTGTGTGTATAATATATTCCTCACTGACCTGGTTGCTAGCACATGCCAGTAGACACACAGTGACACAAATGTATGGAACGGATTGGCAAACAAGCATTTATATTCCTCACTTGTAACCTTAAATTTCCAATTCGTTTTTTACACAGATGAGCACACAGTTGCTTCCCTAACTTTGACCATATTTTACAGACAGATATATTAACAAAATTCAATCCAAATCCTGTAGGAAGACCATAACAAGGGAGATCTATTTTCCACATACAATGCATATACTTGGGCTTAGTTCAGATCAGGTCCATTCTGAACACAGGTAAGTGTCGAACTGCAAGTCAGGAACGAAAATAGTATGATGAGATATGCACATACGTGGAATAATGTTTGCTAACTTCAGAATGCTTCAAGTCAGCATGATCAGTCACGTCCTGATACTGCAATTGTGTCAATCAGCACACCACCAAATACAATAGAATACTCAGAACATGCTTGGGCTTCTAACAGCAAGGTCTTGATACTGATATCACAAGAGATCTCGACCAGGAGAAGGCGCGCAGCAGTAAGAGACGCACCTCACCGTCGGCAATGTCCGGCATGGAAGGGGCAGGGGCGGGTGGCGCCCGCACGGATCTGGGGCAGGCAGCGCCCGGCAGCGCACAATATGCCGCGCCGGGAGGGGGGCTGCTTTCGCCGGACACGCCTACGCCTAGGATGCCAAGCGCGGGAGGGACGGCGACGGCGGATCTGGGTAGGGGCGACCGGCCGAAGCGTGCGGGGCGCCGGGGGGGGAGACGGCTAACTTTGCAAGGATCGCCACCACCTATGGTTGCACACCACTATCCATCCGCCTAGGTGGCGCTGCCGCCGCCGTCTGGCAGCCGCGCGCTCAAGCACGACACGCCATGGGCGCCCGTTGTTGACGGTCATTAACTACATATTTTATACCGTCAACATTAGTATAAAACTATCAAAACACAATAGTAAGAGGGCTTTGAGCTAACCATTTCCACAAGTTTTTGGTACTTCACTTGTTTTGCGAGAGGGCAATGTTGGAAACATATACATTTTGGGCCAAAAGCAAAGGAAAACATATAAGAAATAACAAGGCCCTAAATGGGCATAAGCAAAGCACGGAGAAGAGATGAGACAAGCCCATAAACATGAATATCAACATCCAAACACAAGCCCAAGAGGTCGAGGCCCGAATCCAACATGAATGACATTGGGCCACATAACATGGGTTTAGTATTTCGGCATAACTTTTTCTCATACGGACTCCATTTTTTTGTGCACCACCCGCCAAAAAAGAGCTAACGACGAAACCGATGTGCTCAAAAAATTTGAGCCTATTCGCCCACATCTTGGTGCGCGCACACCTGAGGGTGCGCCCGCACCCTCGCAGCTACCAACCGGGCCCATCTTTCTCTGGCGGTCCAATCAATGTACGAAAAGTGGCGGTGCGGGGTGCGTGGCCACGTTCACTTGAACCTAGACGCCGTAGTGAGGTTGGTTTGGAGGAATATTCCATGGCACATTCCCCTCTCCCCTCCTATAAATAGATGGCTCCTCCCTCCTCCATTCAACAACCATTCTACACACAACACAAAGGAGAGCCACAATGTAATAGAAAGGGAGAAGCTCCACTCTTGTTCTTCTTCCCCTTCTTAGTTCTAATGGAGAGAGAGAGAGGGAAGGCTAGAAGGAAGTTTGGTTCCTTCTACCCGGAGTTGTTGGTCCGCCCGGTGTGCCGCGGTTCCTAGGAGGTCGGAGTGCGGACTTGTCGGTACCGCTCGCTAGTACCTCCCCTACAACTTCCTTACACTTTGGTAAGAAAGCTTGTGTTCATCTTTCTATTTATTGTTCTTCAAGCATATTATCTTAGCTGTTATAAACTTGCGGGATTGATAGTCGTATTCCCGTGGTCGTAACTCCCGTTGAAGGAACCCTTTGACCGGGAACCTTGATCGACACCAAGAGTTGTGTACGGTAGTGTTGACGTTTCTTAACGTTATGCGTAAGAATCATAGCGCCGCGGAATTGTCGTTATAGCATTTCACGGGAAGTATTGAGGGGTATCGTATTTCCACGAGCGGTTGTGTGATTACTCTCGAGCGAGTCACCCTAGGATAACTTTGGGTGGTGAGGTATCTTTATGGGCTCAAACTCTCTAGCGAGGATCACTTTGTTTGTTATGTCCTCACTTCGGGCACCAAGAATCGCCCAAACCGGGATGGAGACCGGCATTTAGCACCGCGCCACACCCGAACGTGGGGGATTACAAGGGACGGACAAGGTCGTCACAACCAGGCCCCGCCCTACCCCTCAACCGTGGGATGCGCCACAAAAGATAGAAAACCCTTAGTCTAGACACCACGCCTCACACTAGTGATTATTACTCTAGCGTGTCGACAAGGCTTTTACCCACCCTCGGGTCCTTCTTCTAGAGTATCGCCCACGAAAAACGACTATCAATCCCGCAAGTCTATAACAGCTAGATAATATGCTTTAAGAGTAATAAGTCGAAAGAGGGACACAACCATTCTTACCCAAATGATTAGAAGGTTGTAGAGGTACAAAAGCGTGGCGGGGTGCCGACAAGTCCCGCACTCGCCACCCGAGATCCATAATGCACCGGGGTACACGGGGACTCCATGGAGAAGAGGCCAAGCCCTCTTCTAGCCTTCCCTCTCTCACTCTCCATTAGAACTAAGAGGAAGAAGAAGAAGATAGGAGTGGAGTGATAGCTTCTTCCTCTCTTCTACATTGTGGCTCCTCCTTGTGTTGTTTGGAATTGGTGTCCTTCAAATGAGGGAGAGAGGGAGCTACTTATACATGGAGGAGAGGGGCCTAAATGCTAAACTACCAAAACCGACCTTGTATCGCCTTCCTAATTAGACCAAACCGACCATCCCACGTTGGTAACCCCTTAAGGCAAAGTTAATGAACCGCCCCCCGAGGCCGGGCCGAAACCGCCCTGGGAGGGTGCGGCCGCACCTTTGGGTGGTGCGCGCGCACCCTCGGGCTTAGCAAAATCCGGGCTTGGCGGTGGTGGCGTTGTTGGGCCTGAAAATTCTGCTGGTGGTGTTTGCTCGGCCCAACTCTGGCGTTTTGGTCCATTTCCACCCTAGGCTTGAAGTATTCTAAATGCGCTTTCGAGGTTGCGTACTTTGGTCGTATTTCCATCTGTTTTTATTATAAATACTACAAAATACATTTTGGACACTACAAGTGGAAATATATTAGTAATAAATGTATATGAGTATAAAAGGTATAGTTTCACTCCCTTTATGGTAGTAAGTTGACGGGAAAAAAATATGTCGTTGGTGACCGGTCAACAAACTCCCCAAGCTTACCCTTTGCGCGTCCTCGAGCAAAAGATAAGTACTTGGTTGTTGATCGAGGAGTTGCTACTATGCGATTATATTTCACAAGTGCGAGGTTTATAACAAGATTTTCTACTATTGTTTGAATAAAATGGCACGTCTTTTCTCACCCTATATTACCTTTCATCGTTTGGGGGCTTTTTAGCCGCTCTCAAAGTCTTGGGTTGCGGATAGAACGGTTGTAATAGAAATACTACTCATTCATTCTTTTGATCAACCTTTTCATCCGGGATTATTTATTAGATTTATATTTGTTTTTGAGAAAGTATGGGCTTTATTACTACATATATATATATATATTTTGGAGAGGTGGGCTCTACTCGCCCCTAGACTTTTGTCTTTTATTTCCTCTCTTTCTTTTTTCCTTTCTCTCTTTTTTTTTTTTTTTTTGGAGATGTGGGCTCTACTCGCCCTGGACACGTGTCCATTTTTCATCTCTTTTCTTTTTCTTTTTTTTTTTATACAGCCCATATCTTTTCTCTTTTCTTCAAATTAGATTCACGGATGTTAAGTTTCTCTCTTGAATGAAATCATAGCAAATATATTTGTACCATATCATATTTGGCAACAACTTAGACTGGATAGAGCTTATGCAACCCACATGAATCGGGTTTTTCAAGATGATTTTAAGACTTAGCCACTAAACCCAAAAATTTAGAGAATTTCAAGTTATAAACTAGGCATAGGCAAAACATAAGACAGAGCAACTATTCATCATTTCAACAAGGGACTAAGACTAAACATTTTCATAGCTCATATGTATGGAGTGGAATAAATCTCCTCTCTCTTTCTCTTCTTCCCTCTTTTTTTTTTATTCTCATATCTCATCATTCTTATAAGATAAAAAAAAATAACTCAATGGAATGTGAGATACGAAGTTACCTTTAAGAGGAGTCCTCCCCCAAGCTAGCTTCTGACTTACCTTTGGTTTAAGAACGTTGCTAGCTTGTGAACGTCATGAATTGATTTAGCATCTTCTTTGAGTGCGATAGGGGACCCCCAAGCTTGTCTTGTGATGATCTTGGAAGAACGGGACAACCATTCTTGGGGTCCCAAAGGTTTTATTTATTTATATTTTATTATTTTTTTTTGGCTCACCAAGCAAGTTCTCGATCTCCATTGTCATCTCTAGGACTTACCCTTATGATGTTGACCAATTCCTGCAGGGTTAGTCCATATGGTTGACTAAATTCTACACTGGCAGTTTTGTTTCAATAATCAAACTCGACTCCATGTCTAATCGATTAAGGTAGACTTTTTGACCTAAGCACCATGCTCAATTCAAAAGTCTATGGAAGTAGGATCATCGGCTAAATGATCACGACTTCCAAAACCGCAACATACCTCCGGCATAGAAAATGGAAGCATGAATTGAAAACAAGATTCATCCAAAGGAGGTGCGGACTTTGAGAGGTGATTTTTTTGCAAGGTAATGGACAAAGGATGAGAGTGAAAGATTCACATTACCTTGTTGTGACCCTCCCCAAGCTAGCTCAAAGCCAATATATTGGAATTGTACTTCATGCTTTTGGCTTTTCCTTTGCATACCTGAGTGTGTATGTACCGACCGCCCGTATGAGGGGCAAGAGCGTTGAAGCTTTTTGCGGTAGTAGCTTGATGATTCATCTCAGGGGCGGCCACTAGGCTTAGGTCGACATACAACTAGTGTATATGGACTTTGAGCCATTGTGACAACAAAGGTGCAAGGAGGAGGTTCCTTCCTTTCATCTCTTTTTTTTTTTTTTTTCAAATATATTCCCCCCTTTTTTTTATATATATAAATATATATTTTTTTTTTTTTTCTCTCTCTCTTTTTTTTTCATAACTTCTTTTCTTTTCTTTTCTTTTTATTTTTTTTTCTCTTTCTCTTTTTTTTTTTTTTTTTTTTAGCAAGGCAGGGGCTCACATCATCTTTTATTCACCCTCATTTTTTTTTTTTTGTATGATCTCACGGTGGATGGAACTTGGGATTGTCACCATCTTCCCCACACTTAGACTTTTGTGTAAAAGTCAAGTGTGCAAGGTCCGGGTCTCCTCTTGAGCATGTTCCATCACCCATGAACATCATAACTTTTTTTTTTTTTTGTGATGTAGCCCTCATGTTCTCAGCGTGGCATGCCTCTTTGTTCTTCTTAATCGATCTCCACCAAATGGTTAGCGACAAGAATACCCGAAGGTGCATACTAACTTGAAAACATGTTCTTGCTTTTATTAATAAGAAAAGAGAAAGACTTTTTGTTCTCTTTTTTTATGATAGTCCGGGGTATCTCACGGCGGTGCTTTTTATGGTCATAAGCTTGACCGGTGGGAAAACATCCTGCCAGTTGATGGTGGTGAAGTTCCCGCCACCACTAAAAATTTAGCATTACGCTCAAGTCGCAAGGTTAGCATCATCATGCTACTACGAGGCTTGCAACCATTCTTAAAAGGTTTACAATGAGAACCAAGAGATGGTTGTAATTTTCGTGGAAGCACTCGACTAGAAGCAAGACAAACTCAAGAAGACCCAAAGGTGAGCATGTAAGAAGTCTCAAGTGACAACTTGTTATGCTCAAAAACAAATTTACTGTTTGGTCTCAAAAGAGTTGTTGCTTAGGTGCATGTCCATGGCACATGAGAGTTTACCCTCAAAAGATTTGTTTGTGAAGGACGAACATTCAAATCTTGACCATTGTCAAGAACAATGTTTTGTTGGCCGAGGGACATGACTTGTGCTCGTGTGAGGGCGACAGTGTTTTGTTTCACTAAGATGTGGAAACAACTTGGGTGAAACGAGTAGAGTTATAAACTTAAGCCTCCTCGAGCGGGTTTTGGTTGGGAAGATGCTTCACCTTTGGGATGTCTAGGTGCGAGAGGCGGAAGCAATCCTTCCCAACTTCTCATCAAAATTCCCTCTATTGGTTTTTTGTGAAAAAGTTTTTGAGGGTAGCCTATGAGAGGATTGAAGTCAAGGATGGGGTAGATATGGAAGTCTAAGCGCACCTCGGCTTTCGAGGTTCTGCCACCATCCTTGAATTCATTCGCAAACTCCGAAGGGCCGAAGCATTCCTTCCTTCGGTGTTTGTGGTTCGGAGACGAGGCTTCAACAGTCGGTTGTAACGATGGTATGAGGAATGGCTCGCCTGATGAGGGCTCCTCAATGCTTGACATGCCCTTAATGTGGAGGGGGATAGGTTCTACAACGGGAGAAGCAAGCTTCTCTAGGATGTGTTCAAGGGTTTTCCTATGTTCTATTGTAGGTTTACGTG
The DNA here is from genome assembly GCA_015847255.1 of Hyparrhenia diplandra. NCBI lineage: Eukaryota > Viridiplantae > Streptophyta > Magnoliopsida > Poales > Poaceae > Hyparrhenia > Hyparrhenia diplandra. The sequence goes on along the minus strand of JADLZK010007639.1, from coordinate 370,616 downwards.
CAATCGACCCTTCAACGGTCATGTCAGGTCATAGGGCAGCATCTATGTCAAGACCCGAGCAAAACATATGCAAAAGCACACTATCGGGTAATGACAAGTCTAGGCCAACATGTATAAACATTATAAACCTGGCCTAGGATGCATCTATGGACTCCTTCTCATCCTATTTGAAATCGAGGATTGTCCTTGGTAGGCATTGATGGGGAAGAATGCTAGACAAAAAATGTCTTTGAGTTCTTCTTAGTCCCCATTCAAACTTCCTACGACAATAGTGTACTATTGTTTTACTTTCCCTATGAGGGAGAGCAGAAACAAATTCCACACGTGAATTTCTTGGATCATGCCAGAATGCTTTGAGGCATGATCATAATTCCTCGAAATGTTGTAGGTGGCAACATAGATTTTCAAAATGGTCACCAGAGATGGAGTGCCTGAACCAAAAGTTTTTTCTAAATTAGGGTGAGTTCTTATCCAGATAAAAATTTTGGTTTTGAAAAAGATTGTGGCTCTTGTGAACTCCCCCATTGAAGCGTAAGGTTTTTAAAAATAGAGTAGGCTTCAATTTGAAAAAGAAAACAAATAACTATTTTTGTGTTTTTTTTTTTGGATACAACACACGGGTGCTCTAGGCTCGAGAGAAATTACGACTCTTGTTCCCACGGCGCGGCCGAGAAATGCTTGTTGACGTTTCTTAACGTTATGCGTAAGAATCCGCATAGCGCCGCGTAATTGTCGTTATAGCATTTCACCCAGGAAGTATTCAGGGTATCGTATTTCCACGAGCGGTTGTGTGATTACTCTCGACGAGAGTCACCCTAGGATAACTATGGGTGGTGAGGTATCTTTATGGGCTCAAACTATCTAGCGAGGGATCACTTGGCTGTTATGTCCTCACTTGGCACCGGCAATGCGCCCAAACCGGGATGGAGACCGGCATTTAGCACTTTTACCACACCCGAACGTGGGCGATTACAAGGGACGGACAAGGTTTTGTCACAACCCGGCCGCCCTACCCCCTCAACCGTGGGATGCGCCACAAAAGATAGAAAACCCTTAGTCTAGACACCCACGTCTACACTAGTGATTATTACTCTAGTGTGTCGACAAGGCTTACCCGTCCCCGGGGTCCTTCTTCTAGAGTATAAGCCCAGAAGGAACGACTATCAATCCCGCAAGTCTATACTTGACTAGATAATATGCCTTAAGAGTAATAAGCGAGAAAAGAGGGACACAACCATTCTTACCTAAATGATTAGAAGGTTGTAGAGGTACAAAGCGTGGCGGGTGCCGACAAGTCCGGCCTCGGCCACCCGAGATCCGCAATGCACTTTGGGGGGTACACGGACTCCATGGAGAAGAGGCCAAGCCCTCTTCTAGCCTTCCCTCTCTCACTCTCCATTAGAACTAAGAGGAAGAAGAAGAAGATAGGAGTGGAGCGATAGCTTCTTCCTCTCTTCTACATTGTGGCTCCTCCTTGTGTTGTTTGGAATTGGTGTCCTTCAAATGAGGGAGAGAGGGGAGCTACTTATACATGGAGGAGAGGGGCCTAAATGCTAAACTACCAAAACCGACCTTGTACGCCTTCCTAATTAGACCAAACCGACCATCCCACGCCGGTAACCCCCGAAAGGCAGGTTAATGAACCGCCTCCCGAGGTTTGGCCGAAACCGCCTCGGGGAGGGTGCGGCCGCACCTTTTGAGGCGCTACACCCGGGCTCCTTCGGCAAAATCCGTGCTTCGGCCGGGGTGGCGTTGTTGGGCCTAAAAAAAGTCTCATTTGGTGGTGTTTGCTCGGCCCAACTCTCGGCGTTTTGGTCCATTTCCACCACGGGCTTGAAGTATTACGAAATCGCTTTCCAATTTTATTCGTACTTTGGTCGTATTTCCACCTGTTTTTATTATAAATACTACAAAAATACATTTCGGACACTACAAGTGGAAATATATTAGTAATAAATGTATATGAGTATAAAAGGTATAGTTTCACTCCCTTTATGGTAGTAAGTTGACGGGAAAAATATGTCATTAGTGGCCGTCAACGAGGTAGTGCAACGCGTGGTGTTTGGACTAACGTTCACCTATCTTTTCTTGAGTTGACCCCACGGCCGAGGGGTAGGTACCGGGTCGATGCGATGACCTTATGCATCTCTTTGTAATCCCCGTTGGTGTGTGTTATTGTCGTTAATTGCGAGGAGCGGCCGGTTGGTGCGATGGCGGTGTCCGCCCGGTAAGGAGATAACAACTCTAGAAATCCCACCTAAAAACCTAAGCCCATAAAGATACCTCACCACCCATAGTTATCCTTGGGCGGCTCGCTTGGAGATTAGTGCGCAAACGTTCCTCGTGGAAAATACGATACCACGAATACTTCCGTGAAAGCTATAATGACAAATCCGCGCGCTTGCGGATTCATCTTCATCACGTTAAAGAACGTCAACTAGCTTTTTACGGCGCCCGTTCGTGAACGGTTGTCGTAATTCTCTCTCGAGCCTAGAGCACCCGTGTGTTGTATCCAAAAAAAATATAAATAGTTATTCATTTTCTTTTTCCAAAATGAAGCCAACCACTCCAATTCAAATTCTAAAGGTGGAGTTCACAGGGCCAAAATCTTTTTCAAAACCAAAGTTTTCATTAGCCATGAACTCCACCCTAATTTGAAAAAAAACCTTTGGTTTGGGTACACTCCTTCTTTGGTGACTATTTTGAAAACTGTGTAACCACCTATGAGATTTCGAGGAGTTATAATCATCCCTCAGCACTCCTAGTAGCATGATTCAAAATTCTCACGTGGAAGTTGTTTCTGCTCTCCCTTATTGGGAAATCAACACAATGGTACACTATTGTCGAAGGAAGTTTGAATGGGGACTGAGAAGAACTCAGAGACAATTTTTGTCTAGCATATTCTTCCCCATCAATGCCTACCAAGGACAATCCTCGATTTCAAATAGGATGAGAAGGAGTCCATAGGTGCAACTTTGGGCCAGGTTTACAATGCTAATACATGATGGTCCGGGCCGGTCATTACCCGATAGTGTGCCTTTGCATATGTTTTTCGGGTCTTGGCATAGATGCTGCCCTATGCCTTGACATGACCGTTGGAGAGTCATTTGCACGTAAACCTACAACGAAACATAGGAACATCCTTGAACACATCCTAGAGAAGCTTGCTTCTCCCGTTGTAGAACCTTTTCCCCTCCACATTAAGGGCATGTCAAGCGTTGAGGAGCCCTCATCAGTCGAGCCATTCCCCTTACCACCATTGGAATCGACTGTTGAGCCCTCTCCCGAACCAACAACACCGAAGGAAGGAATGCTTCGTCCTTCGGAGCTTGCGATTGAATTCAAGGATGGTGATAGAACCTCGAAAGCCGAGGTGCGCTTAGACCTTCGTATCTACCCCATCCTTGATTTCGATCTTCTCATAGGCTACCCTCTCGAAAAGCTTTTTCACAAAAAACCTATAAAGCACTACTACAGAAATGAACTTCCGTGGCGGGCATTTTCCATTTTCCGTGGCGGGCATTAGATCCGCCACGGAGCTAGGGTCACGCGATTGTCGATTAACCGCGTGGCGGTCTTTCCCACGCCCGGGGCGGCCAGCCAACTATTTTTCGTGGCGGTTTTCTAAATGCCCGCCACGGAAAATAAAAACTAAAACACCATGCAAGTTCAATTCTCAGAGTAGTGAAGGGGAGCCATGATGAGAAGTTGGGAAAGATTGCTTCCGCCTCTCACACCTAGACATCCCAAAGTGAAGCTTCTTCCCAACCAAAACACGTTCGAGGAGGCAAAATTCATAACTCCATTCATTTCACTCAAGTTGCTTCCGCATCTTAGTGAACCAAAATAGTTGTCGCCTATTGGTATTTATTAAGTGCTAAAAGAATATGAAGGATTCCGCAAGCGCACATAACACCTACCATTGTAGCTTTTCCCTAGGATGAGTATTCTAGAGTATCGTATCCACATGGAAGCATTGGCTAAAGAATCTAATAAGTCACAATCATGTATCTACTAACTTAGCAAACCACTAAACTAAAGTAAGGGGGGTAAATGATAGATGATATGAGTTATGAACACTATAAATCGCACAAGAGAATTTCTAATGATAAATGCATAGTAGCACGTTGAGAGGACAGTGGGAGAGATCTAGGTTCCTATGCACTTCTCTATTACTTAGGTTCTATGATAGTAATCATACCATCGCACTTTGGGACATCAAAACACTAGCCACGGAAAGGGATGAGAAGGGGGCTAGGAAGCTCTAACAAGGTCCTACAAACACCAACCCGAACGTGGTGGAATGCATCGACCATCGTGGCATCACCACACTAGTAGAAATATGCTCATGGATGACGTTCACCTTTGGTCACTGTATGTGTCAGAAACGTCACATAGTTTCACCTATGACGACCTTGTAACCAAAATCATATCGTCACTGGGGTCGCGTCACATTTGTTAATGTGTGACGAAATACCAAAGTTGGTCATAGATGTTGTTCCATTCAATGACGATAAGTCCATCGTCAAAGATGTGCAATCATTCTTTGACGATCCGTTTTGGTCATGTTTATGCCCCGTGTTCGTCACCATCGGTCCGCCCGACAGCGTCTTGACGGTGCCGTTAACGGCGTCGCTTAGTCCTATGACGCCCTTTTTTGGTCACCAATTGCTTTAGGGGTATCGTCATAAAACGGTGGTGTTTGCTATGTAGGGCGGCGACATGGCCGGATGGCGTGTCGCGTTACGTGGCAGCCTTCACTTTATTCATTGGTCCACGTGGACCAATTAGAATCGCCATGTGGCCGGGTATAATTGGTCCGCAGATTTGTCAATACAAATTAGTCACGTATTCCACGAGCTGCATCGGTTTGGTCACGCGAATGCGGTTGTGATGTCAATAATATTGGTCATACAAATGTAGCTAAATAAATTAATTGAAGTTTGCAATTGGTTGTACAAAAACCACATAATATCATAGTTCAAATAAAAACCAGTATTGTACTAAGTGCCCAGCACCACCACTTGAGCATAAACTTCGAGTTCACAAAGCACACATTTAAATATGTTTGCACAAACAAAACAGGAAATACTAAAAAGTTGGCACCACGGGCAACTTAAGTTTTCGGACTAGCCAAAATGAGCGTGCCAAACACAAAGAACACTTGAGCAAAGAAATTCATGTTGAAGGAGGAGCAAAGACTAGAACGAGGAGCTTGGAGGTTCAAGATCCTGCCTTGAGGTGCATCCTATTCTCCTCCATCTCCTTCCTATTCTCCTCCATCTCCTTCCTATTACGCTCTGCCGACTTCTTGTACTCCTCCGGTTCTTTTTGTTGCCCGAAAGCAGCCTTTCATCGCCTTCTTCACTTTTCTTCCCTCGAAGTTCCTCGAGTTCACCTTCAACAAAGAGCCCTTGCTTCACCGCAAGTTGTTCCCGAAGCTCACTTTCATTTGTTGTTCCCTGAACGGAGGGTTGTGGTGTCTTGAGGCCAACACTCTTCAAGAATAGTTGAGAGCTGGTTTTGGAGAGCACAAATGGACACCACATTCACACCGTCTTACGTTGTATAACCCGCGACCTTAAGGTCCTGGTTCATAGCCTCCATTTTAGACTGAAAAACATGGGCACAAACTAGTTAGATGTTTTCCTAAGATGCTATAGAATAAACACAATGCATTGCACAAGATGTTTATAATCGCCAATCGCACATTGATTCAGTTCATGCGGACATTGAGAAAATGATTGAAAAATGAGAAGTAACACGGGCATGTTCATAACATTCAAAGTATTAAGGTCCTGGTTATGAAGACAACACATTCGAATATTTATAAATGCAAAGATATGGCGGGTCGACAAACTGTTTGTATTATATGTTGAAGAACCACAACATTACTAGGGCGACGCTTTTTTCAAATTAAATCGAAACTTGTGTTAGCTCTCAGTCAATAGCATGGAATAATAAATTGAATGCTCACCCTTCTTTTTGTATTGTTAATGCTTTTCGCGACCTTATTAGTTACTTATTTGACTACCGAGAAACCATGACACTTAGTTATCTAACTAGCGGGACAAACCATGACTCATAGTCACAAAGATAAATAATGATTGTGCATCCGGTTTCTATGATAAGCCCAACACCGTATTTTGAAACCAATAATTGAGAGACACTAGTTTCATATCATGGCAAACCCAAATCCCCATTTCGGTTCCTAAGTACCCATTTCGGATATAACAATCAATTCGATTCCATTTCATCATCATTCCCATTCGAGCGGTTTACTTCCTAAGACTTAAAAAATGCATTGAATAAATCAAACTAATGATCTTACAAGTGCTTCTCTTGCGAGGTCACTTTGGCCACGTTTGGAGCTGGTGTGGCGGTCTTGAAGGCCTCCACCGCATCTAACTCTTGATCCTATCTAAGCCGGGTTCTTCCCTTTTTCTCTTACTCTTACATTTGCATGCATAAACATTCCGCGAAAAAGGTGTCTAAAATGAAGTGCAAAGGCACTGGTGATTCATGGAAATGTACGGTAATCGTACAAAGGAAATTTACACTTACATAATCATATAGGTGTGCCTCGTGAGCGGCGGCGAGAACCGTGTAGTCCGATGATACTTCACCTTCTTGCGGTTACGCTTTTCTTTTTCACATGTTTCCCTACAGAGAAACTAGATGTCGATGAGATCATAGATTCAAAATGAGAAGATGGTGTGCAAACTGAATGTGAAAGAATAATATATGACAAGATACCCATACCATGTTTTTGGATTAGTCCACTTTGCAACTAGTGCCCTCCAATTGTTCATCGGTCATGTAAGAAACAGGTGAAGTTGTTTAATCTCATTTGCGACTACACCATTGAAGTATTTGGCCTTGAGCCGATAACGGTTTTTTTATTACAAAGGCGCATCGGATCGAAGACAAGCTTCTTTTTTGTTGGCGCGTCTTTAGTCTTAATGGCCAAAAGCCCCTACACATTTGTCAAGTCCATAGTTAGTTAGACAATTGAGGTCAAGCGGATAAAAAGTTTAGCTTAGAAATAGCACTTCGTAAAGCTCTCCCTCAAATTTCTTGTAGTATTTGTCGCCTTTCTTGTATTCTTTCCAATGTGGTAGGACAGGCATGCCTTCCCGAGCGATGATGCCACCCTCGATGCAAACTTGGCTACTTGAACAGGTTCGATGGGCCTTTTTTGCCTTCCTCAACAAAGAATGGGCGCCTCATTCCCATAGCTTTTTGTCATCTTGTCTAGCTGTTTTCCCTTAGTTGGTGCCCCGGGTCTCCTTGGTGCTCATTTGTCTTTGGAGCTACAAAATAGATATCATTTCATGAAATGGTTTTACTTTCATTCAAATGAGCAAATTAGATGACATATTTTTTCTCAAACAATGTTACATGCCTTCGCCATCATCTCTAGTTGTTTTGTCATGATTAGCGGCGTCATGACTTCATCTAGACCTTTGCTCAAATGATCATCAAGTCTAGGTGCGAGAGTCGCTCTTTATGCCATCATGACCATCCATTGGGTGTACAACATTGTGGTCATCATTCGTGTAGCTTGAAGGCTCTTTGAAGATGCTATGTTGGTTTGAGCAAAGGGTTGTTCCTCTCACTGTCAACCTGCCCTCACTCTCTTCTTTGGACCGAATTCACGGAGGCATGTTTGGTTTTTGGTTCTTCCCTTGAAGTGGTGACATTCTTAGAATACAATGCAAAAATTTAAAAAAAAAAAGCAAGTGCATTAATAAGCAAGACCGAACATGAATATAAAAGCGGGACCATATATAAAACAACAAACCGAAAAGCACTTATATGCAATGCAACTATTCCCCATGCACTACTAGGGTGATAGAATAATCACCTTAAATGTTTTTGGTTACGGCGTCATCATTGATTGTCATCATCATCATCACTATCTCCTTGATCATCATCGTCAAAGAGATACTCACGATGAATCCGAATCTTCACTATGTGCTTTTTTTACCCCCTTTGTTGCGCGATAGAAGATTGGTACAGATTTATTAAATTCAGCGAAGAGTTGGCGGTCCTAGTTCTTGCATCTTCTTGTTATTGTTAGCCACGTGTATATCCCGGCTTCTCTCATAATCGATTATTGTAGGTTCAACTACTTGCAAGATAGATAAGAAAAAGCACAATGTGCATATTAGATTAATAAAATGGAGTTTAATAAGAGGAAAGCGGTAGTACCAGCCCGAAATAAAGATAAGAGCTAGGAGTTAGGGAAGAGTATTGACCGATCTAGTATTCATTGTGCTTTTCAAGTTTGAATCAACTTAACTACCCGCATCAGCTTAGATGTATTTGCAAAAACTATATGCTCTCAAGACAAAAAAAGGCCACAATTCTCCAACGGCGCCCCTAACAAATCAATGCATTATATCCATGGGACTCGAGTACTTATAAAAAACAAGAAAACCAAAATACGCATGTCTCGCTAGCAATGTTGTCCACGAGAATGAAAGAAGTTACACACTTTCAATTTTACACGCATATTATCTTGCACTTTGTAAGAGCGAAGGAAGCTACAAGGGAAAAAAGATGAACATAGCCTATAGTCATAAAAAGGGAATAAAACAAAAGAACCTAGAAATTCAGCACCTCGGCACAATATTTAGTGCTCTCAACTCTCTACTCTCATTTGAGGTGCGAATCTCGGGCTCTCAACAGATACTACCAACTCGCTTGTGTTAACGAAGCAATCAACTTGGTTCATTTTCTTATAAATATTGCTTAATTGAACCAATCAACTTTAAAATTCTATTCTACCGCGATCTCGGCCGCACAATTCTTCTTTACAAATATTGCTTAAGCGAACCAATCAACTTTAAGCTACCCCGCTAGGCTTTGATTTAACAATTTGTACTTGAGCATATATAAGATCACACAGGAAGCCACATTATCTGATAGAACATGCGTACATCACTTTCGAAGCCAACTATAAATGCGATATCATATTCATCCACTTATTTCAAAGCTTGGATTAGTTTTGGATACTACCATGTCAAAGCTACTTGAGATACTTTAGGTTTATGATATAGTTATTGTAATGCTTATGATACTAGCATGTCAAAGCAAAAACAAAAATACTTTAGGCTAATGATATGTTATTCTAATTAAGCATATTTTAGGGATGCATATATATTAGAGAATTGAACGGGTGAAGGTGATGTTTTGGGATTTACAGGCACCCTAAAATGCGATTCGCCCTTGGACTAAAAATTCTATTTGGAAAAATTCTAATTAAACAATGGTCGATTCATTAGATTATACTTGAAGGTGTTCCTTCTCTCACTGATTTCGGACCAAATGAATTGGATTCCCAACTTAAATCTCTATACCCTTGTTTGCGTAACAACAAATGAAGAAAAAAAAATCTACAACACATAACCAGGCCCCTTCGGAACCACATAACCAAGCCAAAGAAAACACCACCACATAAAGCTTTTTACCTTACGTTTCTTGTGAAGATTGCTTTCTTCTTTGGCCCCCTTGTTTGCCACCATCGAGGTCGCCAAATCCCGTGACGAGAGAGAGACGAGATGGAATTAGAGCAGGGCGGGAGGGATGCGCATGCAAAGATGAGCAGAGGGACCGGCCGAGCCGGCGGCGGCGGCGGCGAGGTCCCGATGTGTTTCCCTACCCGTGGCGGGTGGTGTGGGGAGGGAGGAGCTCGTCGTGGGCGGCTGAATCAATGGTGGGTGATGAGGTACCGGTCGTGTGGGGAGGGGAGGAGCTCTCGACGGCGGCGGTTCTACCTTGGCTAGGGTTGGAGGAATGATGTGAGGAGGAGACGAGATGGAGACGAGTGGGGTAGTGTTTGACTTCGGGGGAAAGGAAAAAAGGAAAAGAATGTTGGTGGCACTTTTTTTTTTTAGGGATTACGCCTGTTTTTTACGCTTTTTTTTTTGGGTTGGCGCCCGGTGTTGGCCCTTTTTTTAAAAGCACCACGATTCAATTTGAGTGAAATAAGATTGGGTAGTTTGTTATTGTTTTTTAGGATAATAAAGTGGTAGTACAATTAAGTTTAGGATATACATTACAAACTTCCCCTGTAATCATTCCAAAATTTTTTAAGAACATTAACAAGCAAAATGAAATGTCCTTGCCGTTTTTCAGATTTTTCTAAGAACATTAGGGTATTTTTAAATTTATTTGTCAAGAAAAACAAGAAAAATTTATATTAAATGGAAAACATGGTCTAAAATTTTGCGCAGATGCACACAACATATTTGCACACCCTCACGAGCACACCAAAAAGATTGACATGATTTCGAGATGGTCGTCTTTGCACGCCTACCAAACGAATGAGTTTCTCTCACGCAAGTGATATGAACAAGTCAAAGAGAGCAATGCCTTTTGAGCCTATGCATGACAAACTTTCTCAGAATCGGTTCAAATTTTTTACAACATTAGTAAGCAAAATGGAGTGTCCTTGCCGGTGTTCAGATTTTTCTAGGCACCACATGGTATTTTTAAATTTATTTGTCAAGAAAATAGGAAAAATTTATATTAAATGGAAAACATGGTCTAAAATTTGCACAGATGCACACAACATATTTGCACACCTTCACGAGCACACCAAAAAGATTGACATGATTTTGAGATGGTCGTCTCAAGCACGCCCGCTAAACGAATGAGTTTCTCTCACAAGTGATATGAACAAGTCAAAGAGACCAATGCCTTTTGAGCATATGCATGACAAACTTTCTCGAATCAGTTCAATTTTTTTACAACATTAGTAAGCAAAATGGAGTGTCCCCGCCAGTTTTTAGATTTTTCTAGGCACCACATGGTATTTTAAATTTATTTGTCAATAAAATAAGAAAAAATGTATATTAAATGGAAAACATGGTCTAAAATTTGCGAGATGCACACAACATATTTTGCACACCATCACGAGCACACCAAAAAGATTGACATGATTTCGAGATGGTCGTCTTTGCATGTCTACCAAACGAATGAGTTTCTCTCACGAAGTGATATGAACAAGTCAAAGAGAGCAATGCCTTTTGAGCATATGCATGACAAACTTTCTTGGAATCAGTTCAATTTTTTTACAACATTAGTAAGCAAAATGGAGTGTCCCCGCTAGTTTTCAGATTTTTCTAGGCACCACATGGTATTTTTAAATTTATTTGTTAGTAAAACAAGAAAATTTATATTAAATGGAAAACATGGTCTAAAATTTGCGCAGATGCACACGACATATTTGCACACCTTCACGAGCACCCCAAAAAAATTGACATGATTTCGAGATGGTCGCATCGCACGCCTACCAAACGAATGAGTTTCTCTCACGAAGTGATATGAACAAGTCGAGAGAAATGCCTTTTGAGCATATGCATCACAAACTTTCTCGAATCGGTTCAAATTTTTTTTTACAACATTAGTAAGCAAAATGGAGTGTCCCCGCCAGTTTTCAGATTTTCTAGGCACCACATGGTATTTTTACATGTATTTGTCTCAGAATCGAGAAAAAATGGCATTAACAAAAAGAAATATTTGAGGAAACAAGAAATTTTACATGTATTTGTGAGTAAATGAAAGAAATGGCATTAAAAAAAGAAATATGAAAATATTTGAGGAGACAAATATTTGTACATGTATTTGTGAGTAAACAAAAAATGGCATTTAAAAAAGGAAATTTCGAAATAACAAAAACCTACCTGTAGCCGGGTTCGAACCCAGTCGCAGGTTCGTTCAAGACTGTATGTGTTACCATTGCGCCTATAGAAGGTTATTCGTCAAAGTCCATCCTGTATCTATTTATCGACAAAGTCCATCTTGTGTATAAAAACGACACGAACCCCTAGCTAGGGTTCACCCACACACATCCTCTTCTCCCCATCTCATCACCCATCTCATTCACCCCACCCCTTCCCTTCCACCGCCACCGCATCCTCCGCCCGGCGACGCCAAGATCCCCTTACGCCGCCACCACATCCGCCCGGCCGAAGACGCCGCAGCCGCCGTGCCATGGCTAAGGGCCGCCCGACCACCGCGACAAAGTGTGTGTTCCTCCCCCAAGCCAGCCAAGGTGAAGGGGTGCCAAGCACACGAAGGCCAAGTTCCCACGTCGCCATCCCCCTCTTCATGGAGGTGAGTTTAGGTTTTGTGTACCGTGGATTGGGATTGGGTGAGTTGGTGATTGGGTTTGGGATTGGGTGCCAAGTACACCAAGGCAACTGTTAAGTTTTCTTTTTGGGTTGGGGAAGATTCATTTTGGGATGAAAATAATTCCTTTGCAGAGTTTACATACAATTTGGACTGGAAATTTTAGCGATCTAACCGGATACATCCGGATACATATTGTAAAAGAGATACAGTTGGATCAATGGGCAATTTTTTTTCGAGATTTAGGAAATGCAAATTGTGAGCTCAACTGTGCAAAGAAGGTTCTGCCTCCCTCATTGTATAAGTAGTTGTTTTAATTTGTGCTCATTCGTACAGTATGAACTGAGGTTAACCTGAGAAAGGATTCTGAAATCATATTTGATGTGCTTAAGTCAAATTGCTGGTAATGTATGACTGATACAAAAGAACTTTAGGGCACTAGTAGCTGTTTTAATTTGACTACGGCACTAAGCCAAAAAAGAATGCTGCTAATGGCTTAATGATTGCATTGCACAACCCCGTAGGCAGTGCAATTTTAGAAGTCAAACCATGACTACCATATTTGAGCAGTTTATATGAAATATGCAGTAGTGAATGCATGTGCTTCCTCTCTGGTTCGAAAATAAGTCTTCAGGGATAACTCCGTACTCTAGTAATGTGTAATGGGCCTAATGGCATTACTATTTATTCTTAAAACATAAATATTAGTCCAGATTTCTAAACATGATGTCAAAGGGCTCAAAGGTTCATATAGCATTTGTTAATAGTGTTAACCTTAGGTTGCGGAAGGCAACAGTTCACTAGCCCTGTGTTCTTTTTTCTTAGTATATTGCACCAGACCCTAACTTAAGATGTAATTGAACAAATTCTCTTATTTCATGGTATGGTATAGTAGCCTTTGCCCTTTGTAAATTTCTTTACTTGTTCTATGCAGTTGCTCTAGGTCCCTTAACCTTCTGTGCACACTCAACTCATTGGTTACTGTAACAGCATAAATATTTAGGGATAATTGCTGAACACATACCCGTTGTAGTGTGCTAACTTGCAGATTGGTTCCTGCGTTCACAGTTGCACACACATTTCCATGATCACCTTTTGGTGGGATCATATATATATTCTGGGCTCACCTAGGAGATCAGCTAACGAGCAGCTCAGACTTCCACTGTTGTTACCATGGAAATGCTAGTCGTTTGCCTTTAGGTTTGTGCATTGGTTTAGATGGTATGGTATGCAAACTAGAGATTATGGCAGTGGGCATATAAGCTACATTGTCCTGGTACCAGAAAATGCTGAATTTTTGAGAAGTTATGGCAGTGGGCAAACTAGAGATTATGGCAGTGGGCAAACTAGCACCAGCAAGCTGTAGATCCATCTCTGCTCCTTGTTTCCATGTTTATGCATAACATGTTCAGCCTCTGTAGATCTACTAGAACTAGGTGATGCATTGTGCTGGTTCTTTATGTTTCTATGCTGATGCTTTAGGTTAAGTTAGCATTGATCAATGATTGTGTCTTGAAATTAACTGTGATTTGCTTTTTGAAGTAGTACTTATTTAAGCAATATCATATTCTGAATGAGATACTATGTCCTTTTTTTTTCTCTAGCTCTGTTTCTGAAATGTCCTGTTTGATTGAGTTCCAAATATTGCATTAGGATGAATTGCCAAATCTAATATTTTGAGATTGTTTGTCTTCTCATCCATCCTGTGTCATTGTCCTAGTCATCTAGCTCCTTATTTAAAAGCATCTGAGGTTTTAGTTTGATAGTTGATTGTGTGAGACCCTTAATAGTTAGAAAAGAGGTAGGAAGTGTTTTCTTAGATGCTAATTGAGAGCTGTGCATATTTTACTATCTCTCTAGTGGAAGAGCTTGCATCACTGGAAGTTCCTTCTTATCACATGTAGTCTGACACTTTATACATATGATTTGTGATGACGAACAAAGGATGTTTTGCATTATAGCTCTATCATTAGCCTGTGAACCCATCATCATAATAACAGTATCAAATTATCTTATTTGGAGGAACTTTAACTATCTAAATGTGCAAATAGGATGGCTAGGCTGTAGGATCCTCTTTTATTTGCCATCTCTGATTGACTTTGATTAGTGTTGTTAGTTTTCTACGATGCACACTGATTGCAGTAACCTGATTGTAACCTGGGCTGTACAGCACTGCTGCAGCAACACGACATGATCTCATCTGCCATTAAAATTGATCTATGATCTGCTCTGCTGGGTTTACAGTTTCCACTGTGTCAAAAATTGCAGATAGCTGCATGTTGAAACCAATGCCTTGTGATGTAGATAGCTGCATGTTGAAACCAATGTCTGTCTTCATTTGTATTTGGTTGACTGAGACATGTTTGTAACCTGATATCCATTGTTAATTTCAGATGCAAGCACAAAAGAAGGAAATGATGAAGAAAATGAATGCTCTTGAGAAGAAGATGCACGAGGCGGTCGACGAGGGGTCGTCAACTAACGGCGTGGTGGGATTACACCTGCACTATCTTATGTTTGCTACTGAAACTTTAGTACATTCTAATTGAACTCTTCTTTGTGTTGCCTTTCATATTTCAGAATGCAAAAACAGAAGATGAAAAAAGATGGAGAAGCATGTGAAGGAGATCTCCGACTAGTGCATGGCGAACCTGATCAAGCTTCTCGAGATTGGACGACAAGTTCGAGGGCAAAGTCTATGGAGTGGGTTACGATATGCGGATGAAGATGGGTCTTCTGCAAGACCGATTTGAGGCGACATACCAAGAGAACACGGAACTGGAAGGAGCGCCTAGGCAACCTGGAATACACGGTCTTCAAGAATGCTATCGAGGTCGCAATGTGGGATCACTCCCCCCCTAAGCCTTCGCTCCCGGAGGCGGGAAGGGGGCGAGGGCTTCCCACCCGGTGAGTTCTAAAGGCGGACGAGGAGCGAGCGGCTCTGCCAGCCCCCTCCCTCGTTGCCGTTGCGCAGGGGCGGGATCGGAGGGCACTCGAGCTACCGTGACGGAGAGGTGTTGAGTACGACGGGCGAGACGCAAGTATGATAAAAGGAGTAAATGGCACTTAAACCGGCCGGAGACCACCCCTTTCCTTGAGCCCGTACCCGGGTATTTATAGGAATACCCGGGCGGAGGGGCTGATTTACAAATTGGTACACGGTAGGTGGGAGAAATCACGCTTTAGTGGGCCCCACGGGGCGGTGCTAGTAACTATTCATACAGGGCTGAGTACGGGGAAATACACTTATAGTTTCTGCGAGGCGGGGGGCGTGGGTTTCCACCTACGGCCGCGGCCGCCGATGCCCCGTGCCGAGGGGACGGCCGGAGAGGCTCCTCGCTGACCTTCGCGCCGCATGGACCGGCGCTGCTTGGAGAGCCCCCTCCGGGCGCTTCGGGCGGCGTGGGGGTTGCCTCGCCTCAGGCTTGATCCCGTACTTTCAAGGTCGCCCTTGCCTGGGAGGTCGGGGCCTTGCCACTCAAGGCGTGCCGGCGAAGGGCCCTCCGCTCTCTCGCCCCGCAAGACTTATGTTTTCAAAAGCATTAGTCCTTGGCCCCCCAGCGGAGAGCTGCCGGGGGTCAGCTGGCGAGGGGTCGCCCTCCCCAACAGCAGCCCCTCGAAGGTCTGGTTCCCTCCGAGGGGGCCAGAGCAGCGAAATCGACTTACCCGGAGGGTCCCATGCGGGTGGCCTGTTGGTCGCCTCATGGGCCCTTGCCAGCGGCGTCCCCGGCTGCTCGTGGGCCTCGCGGAGGTGGGCCTCGGCCCTACTGCTCTTGTGTCGTGTTAGGGTTTCCTCGTGCTCGGTGGGATGGTGTTGGTTGGTTTGGAGGTGACGCGGATCGGGGTTGGTTGTGTTTGTTTGGGTTGTACGGATGCCGTCCATTTGCTGACGCGGGGCGGATCGGAGGGCTCGGCGTTGTTTTGGGATCCGGGCCGTGTTTTTCGGGGGTTCGCGGTTGCGCCCGGCGCGCCCCCCTCCCCATTGCCGGCCTATATATACGTGCGGTAGGTGGGATTAGGGTTTGTGCTCTCCTTTTGCTTTCGTGCTCTTGCTTTCGCTTCCCCTTTAGCGCTCTTGCCTCCACTAGCGCCTGCCGTGGGCTTGCTTGACTTGTTTCGAAGGCCTTCCGCGGTTGCATTTTTGTCGCGGAGGTGTGTTTGTGCCTTCCGGTTTGTCGAGGTTCGATGGCGCGGGTTAAGGAGACCGCGAGGCCAAAGATCGTTGTCGAGTGCTTCGAGCTACCTCGAGCAAGTGCACCACTAAGTCCCTCAAGGAGTTCCGTAAGGAGCATCGGTTCTTCCACAAAGAGGCACTTCCGCGCTCGGAGGGGGAGAGGCGGTGCCCGTCCGAAGCCCGGGAGGTCGTTGTCTTCGAAGAGTTCTTCCATGCGGGGCTCGGTTCCCCGTGTGCGGGTTCGTTCGACGTGTTGCGGAGGTTTAACCTCCGCTTCCACCCGCCCAATCACGCCCGCTTCCCACGCCCCATGACATACGGGCGTGCCGCTCCGTCGGCCGGAGCCTACGGTGGATGGGTTCGCCGGGAGCCCACGCCGTGCACTATCAGCCTCGCACGGTCAAGACGACGAGAGGAGCACGTGTTCCGCTGCCGCATCGCGTGTGCGGCTTCATTCCCCCCGCACTGGTGGAGGCTCCGCCCCGAGCCAAGAACAAGTGGGCGCGGACTGGCTGGACCGCTGGTACCTACTACCGGGCCGACGGCGCGGAGGGGCTCTACGGTGAGCCCGTCCCTCCAGCTTTCAAAGGTGAAGCCCGCGAAAGATACGCCGCGACGCCAGAGCCGGACGCCCTCGCGCCATGTCCCGCCATGTCCGTGCGGGGATTTGGTGGAGGAGCTTGGCGCGGCGCAGTACAAGTGCCGTGGGCGGAGGTGCCTGCCGCCGCCGCGGAGTCCGGCGGACCATGCCGCCGCTGGGCCAAGGCCTTGCGGCTCGACCTTCGGGCGGGCCGAGAGCGCCGAGGAGGCGAAGGGCGACAAGGCGCAGTTCGCGGCTGGATGACGAGGCCGCTTGCTCCGACTTCCTTATTGGGAAGCCGGGAGACTTTTGAGATCCGGCGGATCCGCTCGTGCCTCGACACGACGCCGCCGGTGAACCGGGTCGCCGACCTCCCGCAGGTGGGGTACGAGGATTGGCCGTCCCGAGGCCGACGCCCGACGCCATGGACGCTAGAAGAAGCGGCGCTGGGTTCGAAGGCCGTCGCGTGAGGTGGCGGTAAAGCTGCGGAGCCCCCGGGCGCCGGCGAGGCGCCGACCGCTGCTCCTTCGCCGCGAGAGGCGGCCGGCTCTTAAAAGCCGGTGGCTCTCGGACGGCGGGGCTCGACTATTTCGTCTCGACGAGGATGAGGACGAGGGAGGACGAAGGGCCGCCACCGCGGATCCGGAGGCGGACGTGGAGGTGGGCGGAGGAGGGCTCCGAGGACGGCTCGAAGACGAGGAGGTGGACGAGGGGTCGCGACGGCGGGCCCTCCGAAGGAGATGACGATGGTGGGGAGGATGAGGAAGGCGGCGAGGCGCGGGGTGGGCTCACCGTCGCCCGCCGCATGAGCGCTGCGCAGTCCCCGCCCTACCGGTGTGCTGCCATGTGGGGGGGGAGGCGAGGTCTTGAGGACCCCGGAGGCCCCGTCGGGAGTGGGAAGGCCCTATGGGGTAGCGGAGGTTCGTCCTTCGCCCCCTCGTGGCGGAGACGATCGGCATTGACGATGTCGATGTGGAGCTCATACGGCGTCCGATCTCCGCGACACCCCTTCGCCGCCACTGAGGTGGAGCGGCGGATGATCGGCGCGCGTCTTCGACCGGTCCCGCCGCCGGAGGCCGAGATGCGGGTGGCTAAACGCTCTCTCTCCGATATCCATGAGGATATCAAGGTGAAGACAAGCGGAGCCGCTTGTGCTGGGCGCTGGGGCGGCCATCCGCGAGGGGTGGACTCGGCCGACCACGCGCACGCCTAGAGGAAGGCCTCGGGCGAGCTCAAGGAAAGCCGAGGGAGGTGCGTAGCTCAAGGCGGTGGCCGACGAGGCGGGCGCCTCCGAAGGGAGGTGGCGGACCCGAGGGCGGCGCCGAAGGTCCTTCATCGGAGAACGACCGGCCCGGCGGCGGAGGCGGGAGGCCCGTGAGGCGCGGCAGTGGGAGGTGGAGGCTTCGCGAAGAAGATCAATGATACGGAGCTGGCCTGCGTACGCGGAGGTGGGGGCTTTAAGGCGGCGCTTGACGCCCTCTCGGGCGAGTCGGGGCTGCCCCTCGGCGGTCTTGCCGAACCCGGACTCGCTCGTCGGCTTTGGATGCGCCGAGCTGAGAGCTACCGGCGGTGGTGTCCAGGGGCCAGCGGCGATTTCGGGCCAAGACCGCCGCCGTTGCCTTCGAAGGCCCTTCGCCATCCGGAGTGCCCGCACCGCTGCCGCTGTCCGGTCCCGCACCGCCACTTCCCTAGTGCCGATGAGGCCGTGGCTTTGGCGGAGGAACGTGAGGTGAAGCGCTTCACGTCCGCCTTCATCAAGCGCTTCTGGTTCGAAGGCGGGCGGGAGCTTGCTCTTGATTTCGCGAGGGCGGACCTCGCCGTAAAGGTTTGTTATTTCTTGCGGCCTTATTTGTCTTGTTTTGTTCTCGTCTTTTGGCTTGGCGACTTACGTAATCCGGGTGGTGTTTATAGGTCGCCGGGCCGCCGTTGCTCCCTGGCGGGGGGCTCGTCCGCCGGCCCGAGGAGGTCCAGGACGCCGGACGGGTGAGGTGTCGGGGCGCTTATGCGCGCTCCCCTCACCTCCGTCGCGGCTGAAGGGCTGAACACCGCCTCGGCCCCCCGCACCGGCCGCTCCGACGCCGCCGCCTCATCTCCCGTGCCGCCGACCGTGGCCTCTACTTCCGATGTCCCGCCGGAGGGCGCCGCACACCTGAGACCCTCCGACGACTCCTCCCCCCCGATCTTTGCCGCCCTCCGAAGAGGAGGTGGTCTTGGGCCCGTAGGGTCGTCTTTAGTTGTTAGTTTTTATGGTGACTAAGTTTGTGGCCTTCTGCGGTCGAAACTCTCTCGCCTTCGGCCTTTGAAACTTAATGAAGGATGGGCAGCCGCCGTCCTTGGCCCCCGCTGATTTGTGTTCGTTTAACCCTCGCGGTTGGTCTTGGTGGATTCCTGAGTTAACCGCCGATTGTTGATTGTGTTGGCCGCCAAGAAAATCCTGGGCCCGCGCGAGGGTGGTCAACGTGGTTCCGTCGATGATGAACCGCCAAGACATGTTCATCTCGGGAGACCTCGGGTGCATGCTATGCGGTGGTTCCCGGGCTGCCCTTCGAACGGTTTTGGTGGGGAGGGGTTCGAAATACGACCGCCAACCAGGCCTCGGGCTTTCACGGCGCCCCATGACTTGACAGATCGCCAAGTGGGAGCGGATGCTTTTTAGGTGCGGGCGCGGCCGTGGTGGAGGATGACATTGGGGATGATGAGGCCGTTGCCATAGAGCTTGGCCAAGCGGCGTGTTGGGTGGATCGCGGAGGTCGGGTTGTTGTGCTGAAGCAAGAGGACGTTGGTTTCGAGTGGAGCCGACATGCGAGGGTCTACCGTCATCGGGTATTGAGCGGTGACCTTCCGCCGTGGTGTCGAGCCGGCTATACCTGAGGTCGCTCCCTTCACCGATGAGCGGGTAGAGGTAGTTGATGTGGAGGCCTTCGTGGGCGTGTTGCGAAGGTGCTTGTTAGAGCGGTTCTTCATGGTGTTGTTGCTTCTATAGCGGAGGAGGTGTGTGCGGGGGCTCCTGCAGCTTTCGGGCCACGAAGGGCTTTGTAACTTGTTCATTGGTGTAGATGACGTATCTGTAGCATGGCTTTTATGTTTGTCTGTTCGCGTAGCGTGGTTGCCTTGTTTGCGTAGCGTGGTGATGTTCCTTGTTTCTTTTAGCGTGTCTTTGCGAAGGTAGCCAAGCGTGAAACAGGGCGTCCCCTATTTTTTCTTAGTGCGAGACTCGCGCGGTTTGCGAATGTGGCTGCGTGAAACGGCGGCGTCCCCTCATTTTCTTGGTGCGAGACTCGCTGCCGTCTTTTTCTGGTAGCCGCGTGAAACAGCGGCGTCCCCTATTTTTCTTAGTGCGAGACCAGCGGCGTCTTTTTGAAGGTAGCCGCGTGAAACAATGGCGTCCTATTTTTTTCTTAGTGCGAGACTCGCGCGTCTTTTGCGAAGGTAGCCGCGTGAAACAGCGGCGTCCCCTATTTTTCTTAGTGCGAGACTCGCGCGTCTTTCGCGAAGGTAGCCGCGTGAAACAGCAATACTCGTCGATTTTTATTACCAGGTTTGGTTTTACAAAGCTGATTTCGGGACGCGGAGTGCCCCTTACTAGCCACAAAGGTTCCCTCGTGAAGCTTTTTGTTGATATGGGGGCACTCGCTGCGTTCTTTGAGGGGCTCCGCGACTCTTCGTCCCGGAGAGCTGGGACGTGGACGCCCCCGCGCGACCGGGAGCTCTTGCGGAGGTGGCTTGAGGGGTGGGCCCGGCGTTGAGCTCGCCTAGCTTTGCTTGACTGGTGGTGCCGCTGGTTGTCGCAGCCGCGCCGCCTCTCGCGTTCATGTTCGGTGCTACGCCTCCCCCTTCGAACTTTGACTCCTTTGGTGGAGTTGCCCACGGGGAGGATGTTACATTCTCCATTGTGGTATCTCCTACGGAGGGGTCCCGCCTCGCGTTGGGTTCCGTTCCCGCGAGGTGTTCTGGGCCGAAATGCTCTAGTTTGTCTCGCATTTGGCCTTTGTTGGGCTGCGGAGATGTGGATGTTTCGCTGCCTCGAGAGGCACCTGAAGCGCCAAGTTGCTCTTCATTGCACTTCGCGCGGTTCCGCCTTGGGGGTCGGGCTTTGTTTACATTTTCCATTGTGGTACCTTCGCTGAATTGGGGGTTCTAGGTTTCGAGGTATCCCGGCATCTGCTTTCTGTAGGGATCGGGGCTTGGCTAGGGTAGGTGGCATGGTGGCGTGTGCGACTGGTTGCTACTTTCTTGCTGCTCGGGGCTTTGGGGAGGGTTGGGGGGCTGGTTTTATAGTGCTCCCGGGGGGGGGGGGTGGTTTTAAGGGTGTTGGTTGGTTGTCGGAACGCTTGCCAGCTTATGGCTTGTATGTCGGGTAGGTGCTGTCCTTGGTAGGTGGAGTTAAAACTTGTACGGCGAGAGGTCCGGTCCTTGGTGGGTGGTGGACTTAAGGTTTGTGCGGTGGAGGTCTTGTCCTTGGTATGTGGAGTTAACGCTTGTACGGGCGGGGTCTTGTCCTTGGTAGGTGGAGTTAATGCTTGTACGGGCGGAGGACTTGTCCTAGCCTCCGCGTGCCCCGCGGGTCATACTCGGAGAGCGTGGGGCGATTTCGCCGCGAGCCCCCCTCGGGCGGAGGTGCCTCGGGCACCGGCGCGAGTTACCTCCGCGGGTCTCAAACTCGAAGAGCGTGGCGACCGTCGCGAGCCCCCGGGCGGAGGTGCCGGCCGGGCGCCCGGCATGCCTCCGCGGGTCTCATACTGAGAGCGCGGGGCGACCCATTGCGAGCCCCTGGGCGGAGGTGCGGGCGCCCGGCTTTGTGCGCCTCGCGGGTCTCATACTCGAGAGCGCGGGTGACTTCATTGCGAGCCCTCGGGCGGAGGTGCCCGGGCGCCCGGCTTTTTGTGCGCCTCGCGGGTCTCATATTTCGAGAGCGCGGGCGGCCCCCAGTGCGAGCTGGGGCGGAGGTGCCGGCGCCGGCGGCGTGCGCCTCGCGGGTCTCATACTCGGAGAGCGCGGGGCGATTTCATTGCGAGCCCCGGGCGGAGGTGCCGCGCCCGCTTTTGTGCGCCTCGCGGGTCTCATACTTGAGAGCGCGGGCGACATTGCGAGCCCCCTGGCGTAGGTGCCAGGGCGCCCGGCTGCATAATCGGAATGGGGGTTCTTAGTTGGTTTGACCGCTCGGGGGGTGCAGCCTTGCGCTGCCCCCTTGAGCATGGTCAATCCCAGTTACCTTCGCCGATGAGGGTCGGGTGACGCCATCCGGCCCCTTTCAAAGCAAGTTTTGATCTCTGTGCTTCTTCGATGTTGGGGGAACCAACCTGCATATATTGATTTTGGTACGCCTCGTTAAAAACCTTGGCGCCCCTTCTCAAGGAAAAAAGAGTGCAGCCCGAATTGTTCATAGTCTTGACTCGAAAAACTAAAAGAAAAGGGGAAAGCGATCGGAGCCTCTACAACTCGCGAGTGCCTAACATTGCACCGCTAGGGGGGTAGTATTTGCGAAGGTCATCGACGTTCCATGTGTGGGGAGGTCGTGGCCTTCGAGATCTTGGAGGTGGAAGGCGCCGGGTCTTGCGGATTACGTGGACGAGGTAGGGGCCCCTGTCCATTTTGGCACGAACTTGCCCGCCACCTTCGCATTCTCGCTCCCGATCAGACGAAGTCTCCGACGGAGATCGTGCGGAGGTGGAGCTTCTTGTTCCTCCATCTTGTGGTCTCCTCCTGGTAGGCGCGGAGGTTGAGGACGGCCATGTTTCTTGTTTCTTCGAGAAGGTCTTTTGTCACCGCCTCTTGCTCTGGGGGGGCTTCGCTGGTGACCCTTGGCGACGCTGCGGCTTCGCTTCTTCCGAGGACGGCTTCTTCTCCGCCGAATAGGAGCTTGAATGGCGTGAACTTGGTCGCTACGACTGAGGTGTTGTGTGACCATACCACCGGGGTGATCTCCTCCGCCCATTTTCCTCTTGGCTTCGCGTGGACCTTCGCGCTGATGCCCTGCAAAATTATGCCGTTGGCTCTTTCGACAAGCCCGTTAGACTGAGGGTGCCTTACGGAGGCGAAGTGTATCTGGGTCCCTATTTGGTGGCAAAACTGCTTGAAGCCTTCGCTGTCAAATTGGGTACCATTGTCAACCGTTATGCTTCGCGGGGTTCCGAAGCGGCAAACAATCTGCTGCCAGAAGAACTTTTGAACTGAGTGAGAGGTTATGCTTGCGAGGGGGCGGGCTTCGATCCACTTGGTGAAGTACTCGACTGCCACCACTGCGTAGCGGAGGTTCCCCGGAGCCGGTGGCATTGGTCCGATGAGGTCAATCGCCCATCGCTGAAGAGGCCAGGTGGGGCAGATGAGGGTTGTCGGAGCCCCTGGCCTGTTGGAATGATGCGCCGTCACCGCACCCTTCGCGCTGACCAACCCCCCGCGTCGTTGAGTGCCGTTGGCGCCAAGAGAACCCTTGCCGAACACCTTCCCACTAGGGCTCGGGGTCAAGCAGCGAGCCGCAGATGCCTTCGTGGATCTCCGCTAGGATGGCGCGGCCTTCGCCTGTGGATACACATTTGAGCCATGGTGCGGTTACGGAGGCTTTATACAGCTTGTTGTCCACCAGGCGGTATCCCCGGACCTTCTGTTCGACCCTCTTCTGTTCTTCCTTGGACTGTGGTTCGAAGAGGCCCTTTATGAATGCTATGATCGAGCCCTCCGGTCTTCACTGTGGATGGCGCCGACGGACTTCGAGGCGGGTTGTTTTCTTCGACGAAGGGGAGTATAACACCTCGTAGAATACGCCCTTCGAGAGGCTCGCTCGGCCGCAGCCTTCGCTAGCTCGTCGGCCTCCCATTGTCCCCGCCCTCGATATAGTTTTGGTTGTGACCCCGAGGAAGAATGCCTCCGTTTTGCGGAGTCGCACCAAATACTTACGTAATTCGGGTGTCGGCTCGATGTCTTTCTCCTCGCTTGCTTCGAAACCACCTCCGAGTCAGTTTTGATGATGGCCCTTCGCGCCGACATCGCGCGGAGCTTGTTGAGAGCGAGGAGCACCGCCTCGTACTCCGCCGTGTTATTTGTGCACTGGAACTCAAGTCTGGCCGCGTATCTTAGCTTGACCCCGGAGGGCGAGGTGATGACGGCGCGATGCCGGCTCCGCGTGCTCCCTGTCCGCCCGGCGGTGTGTGCCGTCCATATCGGGTCCAAGTTGGCTGCTTGGTTGAAGGTGTCGGGTGTCCAACCACGAGGAAATCTGCGAGGGCCCGAGACTTGATGGCTGTTCGCGACGAACCTTATAGCGTGGTCTCCGATCTCGCTTGCCCACTTCGCTATTCGCCCTCCATCGACTGGGTTTCGAATATGTTGTCAAGTGGAAAGCTCGAAGGTATGGTGATCTCGTGTGCTTGGAAGTAATGCTTGAGTTTCCTTGCTGCCATGACCACTGCGTATGCTACCTTCTCCAGTTCGGAGTAGTTCAGCTTGGGCCCTTCGAGGATTTCTGACACATAGTAGATGGGTACTTGCTTGGATTGGTGTCCCTCGCTTGTTTCCTTGACGAGCACCGCGCTCACCGCGTGAGGCGAGGCGGCAACATATAACAGGAGCCCTTCGCCGGGTTGCGGGGTAGCGAGAGTGGTAAGGTTCTCGAGGTAGCGCTTGAGATCTTCGAAGGCCTCTTCTGCCTTGGGCCCCCAAAACAGCTTTCGAGCCCTTCGATGTTTGGAAAAATGGTAGCGCGCGCTCGCGCTGATCCGAGATGAACCGCGCCGGGGCTGCGAGGCGTCCCGCGAGCCTCTGGACCGACTTTCTATTCTTCGGGGGCTCCATCGTGGTGATTCTTTGTGATCTTGGAGGGGTTGGCTTCGATTCCTTTGACCGACACAAGGCAACCAAGCAACTTTCCTTTGCTTTGACCCCAAACACGCACTTGGCAGGATTAAGTTTCAGTCTGGCCTCGCGGAGCTTGACGAAGGTTCTTTGTAGATCCGTTATGTGGTCTTCTTTCAGCTTGCTTTGGACCACAAGGTCATCAACGTACGCGGAGATGGCGTCGTCATCCCCGAACACCTCCTCCGTCATGCGCGGCGAAGGAGGAGCCAAGCCATGCGGCGGCCTTGACCATCCTTCCGGAAGCAATAGGTTCCGAAGGGGTGTTGTGAAGTCGGGTCTTCTCTTCATCCGCTTGGTTCATCCAGATTTGGTGGTATCCCGAAAAGCAGTCCAAAAAGGGATAGCCTCTCACACCCCGCTTCTGCGTCGACGAGGGAGCTGATCCGCGGGAGTGGAAAGTCATCCTTGGGGCATGCTTTGTTGAGGCTGGTGAAATCCACACACATTCTCCACCTGGGGGGCTCCGCTGCGTCCTTGCTGAGGCTGGCCTTTTTTACCATGACGACGTTGGATAACCAGGTGGTGTATTTGACTGGGCGGATGACCTCCGCGTCCAGTAGGCGATTCACCTCTGCTTGCGCTGCAATTCTCCTTTCGTCCGACATCTTGCGGAGCTTCTGTTTCACTGGGGTGGCATCGGGCCTTACGTTGAGGTGGTGCTCGATGAGGTCTCGACCGACACCACAAATCCTCCGCGGACCATGCGAATACGTCGGAGTTCTCTCGAGGCACCGCATGGATTCTGCCTCGGCGGGCGGGTCGAGGAGTGCCGAGATGGTTACCTCTCTGTTGGGGTCGAAGCTGAAAAGTCTGACCTTTTTTGTTTCCTCGGCCGGCAGAGCCCGCGGAGTCGGCTCCGCATCACCTACTGGCTGGCCCCCTAGGCCCTCTGGCTGTTGTTCCAGGTTGTGGACGTTGCGCTGCCCTGGAGCTACGGCTCCCTCCGCATTTCTTGCAGCGTTCTGGTCTCCGAAGACAGCGATGATACCGCCAGCGGAGGGTACTTTCATGCAGAGGTAGCTTGGGTGGAGGACCGCATCGAATGCGTTGGTGACCCCGCGACCGAATATGGCATTGTAGTTGTAGTATATGTCCACTACATTGAAGGTCACGTTCTCTGATCTGTGGATAGGGTCCTTTCCGAAGGAGACCGGTAAGGTGATTTTTCCGATGGTTGCCACATGCTGGCCGCCGAAGCCAAAGAGCGGGTTTCCAGCCGGCTGCAGCAATTTTCTGTCGAGGCCCATTTTGTCGAAGGTTGAGGCGAACAGGATGTCAGCGGAGCTGCCTGTGTCGACCGGTATCCCGGTGACCGCCCACCCTCCGATGTTGGTGTCGGCGACCATCGCATCGTGGGGGTAGTCTCGAGCTTCATGTCACCGGGCGCCGAAGGTGATCGGGATGTGCGACCACCGGCCGTTGCGGTGAGGCCCCTCTCGTGCCTACATGATGGACCCTCCGATAGTGCTCTTTCTTGCCGGGCGTTTGTTGCCATGGTCTTCGTTGGAGCCCCCTGATTGCGAGGATGACTCGAATGACGAATCCGGTCTGCTGACGATTGTCGGTATTTCTTGTTTGACGGGTGGGTGTAGGGCTGGGGGAGGTGCAGGTAGCGGTGGCGGTGGCGGCAGGGCGTGGTTGGTGTAGCTTGGTTGCGGAGGCTCTGGGGGGTGTGAGACTGTGTAGTCTTGGTGGTGGTAGCGCGGCTGGTGGTGGTTGGAGTTGGTTGTGTGGAAGGCGGGGTAGTGGAAGCCCTGGTGTCTTTGGGGTTCCATAGTCGAAGGGAGTGAAAGTATAGTGGGTGGAGCGAGTGTTTGCCGTTTTTCTTGTGTGGTTGATCTGCCTCTGGAGCTACGCTGAAGCTAACTCCTTGTCCATTGCTTCTTTTCCCTTGGCGGAAGTAAGGGCATTGCTTGGTGTAGTGGCTTTTGCCCTCTCCGCAAAGAGTGGCAATACGGTTGTTTCGCGGAGGCCCGGTGCTCCGTCCGTGGTTGGTTCCGGGGTTCTTGGTGGGTTGTTTGGCCTTGGAGGTGGTTGGTTGGGTTTCGACCCGTCGGAGGGTTGTTGTCTATGGCGCCTACTCTCATGGCCTCCGGCCCGGAGTAGCCGTCTCCGCGCTGGGGCCGCGGCGTTTGGTGCTGATTCTGCGGAGGTCGGAAGATTCCACCTTCGCCTTTGTGGCTGTTGTCGGCCCGGCAAAGATTTGTCCATTATCTCGTGTAGCTCCGCTAATGTTTTCGGCCGCCTTCGCTCAATCTTTGAGTGACAGGGGCCCCGGGCGGATACAAAGCTCTTGCCGCCATGATGACGCTCGATCGGAGACCCCTTCGATCCCGGCCTTGGTTTGGAGGAACCTTCGCCACCATTCTTGGAGGGGCTCGCTCGGCCTCGCACCACATTTAGCGACTCCGTGATGTTGATGAGTTCGAGTCGACTCCCTTGAAGTTTGCTTGGAGGGCGTCTCGAAGGTCCGACCCGGTACCGCGGATCGAGTTCGGGGCAACGTGCGTACCAAGATCGAGCGACCGCTCTCGCAATGATCACGAAGATTTAGCCATTGTGGTGTGATCTCCCCCGCTTTGCTTCCACGGCGGCCGTAGCTCATGATGAACTGTGCGGGATCGGAGGCCCCGTTATACCTCGGCGCCTTGCTGTGGCTGTATGCGGGGGGCCATTCTCGCGAGAGCCGGAGTGCATAGGAGAGCGGGGATTTGGGGTCGTAATGGTGGTTTTGCGGAGGATGCGCCGGATGTGGCGGCCGGCGCCCTCTTCGATGGGGATAGAGGGGTAGAGCTGATTTATGCGGAGGGCCGAGGGTTGGGGGTGTTGCGTTGGTGGGCGATTCTCTGGGGCGGTGGTGATGGGGTTGGCGGGGTGGGGCTTGCCCTTGAGCGAGGTTGCCGGTGGTTGCCGGGTTGCGACGCCCTTCCCCACCGACTTCGTGCACTTGCCTCGAGTTCTTGGGTTGATCCATGCCGGCTCGTGTCCCGGCGGCTTCGGCCTGTTCTCGAGAGCTCGCGGACGCCGCCTTCGGTCCGGGGCTGCCAGCGGCCTCCTCTTTTTAAGCGATTTGGGCCTGGGTGCCCTAGCGCTTGCTCTCCTTGTTCGGTATCCTCCTCTTCGTCTTGGTGGCACTTTCAAGGAGCCCTTCGAAATGGTCGGCCGGGTTCGCTCGGGCGGGGACCTTTGCGCCACCGGCTGCTGGACCACCGCCCCTCGGCCCTGCGGGCGCCGCCTTGCCGGGTGTTGGGGGCTTCTTCTTCGGTGACCTCCCGAGATCGGGACGAGCGGGGGTTTGTAGCGACCGGGCCCCCCTGCCCCACGGCCCCCGGCGCGGAGCTGCTCGGCTGCGTGGTAACCGTCTGCCGCCCTCCTGGCGGGTTCGATCCGGAGGGGTCCTCCGGGGGTGGGGGGTTGTTCCCCTACGGCGCAGGGTGTCTGATCGACGAGTGGCTGGCATGGCTTTGGGCTTTTCGTGTCGTTCCCCACGGACGGCGCCAACTGTGGGGATCACTCCTGCCCCCTTAGCCTTCGCTCCCGGAGGGGGCGGGAAGGGGGCGAGGGCTTCCCACGGGTGAGTTCTAAAGGCGGACGAGGAGCGGAGCGGCCTCCGCTCAGCCCTCCCCTCGTTGCCGTTGCCGAGGGGCGGGGATCGGAGGGCACTCGAGCTACCGTACGCGGAGAGGTGTTGAGTACGATCGGGCGAGACGCAAGTATGATAAAAGGAGTAAATGGCACTTAAACCGGCCAGTAGACCACCCCTTTCCTTGAGCCCGTACCCGGGTATTTATAGGAATACCCGGGGGCAGAGGGGCTGATTTACAAATTGGTACACGGTAGGTGGGAGAACACACGCTTACAGATGGGCCCCCACAGGGGCAGGCTAGTAACTATTCATACAGGGCTAGTACGGGAAATACACTTATAGTTTCTACTGAGCTGGGGGCGTAGGGTTTCCACCTACGGCCGCCGGCGCCGTGCCGTTGCGGAGGGGACGGCCCCGGAGGGGCTCCTCCGCTAGACCTTCGCGCCGCATGGACTGGCGCTGTTTGGAGAGCCCCCTCTGCCGGCGCTTCCCCGGCGGCGTGGGGGCTGCCTCGCTTCCTGGGCTTGATCCCGGACTTTCGAAGGTCGCCCTTGTCGGAGGGTCGGGGCCTTGCCACTCGCGTGCCGGCGAAGGGCCCTCCGCTTCTCTGGCCCCCGCAAGACTTATGTTTTCAAAAGAGATTAGTCCTTGGCCCCCCGCAGCGGGCTGCGGGGCTGCCGGGCTGGCGAGGGTCGCCCTCCCCAACACGTAACATTTGAAGGCGAAGGACAAAGTTATCGCACAGCTGCAGGGAGTCCCCTGGAGAAACTGAAGGAGAAGAAATAAGTATCTACAAAACTATTATGTAGCACCTCCAATGTCTTTTGTTTAGTATCCTGGATGTACCTGTATATGTGCTGCTGTTCTGTGGTCTTTTTAGGTACTGGTTATGCATGTATGAACTTAGCTGTTGAATGTCGGATGTCGGAACTTAAGTCGCACTTCAAGTTGGATGTACGAACCTAATAGCAATATGTAATCAGGATATGGCTTTTGTTCTACATTGCTGCCTTGTCTCATAGCATCCTGATGTGTTGCTTTGTTTATTTCCTATAAATAAAACCATGTTTTTCTACTGGAACAGCACAATGCTGAATGAGACTGTTAGTGTGTACCGTCGTTTGTACAAGTAAACATATAACCATATTATTCTGTGAAATAGGAATAATGCTGACAAAGTAAAACTCATATAATTCTGTGATGTCAAATAATAAATAAAAAATATAAATCTGATAATATATAGTAAACATATAAGTAAACATATAACAAGTGTGTCCTCGTTGAGCTAAAAAACAAGTGTGTCCTCGTTGAGCTAAACATATAAGTAAACATACTAAACATATACGTAACACAAGGCCAGTTAGCTTGGCACCATCCCTTGATCGCACGCCTGCAGCGCCTGATTTGCATAGTATCGCACATGAACAGGTGTGTCCTCGTTGAGCTCAACAAGGCATGGTTTTCACTGTCTTCAAACTAACCTGCAGAGTAAGCACTGATGATATTCCCCAATGACACAAAATACAAGCATAGCACTTTAAAAGTGGCAATGCAAAATAACAAGAGGTACTCACAGATTGAGAGGATCGCCCATCGGATGAGTCCTTTTGCAACATTCACCATCACTAATCATCGTCTTCGCCGCCTGTGGACATGACATCATTGTTGTCATCGCCACCATCACTACAATATTGCTGCACTGTATCATCCTCATCCTCGTCCTCATCCTCATCCTCTTCAAGAATTTCCTTCGTGTTTCTTATAAGTTCCTGTAAATTGACTTCAATTATTGTGGCTTCTCCACCAGCGACATTGGGCATAACCTCATTGTCGTCACCTTCTTGCACTACATGCTCAGTATTAGAACAAGAATCATCCCGATGCACTTCATGACTACCCTGTTCTTTTTCAGCCACATCATAGATATTCCTATGTTCAAATTTCTACACAACTCTGAAATCTGACCATTGTGGAGTTGTGTCTTGCAGGTAAAATATTTTTTTTTTGCTTGCTCGCCAAGATGAAAGGATCGATCTTGTACCAAAATGACTTCACATTGATGGATTTGAAATGTTTGTCATCTCAAAGGCCCACATCTTGCCTTCTTGGTTGTACCAATCGCATCGAAATATAACCACCGTCCGACGAACTTCATAATTTGAGGGGTATAGCAACTCAATAACCTCTTTAAGGACACCATAAAAATCTATGGGCTTTCTATCATGTGTACCTTCACTCATTACACCACTATTTTGTGTCTGCAAGAACTTTTCACAATCCACAGTGCTATACCGCACTCCATTAATCTTGCAACCTGCACTGATCTTAACTCGCCGAAAGGGACCATAGGACAGTGCCCACAGTCCTTCGCTAACCGATCATGGATCCTCACTGCGCTTCTTCTCAATCTGTTGTAGAAAAAATACTCAGTTCACCATTTGCATATGGATAATAATGCATTTACTATTCCTATAGTCAAAATGCCGAGTGACTTACATGGGACTTAAACCATTTTGCAAGTCCCTTTTCAACCATTGCATCTACTTCATTTGGACATGCACCTTGCTGCACTAGCTCATCCTCATACGACTGTAGGAAAAAATCAAAACATAAGAATAATTTCAAAATTTTAAAATAAAACATAAATTAAATCACAAAAATACTTACTTCCTATATTCATCCGCTTCATCGATTATGTAGCACATACCAAATTAACTTATTCATGACAGCATCTTCAATGTACTCGGGTCCTACTCGCTCCAACAAGAGTAGCACCATGCTTAAAAATAGATATGTCATCGGGCAATGGCATCACTGTACCACTATGGTTGTCCTGGTTAAATTTAGTGTCAACATCCTCCATGTACCTAGAACAAAAGGTCAAGGTGTCACTTGCCATATATGCCTCAGCAATGGATCCTTCCGGCCTAGCCCTGTTCCTTACAAAATTCTTCAAAGTGCCTAGTCGCCTTTCTATTGGGTACATCCATCCATACTAAACAGGTCCTCTAAGGAGTGCCTCATCAGGAAGGTGGACAGCCAAGTGCACCATGACATCAAAGAATGCGGGGAGGAACGATTTTCTCAAGCTTGCATAGGATCAATGGAATTTCGTTTTTCACCGTTTCACAACATCTACCTTTAGATTTCTACTGCAGAGTTCCCTGAAGAAGGTCCCGAGCTCTGCAATTGCTTCATATACATCCTTACTCACTAGTCCTCTTAGGCCAGCTGGTATGATTCTTTGCGGGGAGTATGTGGCAAGAATGTGTCTTCACTTTCCGACCACCCTTGAACCGTCATCGCTTATGTATCTTCCTAGGTGAGCCGCGCATCCATCCATCGAAACTTGATAACTTTGAGATACTTGCGTAACTCGACTTTCCGATCCTTCCCCAACACATATGGAGCTGGAGGTGCCCCCTTGACCGAAGTTGCCGTCCTCCCCGCAAGTGCGGTTCATGTCTTATGCCCATATCATACAAATCTAGCCTAGCATTCTATGTGTCCTTGGACTTGCCTAGTATGTTGAGTAATGTGCCAAGAATATTTTCACAAATATTCTTCTTTATATGCATGACATCGAGATTATGTGGAAGCTTCAAATGTTTCCAATATGGCAACCTCCACAATGCACTTTTTGCGGCTATAAATCTTTGGACTCCATCCTTTGCGCTTCCTTTTATTTCCGGCAATGTCGTCGCTTACCCGGCCTCGACATCTGTCACCTTCTCTAGCTCTGTTCGACCTCCTCCATGGTAAACTTGCCGGGCGAACTCTGTTTTCACGCCTACCATCAAAAGCCAAGTCTGTTTTAGCCATTTATGTGACAATGGAAGGTAACGGCGATGTCCAATGTAGCATAACTTGCCCCTAATACGCCGAGACAACGGATCCTTGTCACAATGAATACATGCATAATACCCTTTTGTTGTTCGCCCAGATAATGTGCTCAGCACTGGATAATCATGTATACACCAAAGCACAGCAGCACGAAGCTTGAACTTCTTACCTGTACATGCATCTAAGGTCCATACCCCCTGCCATAGATCGAGCAGTTCTTCGATTAGGGGTTCAAGGAACACATCAAAATCCTTTCCTGGAGATCTTGGACCTGGGATGAGTAAAGACATAAATCAGTTTGCTGGATCCACACATTCCCATGGTGGGAGATTCAGCGGTGTCAGAAGCACTGGCCACATACTGTCTCGTGTACTTATGTTGCCAAATGGATTGAATCCGTCGGTAGCTAAGGCAAGCCTCGGGTTCCTCGACCGCCGCAAAGGATGGTTCCCTCCCCTCAAAGTCTTTCCATGCTTCCCCATCAATTTGGATGGCTCATTACACCCTCAACCGGCTTCCTCACGTTCTTGTGCCATTGAGTTACCTCAGAAGTTCGCTTTGATGCAAAAATTCTCTTCAACCTTGGCAAGAGTGGAAAATGCCTCAATACCTTATGTGGAACCTGCTTTGTCCCGTTTTCGTCTTTCCATCTAGACTCCTTGCGGTCAACACACATTCAACTAGCATACTTGGTTGTTTTGAATCCCGAAACAACACATGGATGTTCTCAAATGCAAGCCCCAATTCTTTAAGATATTTCTTGGCCTCGTCATATGATGTCGGCAACTCACTCTCGGGGTGTCCATCTTATATCGCCTTCATCATCGCGGTGAACCCTTTATTGGAGAGTCGATAACGAGACTTCATATACAACATCCTCACCATAAAAGAAAATTTTGAATGTTTAGAACGCGGGCCGAGCATCGTCTTCGCATCTTGCAAAACTGTTGCAAATGTTGGTGTTTCTCCATCGACCTCTGCCGCTTGCAAACAATTCTCCTATCATCTCTGGTACTCCATGATCATCATCGTTCTCATCCACATGTATCCCAAATTCATGATCATGTCCTTCTACCTCCTGATCTATACCCTCATTAATTACAACATCTGCAGCCTCCCCATGATGAATCCACCGGGTGTATGTAGGTGAAATTCCATAAATGTGCGAGATGATATTCTACTTGATTCCGATGTATCGGCCTTCGATTATGACAATTAATGCACGGACAACGAATATGTTCGTCTTCATGGTACCTTTCACTAACAAATTTCAAAACTCTTCAACTCCCTTGACATAATCGGTTGTGAATTGTTTCCCAAATACCCAACTTCTATCCATCTGTCTTGACAAAAAAAAAGTATGAACTACTTAACCATGATTAAACTAAACAAAAATACTATTGCATATAACAAACAAAATTCAAACACAAAAAAAAAAGTTAAACCTTCAAGTGCGCTATTGTTTCCACACAACGCCGCTCTGCGCCTGATCGCTACACGTGCGTAGCACTCTTTGTACCCCCGTGCACGGCCACGATCGATGGCGATCCTGCTCCAAACCTCACGCGACGCCCACGCCCTCGATCAGTCAACGACATCGATCCCGTGCCGCCAAGAAGACTTTGTGCGCCCGTCGAGAACATGATCTGCGCCGCCGAGTATTGCGTGGACTACCCTACGGCGTGCGAGCTGTCCTTGCCACGATCTTTGATCCATTAAGTTTAGGGCCCAAGCAAAAAAAATAGTTTATGGCCCAACCTTTCAATTATCAAGTTGAACGCTTGCATATATATACACTAAATTGCATTGTTTCTTCAAAAACCGTGGACTAGTGTAGTGGTAACTCAGGCTTATGAGTTGTGTTCAGTCGCAGGATCAAAGCCATGCGGCCGCATATTTTTTTGCCACAAATATTTGGCCCACAAATCAAATCACTTTTATCAAGTCTTGGTGGGCCAAACCACACACGTGAGAATCACATGATAATCAAGTTTAATCTGTGACCATTATGTTTCATCATTACGTGCGCCAAACAATGCAGCACATGAGAATCACAACCTGTGACGATGTTATTACGTTTATTACGTGTCGTTCCTTTCATTTTCGTCATTATACTTTAAGCAAAATTTTGGTCCCTTGAAACTTATGACGAAGAATAAAATTTGGTCATAGAATGATATCATTCCATGACCAAAGTATCCAGCGTCACTAGCAAAAGGTCACAGATGATCATATTTCTACTAGTGCCACCTGGGGCTACCACAAACAATCTGTGGGGTTGGGTGCAATCTCAGGTAACCTCTAGTCTAGACACCATGTCTACACTATTAATTACTACTCTAATCACATATGATAACTAGAGCACTCGATGCGAGCCAAGATCCCATGCAAAGGCATGAAAATTATACTAACCAAATATATGAAAGATATGAAAGTAAATAGAGAAGATAAATATATAAATCATAATGTCTTACAAAGAAAGGATACAATACATACCAAACTCTGTAGATTCCTCCAGAACCGGAGCTTAGCTCCGCTCTCCCTAACTCTTTAGTTGCTAATCTACTACATTGGAGAGTCTAACCCTAATTCTCTAGTGGAGAGGTTGTCCTCACATTAGGACACCTCCAAGACCAACAGGTCAAGAGATAATGAATGGAATGAATTAGGGTTTCACCCTGGGGGCAGGGGGTCTTGTTATATAGTTCCGTAGGCAATGTGGTACTAACCCTTCCGCCATGTATTATGCTAATGCACATAGGCTTAGATGGGCCGAATTCAGGTCTGGGCCTTCTAGAGTCTTCCATTGGATGCACCATAGCCCTTGGATCCAACCGACCTTGATAGATGGATAGGATTGCTCCTCAATGGCTGTTAGGAACCGACATCGAAGCTGAGGCTGACAGTGGGCCCCATGGCCGCGGCCGCCCTCTGCTCTAGGTGTGGCCGCCCTGGCCCTCTGCTAGGTGGGCCCCAGCTTGTGGGTGGTGCCTTCTGGTGTCTTCTGGAATGTTCTTACATGGGTTTCAAGTTGGATTGCTTCACAGATACGTCTTTATATCATAGGGCTTGCAAACTCTTGGGCATATTCCTGTTTAATCCCTGAAAATATATAAATCACCAAAACTCATGGAATTATGTCAGTAAAGCCCCTATACTATGTTGATATTCATTTTAAGCCCTTATTTTAGTTTTAAAAGCCTATATATTTTATGCTATAACAGGTGTCAACAAGCTCCCCCAAGCTTATCCTTTGCTAGTCCCTAGCAAAGCCAAACTCAACAATGGATCAGGAGTTGCTACAACGCTTCCACGCCTCAAAAGTACACATGCTTTCAAACAAAATTTCTCTTCTGGAATAAAATAAACCTTTTCAACCTTCAACTTACCCATATTACCTTTAACCATGGAGCTTATAGCCTTTTCTTAGGATATTGGGCAATTGAAAGATAGAATAATCAAGTCAAGCACCATGTCTCAAACTCTTTGTTCAACTATCATTCCGGAGTTTTTGCAAGTTTTCAAAATAAAACTCAAAGTTCCTTAGTATGACCCTTTCAAGTCTCTCATTTGTGGTATTTGTGGATCCTTCACTTAGACAATAGTGATGTGTTGCCTTTCTCTCTTAATATGTGGTATTTTTGGACTAAGGTAGTAGGACACTATGCCTTCTTCTCTCTCACCCTATATCCGAGGCTTATATGTGGAGCTCATAGGTGGGGAAAACTAAATTTACTTACTAAGCATATATTGTAAAGTCAAGCAATGAATCCAAAGTCACGAGTCATACCGCATGTGCATGTGTATGATGTAGTGGAGTGAATATGATGATAGGTGTATGAGGCGAATGGCGTGAAAGCCTAATTCTTCTTTGCTCCTGTAGGAAACATATCTCTCTCTTTGGGACTTTGAAAGTAATTGGGAGAACCTGGGCTGTATACTCTTTCTTGTGACGAGAACCTCCTAATTATTTGGGCCCACCCGCACTTTGTCATTGTCCTAAAGACCTCGACATCGGTGCGAGATACACCCAATAACTCAAGAAGCTTTGTCGGTGTCATCGGAAACCCCGATTACACCTCATACCGAGATCAACAAAGGAGTAGCTACAACATTACAACATTTGTTACAAAAATATAGATCGAGTCTTGGAAGAATAATAACATTAATTTTACAAAATGTGAGTAGGTTACATTTGAGTAAACTTAACTTAATTGCGGAAGTAGAAACAGAACTATAGGGGATAACTAGATCATGTCGAGCCCAGGCAAAACCTCGGTTAGCGACGACGAGTTATCACACGCAACAAGGGTCAAAAGAACCCCGAGTGCGGGAGTACTCAACAAGACTTAACCGACTAAAGAAAAGAGAAGAAAACTCGGGAATGCTTTGGGCTGTGGGAATCAAGATAAGGTTTTGCAAGATCAAGGACTCATTTTGCGAAAAAAGCTTACTAATAGTGGATCCTTACTTTCAATATTTTATTTCAAATTAGTAGCTCATATACTCTAGGTGATCCTACACTAGAGCAAACACTTCTCAATCAAACCATCTTCCACTTCCTTAGATCCATCATTCCATCACTTAGTTCCACTTGTTAACTATGATGAATGGTCAGAAGAATGGGTCTCCATATCCGAGAAGCAACGGCGATCCGCGAATCGATTCAAAACCCAGCTGGGGATTCCCTTCCACACGATACGGATACATGTAGCACCGAAGCTTGCATATATCAACCATCTCCCAGTTCGTCCAAAAACGGGAACGAGGCCTGCGCCACCCAAGAATACAGTACGCCTCCAACCTGGGACTTTAACCCACTGAGGGTATCTTGTACTCCCGCCATCTCTCCACTCCCGGTCGCGTGGTTGCCATTCCCGATTTGGCACACCCCGAGATCGCCTTACCGAAGCATGTGGTTGGTATGCGGTTTCAACTTATCTGGGGTGACAACCCGGATAAGTCGTGCCTTTGACCCAACGGTCTCCGGCGCACATGCGTTCAACAGTCCCGAACTTAACAAACCAAACAACGGACGGTCCTTTATCGACACAGCCGGAAACACTACATAGAGACTCCATTCTCATTGCAAGTTATCCGACCGGTCTCAGATTAATCTTTATTTCTTTCATTACCACCACTAGAGTGTTCTCCTTTTCCAAAGCATAACCGTGATGAAGAGCAAAGATAAAACCTTTATCTCGCGAATGGTGAAACCACCCTTCGACTTCTACCGAATCTAAGCATTGCTAAGTGTTGACACTTGTTATCGTATAAATTTATTAATCAAATAAACATGAGAAAGGGGTATAAATCATAATAACAACCTAGAATAGGGTGTCACTAACATATTTCCACCAGTTTTGGTAAAGTTGTGAATTGCAGGGACTAAACAGGAAAACAGCAGAATTCGCGAGCCGTACGACTACGCGACGTAATGCAATCCAACTCCGAGAAAGACTCTAGAAGGCTCCGGACTAATCCCGACGTGATCAAGACTTAACACCCAAGAATTAGGAGTCCAGAAGGTCCGAGAAGCCACGACGCGCCGCGGGACCCGTGTGGGCCCACTGCGGGCGGCCGGCCCAAATATTAGGCCTGGTCGGCCTCCCCCGCCCCGCCCGCGTCAGCCCTCAAGTTTCCGAAGCTTCGCCAACCGCCTCTAAGACGCAATCTAATCCGCTCGTTTAATGTCGGTTTGATCCGAGGGCGACGGTGGAGTACGAGATGTATCTAAGTCCAACACCTGGCACCTCCTCCCGACTATATAAGCAGCCCCCAGGCCCCCTCAATTGTCATCATCTCGCATCATCTCATACATCAATTTCATATCTCATCGGATGGAGGCACGGCGCCTGGAGAATTAGATTAGACGGCTACAATGTAATAGAATAGATCTAGTAGAGAGTTAGGGAGAGCGGAATTGCGCTCCGGTTCGGAGAAGTCTTCGGCGTTACGGTATATCTTTGTATCTCAACTCTATTAGACTTTATGCCATAATCGGATCTATCTCTTCTAGTACTTTTATGCCTTTCATGTTATTGATTAGAATATAGTTGTTATATAATTGCATGGGATCTTCGCTCGTATTGAGTGCTACGGTTATTCATGATGATTAGAGTAGTAATTAATAGTGTGGACATGGTGTCTAGACTAGAGGTTATCTTAGATTGCACCCAGTCCCACGGATAGTTGTGGTAGCCCTAGGTGGTGACACCCTAACGGCCGGCGTATTCCACCACGTTCGGATTGGTAGTGTAGGACCGTGGTCGGAGCTTCCTAGCCCCCTTCTCATCCCTTTCCGCGGCTAGTGTTCTGATGTCCCGAAATGTTCTTTTATGATCGCTATACCTTTTCATGCCTTAGTTACTTAAGAACCAAAGTACTAGAGAAGTATTCGGGAACCTAGATCTCTCCCGTTGTCCTCTCGACCTAGCTATCTATTCTATATTATAATATTCTCCTGGTTAAGTGCTATTAATTATCATTCACATCATATACATTATTTACCCCCTCACTTTAGTTTAGTTGGCATATTAAGTTAGTAGATACATGATTTTGATTTATCATAGTCTTTACCCTTGCTTCCCGTGGAAAATATAAATAACGATACTCTGGAATACTCCCGGGTAAAAGCTACAATGGTATATATATTATTCTGTAAACTTGCGGAATCCTTTATATTCTTTTTGCACTTAATAAATACCAACACTAAGCATAAAAGATATCGACTTATTCATACTAGTGGGGTATTAATGGAAATAACTGGAATTCAAGGTAGTCATGCGAAAGAACGGTTGCAATCAACTCCTATTCACTTAATGCAACATATTATCATCATAAGTGATATAAAGCTTTTGAAAACATCAAGGAAGGGTTTAAATGCATTCGGGCTTGCACGTGTTGCGGGGAAAAGTTAGATTCCAAAGCGGATCCTCCAAAGCTTGAACGTGACGTCAACACCTTTGGAAGATGCATCTTCTCCAAAGCTTCATCAACACAATCCAACTCACTCTCGTATACTACACGTAAATGATGATGCATGCTTTAGCATGATGGAATGGTAAACATGATGCTTGATGGATGCATGGAATGATAAACAACTTGAGTACAACTTTCCTTCACGATAAAGTTGCAACCCAACAAACTAACTTGTTGAACTACTCTATAAGATATCATCATTATTGCCTAAGGAGTTCTCAAGGACCATTTGAAGGATTATGATCCACGATTCACAAAACAACCCCAAACATCACACAAAGCCTAATACATTATCCTCTAAACACTTAACCTTTTCCATTAAACTAAATAAGCATAAAATAAAAAATAAACTAAACATCTCAAAATGGCCCCAAACTTTTTATACAAGAAGGTAATGACATAAAACAACACCAAATAAAATTTCATGAATTTTGGAAATATATTTTATTTTCTAAAAATCATGGAAGATGCATTTTTCAATTAAAGATGGTATTTTTAAATGATGCAAGAACTACTCAAAATCAAAGTTTCAAAATTTTCATGGATACACATACTGATGGAAAGGTCACACAAAAATTTTCAGAAGTTTTAAACAAGCATTTGAATTTCTATGAATTTTGCAAGATTGGTCACTATTCATCATAAACGAGAAATTGATAAAACAAATTAAAACAGGAAAGCGGACGCCGGGCCGAATCGGCCCGGCTCTGCCCCGCTGCCCAATAGACCGCCCGGAATGCAAAGAGGCCGGCCCGGCCCAGGATCGAGCTCCGACGCCGACCGGGGCGGCGGCCGGGCGATGGCCGGCGCTAGCTCGCCCGCCGGCGAGGTATCCGGCGACCGGACCTGGCCCTCGAGACCCCCTCGACCCTACGCATGCGATGGCACACTAAACTCGATACCTAGGACACGCGCGGCTCCATCGCCGGCGGCCATGGCGGCCCGGCGGCGCGCGCAAGAACTACGGAGGGCTGGTCGGAGCTATTCCCGGCGAGTTCGAGCTCAGCGTTCACTCCGGTGCGCCTAAGCGGCCAAAATACCCTACTTAATCGAGCCAAAACGACGCCCCTAGCGGACACGGCGGCATCTCGGCGGCGGCGCGGCCACGCGAACTTGCCGGTGACGGCGTTCGGCGGCAAAGGCGCGAAAAAGCGGACGACATGGGCATGACTAGAAGCTCACCACGAAGCGATGCTCGCTCCGGTTTAGACGAGGACATGGCGGAGGTGGTCCGGCGGGCGAGCGCTATGGCGGCGGGCGGCGGATCACGATGGCAAGGTCGGCGTTTCGAAGGATCCTGTGGGGCAAACATGAAACGGTCGAGCCGACCATGACCAATACATCGAGGCGAAGCAAGGGCGCAAAAGAAACCTTCACGAAGATCACCCGTGGTCGGCAACTACGCGCGTTGTTGCGGCGGCGCTGCTACCCGTGAGGAAGACGACGGCGTGAACGCGTGATTCCGGTGGGCTTACGCGACGCGAGTAGGTTCGGGGATGCGTAAGGGAGTTGCGAAGCCGGTGGTGTGGTTAATTTTGGCGGTGGGTGTTCGACGGCGGCGACATGGCGTGGCGCGAGAGCACGCGTCGGTGGCGGCGGCAAGCGAAATAAGGACGAGGCGGCTCTCCTTCTAATGGGACGACCAGGAACGAGCGGGACGAGGACACGTAGAAGCTCGCGATGACACGCGTCCCAATAGAGGCGGCACGCGGCGCGGGCTGAACGACGAAGGACGTCGGCGACGCGGCCGCAAGCGGCCTGCGTGGCACCGCTCTATTTCCCTTCCCGATCTCTTTGTAGCACCCAAACCCTAATTCGAATTTGTCAAATTACTCTCAAAATTTGAACTGCACTCAAAAATCTCCAAGAATGAAATTTGCTCAACTTTTCAAGATCTACACATTTCATAAAAGAAGCATCTTCAAATTCGGCCTCAAAATAGGACTTCTTGAAAAGGGGTCAAAAAGGAAGAAATTTAAATTCAAAATTACTTTTAAAATTACACAAAAACTTGAAAAACTTTGTACACCTCTTTTGTACAACAAAAACAAGATCTTCAAACTAGATTTTGAAAGTTTTGTCAAATTTGGCTTAGATTTTGAAATATGGAAAAAAGGGTAAAAAGGGTTTAAAAACTAGGGTTTTCGAAATCCAATTCAAAATGGAATTTGATAAAATTTCAAACCATCAAGATATAAATATAAAAACAATCAATCCAAACCATAATTGAGGTCAAACACATGTGATCAAAATAAAATCACTCTAAAACTCTAAAGCACAAACAATTGCTAAATAAATAAACTTATTTTAATTAATGCATATCAAGGTTCACTAATAGGTATGCTTTACAATGCATATGATGACATGATCAAAATTTTAATTGGTCATTAACATCTAGGATGTTACAATCATTCCCCCTAAAAGAAATCTCGTCCCGAGATTTTGGAGACAAACCCGTGGGACAAATAACGGGTAAGGAAATATGGCAAGCATATGGACTTGCAAGAAGTTTATGAAACAAAAACGAATTGATATCATGATTGCAATTGGAATCAAAAGATGGTTGCAATCAAGATGGTTTTTGGAAATTCCAAAGAATTACGAATATGAATTTCAAAAAGTTTTTACAAGGATGGAGAAAGTACATTAATTGTGGACAATAGTGAATCATGACCCTTGACCCGACATTAGCGGCCGGCGGTAATTCCTTATGGTCGCGATTCATAGGAGACCCCTGGTTTCGACGCTATTTCCAGGTCACGGATCATGGTTCCACTATAGGACACAACTATCGTAATTTCTCAAAAAGAATTCGATTGAAAGAGAGCACACTAGTTGTGGGGCTAAAATGGATCATGACAACAGACTTCGATACCTGCGCGCGCCCAGTAGAATCTCATGTGGCCGCGGCACACAAGAGACCCTAAGTTCCGTCGCGGCACCGTGGTCATGGATCATGGCCACCATAATAGGGCACAACCATTGTAGCTCTCAACCAACACATGTTGACTATCAGAAGGAAGGATTGGCATGTATCGGGATTGAAAGAAGCGAAACTCGACACATGCATAAATTGAGAGGTCAAGGAATAATAAGAGGCTTTTTCATAGAAGTTAACATGGCAAGGTGGAAGCTCCCAAAGATTAGGAACTTATGAAACAAGGATTACCAAATGGAGGTTTATTAACAAAGCCTCATGGAGGACGAAATTTAAAGGACAAACAACTATAAAGAAGAATAGTTGTTCGAATGAAAGGAGGAAATCGCAACATTATATGGATGATATGATGCATGCTCGTCCTATACGTCTTCACAACGTTAGGAGTTCTCTGCCTTCATGATGTTAGATGTTAGTTAGTTATAGGGCTTTACTTTATACTATCTTCACTACACCAAAAAGGAGGTCGAAAGACATTTAGTTGAGCAATCGACGGTGAAGTTGACTCTCCCAAGTGGTTCTTCAAGAGAGGAGATGAAAACTTCTCAAGGTGCATTTTCTTGAGTCTTTCGAAAATCTTCATAAAGCTTCCGTAAAGCATAAGGAAAGATAGGACATTATTTTTAAATTGTTACTTTCAAAAACTTTTAGATTACAAAATCATTTTGAAGTTTTCAAAAGTAATGTTGTAGCCGATCCCAAGTATGAGCTCGATACCAAACTATGACGAAACCTCCTAATTCTTGGGCCCACACGCACTGTCATTGTGCTAAAGACCTCGACATCGGTGCGAGATACACCCAATAACTCAAGAAGCTCGTCGGTGTCATCGGAAACTCCGATTACACCTCATACCGAGATCAACAAAGGAGTAGCTACAACATTACAACATTTGTTACAAAAATATAGATCAAAGTGCGGAAGAATAATAACATTAGTTTTACAAAATGTGAGTAAGTTACATTTGAGTAAACTTAACTTAATTGCGGAAGTAGAACAGAACTATCGGGGATAACTAGATCATGTCGAGCCCACCAACATAACCTCGGTTAGCAGCACGAGTTATCACCTGCAACAAGGGTCAAAGAACCCTAAGTACGGGAGTACTCAACAAGACTTAACCGACTAAAGAAAAGAGGAGAAAACTCAGGAATGCTGGCTGTGGGAATCAAGATAAGGTTTTTGCAAGATCAAGGACTCATTTTGCAGAAAAGCTTACTAATAGTGGATCCTTACTTTCAATATTTTATTTCAAATTAGTAGCTCATATACTCTAGGTGATCCTACACTAGAGCAAACACTTCTCAATTAAACCATCTTCCACTTCCTTAGATCCATCATTCCATCACTTAGTTCCACTTGTTAACTATGATGAATGGTCAGAAGAACGGGTCTCCATATCCGAGAAGCAACGGCGATCCGCGAATCGATTCAAAACCCAAATTGGGATTCCTTCCACATGATATATGTAGCACCGAAGCTTGCATATATCAACCATCTCCCGCCCGTCCAAAACGGGAATGAGGCCTGCGCCACCCGACAATACAGTACGCCTCCAACCTGGGACTTTAACCCACTGAGGGTATCTTGTACTCCCGCCATCTCTCCACTCCCAGTGCGTGGTTGCCATTCCCGATTTGGCACACCCCCGAGATCAGGCTTACCGAAGCATGTGGTTGGTACTGGTTTCGACTTATCTGGGGTGACAACTAGATAAGTCGTGCCTTTGACCCAACGGTCTCCGGCGCACATGCGTTCAACAATCCCGAACTTAACAAACCAAACAACGGACGGTCCTTGATCGACACAGCCGGAAACACTACATAGAGACTCCATTCTCATTGCAAGTTATCCGACCGGTCTCAGATTAATCATTATTTCTTTCATTACCACCACTAGAGTGTTCTCCTTTTCCAAAGCATAACCGTGATGAAGAGCAAAGATAAAACCTTTATCTCGCAAATGGTGAAACCACCCTTCGACTTCTACCGAATCT
Organism: Hyparrhenia diplandra; assembly: GCA_015847255.1. Lineage (NCBI taxonomy): Eukaryota > Viridiplantae > Streptophyta > Magnoliopsida > Poales > Poaceae > Hyparrhenia > Hyparrhenia diplandra. The sequence continues at coordinate 326,526 of JADLZK010007639.1, read as the reverse complement.
AAGCATTGCTAAGCATAAAAGATATCGACTTATTCATACTAGTGGGGTATTAATGGAAATAACTGGAATTCAAGGTAGTCATGCGAAGAACGGTTGCAATCAACTCCTATTCACTTAATGCAACATATTATCATCATAAGTGATATAAAGCTTTTGAAAACATCAAGGAAGGGTTTAAATGCATCCGGGGCTTGCCTCGTTTGCGAGGAAAAGTTAGATTCCAAAGCGGATCCTCCAAATTGAACGCGTGACGTCAACACCTTTGGAAGATGCATCTTCTCCAAAGCTTCATCAACACGATCCGACTCACTCTCGTATACTACACGTAAATGATGATGCATGCTTTAGCATGATGGAATGGTAAACATGATGCTTGATGGATGCATGGAATGATAAACAACTTGAGTACAACTTTCCTTCACGATAAAGTTGCAACCCAACAAACCAACTTGTTGAACTACTCTATAAGATATCATCATCATTGCCTAAGGAGTTATCAAGGACCATTTGAAGGATTATGATCCACGATTCACAAAACAACCCCAAAGATCACACAAAAGCCTAATACATTATCCTCTAAACACTTAACCTTTTCCATTAAACTAAAAAGCATAAAATAATAAATAAACTAAACATCTCAAAATGGCCCCAAACTTTTTATACAAGAAGGTAATGACATAAAACAACACCAAATAAAATTTCATGAATTTTGGAAATATATTTTATTTTCTAAAAATCATGAAAGATGCATTTTTCAATTAAAGATGGTATTTTTAAATCATGCAAGAACTACTCAAAATCAAAGTTTCAAAATTTTCATGGATACATACCGATGGAAAGGTCACACAAAAATTTTCAGAAGTTTTAAACAAGCATTTGAATTTCTATGAATTTTGCAAGATTGGTCACTATTCATTATAAACGTAAATTGATAAAACAAATTAAAACAGGAAAAGGACGCCGGGCCGAATCGGCCCGGCTTCACCAAATGCCAATGAGACCGGCCTAGAACGCAGCAGCCCGCCCAAAGAGCCCGAGAGCAGAGCTCCGACGCCGACCAGGCTGCGGCCGGCGCCGACCGGCGCTAGCTTCGCCGGCGGCGAGGTATCCGGCGACGGACCTGGCCCTACGAGACCCTCGACCTGGCATGCGATGGCACCCTAAACTCGATACCTAGGACACTGCGGCTCCATCACCAGGCGGCCATGGCGGCCGGCGGCGCGGCAAGCGGCGGAGGGGCTCGTCGGAGCTATTCCCCGGCGAGTTCGAGCTCAGCGTTCACACCGGTGCGTCTAAGCGACCAAAATACCCTACTTAATCGAGGCCAAAACGACGCCCTAGCGGACACGGCATCGCGCGTGGCGGCGCCGCCACGCGGAACTCGCCCGGTGGCGGCGTTCCGGCGGCCGGTCGCGGGGAAAGCGGAAAGCGGACGACATGGGCATGACTAGAAGCTCACCACGAAGGCGATGCTCGCACTAGTTTAGATGGGGGACAGGGCGGAGGTGGTCCGACGGCGGAGCGCTATGGCGGCGGCGGCGAATACGGTGGCAAGGTCGGCGTTCGAAGGATACTGCGGGGCAAACATGAAACGGTCGAGCCGACCTTGACCAATACATCGAGGCGAAGCAAGGACGCAAAGAAAACCTTCACGAAGATCACCCACGCGAGCTGGCAACGGCGAGGTGCGTTGCGGCGGCGCGGCTACCGGCCGTGAGGAAGACGGCGGCGCGAACATGATTCCGGTGGGCTTAGGCGACGCGAGTGGGGTTCGGGGATGCATAAGGGAGTTGGCGGCTAGTGGTGTGGTTAATTTTGGCGGTGGGTGTTCGGACGGCGGCGACATGGCGTCGCCAGAGAGCACGCGTCGGTGGGCGGCAAACGAGATAAGGGCGGGCGGCTCTCCTTCTAATGGGACGGCGGCACGAACGGGACGAGGACACGTGAAGCTCGCGACGACACGTCCCAATAGGAGCCGGCACGCGCGGCGGCCTGAAACGACGAGAAGGACGCCGACGCGGACGCCGGCAAGCGGCTGCGTGGCAATCGCTCTCTGTTTCCCTTCCCGATCTACCGTAGCACCCAAACCCTAATTTGAATTTGTCAAATTACTCTCAAAATTTGAACTGCACTAAAAAATCTCCAAGAATGAGATTTGCTCAACTTTTCAAGATCTACACATTTCATAAAAGAAGCATCTTCAAATTCGCCTCGAAATAGGACTTCTTGAAAAGGGGTCAAAAAGGAAGAAATTTAAATTCAAAATTACTTTTAAAATTACACAAAAACTTGAAAAACTTTGTACACCTCTTTTTGTACAACAAAACAAGATCTTCAAACTAGCTTTTGAAAGTTTTGTCAAATTTGGCTTAGATTTTGAAATATGGAAAAAAGGGGGTAAAAAGGGTTTAAAAACTAGGGTTTTCAAATCCAATTCAAAATGGAATTTGATAAAATTTCAAAACATCAAGATATAAATATAAAAACAATCAATCCAAACCATAATTGAGATCAAACACATGTGATCAAAATAAAATCACTCTAAAACTCTAAAGCACAAATAATTGCTAAATAAATAAACTTATTTTAATTAATACATATCAAGGTTCACTAATAGGTATGCTTTTACAATGCATATGATGACATGATCAAAATTTTAATTGGTCATTAACATCTAGGATGTTACATTTCTTCTTTTCTTCTCTTTTTTTTTTTCTTCTCTGTTCTTTTTTTTTTTTCATGGAGAGGCGGGCATCGAAGTACCCATTGTTTTATTACGGACATTTGTCTATTTTTTTAACTCTCCTTTATTCTTTTTTTTTTTTTTTAGGGAGGTAGGCTCTACTGCCCGTAGGACACTTGTCCATTTTTCATCTCCCCTTTCTTCTTTCTTTCTTTCTTTTTTTTTTTTTTTGACTATACAGCCCAAGCCTCTTTTTTGCGATAAACTTGTGGAGAGATAGAAACAAGGATAAAGGAGCTTTATGAGATGTGGGCTAAGTGGATATGTGTGGGGAATATTTTTGGTTGCTCTCTCCTAGGGTAGGAGTAGAACATTTTTGTGGATCTATGGTGGATGTTTGCTGGATGCGTACTTCTAGGTAGAAGTAGCATAAGTGCATGTGGAATAGAGAGTGGAGTGGAGTGGACTGTGTGCATGAGTAGCAAGTATGACAAGTTTCAAAGGGTCAACAAAGATTGACCAAACTCAATACAAAGTAAGCGACCTATATATATCAAAAGGGTTTTTCCTAATCTAAGAAGCATGTATATATGGTTGTGGTAGGAATCAACACTCTGTCATACAGGGAACTCATCATGTGCACTTTTAATTTTCAAAAGATAAATCTCCAGAACTCTAGTATCACTAGGAGTAAGATAAATAGCAGCCCAAACTTTCATATATCATATCCGTCAATTACCTAGACTTTAGAGCAAACAATTGCTACCCACGGGTTTCGTGGTTCAGAGCAAATCTCAAGTCAAAGGAGCTGCATTAAAAGCTCGAGAGAAATTAAGCTTGAAAAGGTAGGTACTTGAAAGGAATTACGATGGAGCAACTATTCATCATCTCCATGACTAGAGATTATCTTCAGAGTTTATTTTATTCTCACACTCTGTTGACGGTCACCAACGACATATTTTTCCCGTCAACTTACTACCATAAAGGGAGTAAAACTATACCTTTTATACTCATATGCATTTATCACTAATAAAATTCCACTTGTAGTGTCTATTATTTTATTTTGCAGATTTATAATAAAAGCAAGTGGAAAATCGAGCAAAGTACGCCATCCGGAAAGCGCATTATTGCAAAACACAAGCCCGGAGCAAATCGACCCAAAACGTCAAAACCGGGCCGAGCCAAGCCCGGCCCACAACTTTTCAAGACGAGGGAAGACACCCCACCGAGGCCGGGCCGGGCCGAGCCGGGGGTGCGCTGGCGCGCACACCAGTGCGGCCGCACCCTCCCCGAGGCGGTTTCGCCCGGCTTGGGGAGGCGGTTCGTGCACCTACCAAATGGGGATTCCCGCCGTTGGATGGTCGGTTTGCTCGAAATAGGAAGGTTTACTGTGTCGGTTTTGGTGTAATTTAGCACTTAGGCCCCTCCTCCAAGTGTATAAGTAGTCCCCCCCTCCCTCCTCTCTCAACACACACCACTTGGAGTCCAAAGAAACCAAAGAATCTCTCTCTCTCTACCACCTCTACCTCTCTCTCTTTCTTCTACTTCTTCTTTCTTCTTCTACTTTCTTCTTCTTCTTAGTTCTTGGTTAGCACTTGGAGTAGAAGAGCTACAAGGAGGGCTTGTCTCCTAGAAGAAAGTGCTTTGGTAATACAACTTCTCTATGGAGCATTCTTCTATTTGCAAGTCTTACATCTATGTTCTTGGCCTAACTTATGAACTAGAGCATAGTCTTGTTCATGTTCTTGTGTTGGTATATGAACTAGCATATAGTTTACATATCATAATCTTGACATGTTCATCTCGGTTCATCATCGATCATCATATGCCTAACTTGATTAGAGGTGGGATAACGGTTCGTTGTTCCTTCGGGTTTGCTCTTGTTCTAGTCCGTCCAATCGACGAGTGGGGATCCCGGGGACAAGAGTAGTGCTCTAATATGCGGGCATGGTGCCCGGTATTACGACACCTGCGGATATGAGTGCACGCCACGGTTGAGGGGGTAGGCGGCTTGGTCGTGACAAGCCTTGACCGTCCCTTGAAATCCCCCCGCTCGTGTGTGTCTTTGTAGGAGTTCGTAAATGCTTCCATTGGGCCGTATGGCACCCGGAGTCTCCCCTGTTATCCTAGACCTAACCACGATTAAATCGGTTTGCATATGATCCTAACTATTCATTTGTATGGCCATGACTAGATACATTAGAATTACTCCATAGGGTTATTCATTCATTCTTTATCTATTTTTTCTTTATCCTTTTGTTTGGTGGATTCTTAAGTGTGTGTCACACTATCTATGAACTATTATTGCTTACCCCCTCGTTATGAACAATTTGGTCTAAGCAAACATATGTTCCTCTATTCGAGATGCCATGCTTGGTTTATTAAACACATGCCTTCCTTTGGGAAAATATAAATAACGATACCACTGAATACTTCCGGTGAAATGCTACAATGATAGATCCGTGCGCTTTTGCGGATGAAATATCTAAGATGGCAAGATCTATCCCGTTGACAATCCCATTTCGGATCACCGACAAGGTGGTTTACTTGGGAATGTCGCCAGCGCATTTCTGGCGCTTTTATTGGGGATGGGTTTTATACCTGTTTCCTTTGATTGCGCTAAGAAATGCCAACAAGCATTTCTGGCGCCGTTGCCGGGGAAGGCATTGTGAAAAAAATAATAATAAATAGCTGGCTATGAATATGAACTGTGTGCGTGGCTACCATTTGCTCATACAGGCTAATCTTTTATGTTTTCTCCTGTTGTGGATGAAAACAGGATAGTGTATGTCGGGTTTCCTACTGCCGAAAAAACTTCACCTCCGATCCGTAGGCACTCCTAAGGAAGAACAGGTCTCGTGCGCTTCTTCTTCTTCGCCGGAATCCCGACGGTCGAGACCGCATCCCCGCACCAACCGCAACTCAAGCCATGGCCCGAAGTCGCCGCGCGATTTCTCAACTCCCGCCACCAACGTGCCCACCGGGCCGTGGTGAACGTGGCGACAAAAACTTTGAGCTACGCACCGGCTGATCACCATGGTGCGGGCTAGTCCATTCTGTGGACTGCCTAGCGAGGACGCAAACGCTCATCTCCAACACTTCCCGAGCTATGCGACACCATCGCCATCATCAAGGACGCCGCACCGAGGCGTCATCGGGCTCGCCGTTTCCCTTCTCCCTCGTGGGGAAGGCGAAAAACGATGGTTCTACAAGGACAAGGATGTCGCCGAGACGTGGGCCAAGTGCTCCGCGGGCGTTTCGCTAAGTTCTTCCCCATGGGCAAAACTAATGCCCCGACGGGGAGAATCGCCAATTTCCAAAGAAACATCAATGGAACCCATTCCGAGGCGTGGGAGAGGCTGCGAGGAATACATTCTAGCATGCCCGCACCACAGATGGAGAACCGGGCCGGGTGCTCCGTAACTTCTACAATGGTCTCACGGCCATATCAAAGGGGCACCTCGACGCCGCCGCCGGGGTGGCGCATTCTTATCGCCACCATCGATCAGGCAACAGCCCCGATCGACAAAATGGTGGCAAAACCGTAGCTGGGGGCGAAGACAGAGCCCCCGCCAAAAACACAAATGGGCATGCATACCGTGAAGGAGGCGGATATGCTTGCCGCAAAAAAATGGATCTTCTGGCTGAAGAAACCGGAGGAGCGCGGCACGCACTCTACTACGCCCACGGCGCCCGGTTTACGCCACGTACGCTCACATGACCTGTGAGACGTGTGGTGAAGTTGGCCACTCGGGGATAACTGCCCGAGACCCGTGAAGAAGCCGCCTTCATCAACAACAAAGAACGGGTACCGCCAACCTCGCCAGGGGTGGAATAACCAGCCTAGGCCACCATTCAAAGGTAACCAGGGGTACAGCTCCAATTACAACCCTGGTCAGCCGTCATTTAAGGACCTGGTATTGGGCCAAGCCAAGATCAACGAAAACCTCACCAAAAAGATGAGCCAGACTGATAACATCTTAGAAGGAGTCAGCAGCAAGCTGGACGGACTCAACTCTGCTATGACAAATCAGTTGAACTTCAACAAAAAGATTGAAGCACAGATAGCCCAGCTAGCTGCTTGTCTCCCAGTAATGGTGGGAGAAAAAGCTTCGAGGAAATCTGAAGCCCCCCAGGAGAGCATAAATGCAGTAACTACCAGAGGGGGGAGATCTACTCATGACCCACCAAATCCCAATTCTACGGTGAGGAAACAGAAAGAGAAGTTGCCTGAAGAGGTAACCCCACAGGTAGCAGAAGAACCGGAAGTGGAGGAGGTACCACTAGAATATACAGACACAACGTACCTACCCTTCACCACAAGAACAAGGAAGCAGACACTGGATGAACAGTTCACTCGGTTCATGGAGATGATCCAGAAAGTACATGTAAGTGTGCCACTCCTAGACATGCTCCATGTGCCGTCATATGCCAAGTACATAAAAGATATCATCCAGAACAAGTGGCCACTGCCAACAACGGAAGTTGTGAAGTTAATCGAAGAATGCGGTGCCGCTATCCTCGAATCGTCCGCAAAAAGAAGAAAGATCCGTGGATGCCCTACAATTCCCCCTCGCTCAATTGGAACACAAACATTCAACCACGCCTTATGTGATTTGGGCGCCCGGTGTTAGTGTCATGCCAAAGTCCATCTTTGACAAACTCAAACATACAAATCTAGAGCCAACATCTATGACACTACAAATGGCGAGACTCATCTATAAGGTATCCAAAGCAGGATTGCGAGAAGACATACCGTAAAAATTGAGGGTATTTTGTCCCAGCTGATTTTGTGGTGTTGGACATGGAATTCACTAAAGATACACCACTCATCCTTGGGCGACCATTCTTGAGCACCGCCGGGGGCACAGATTGATGTTGGGGCTGGAGAAATCCGCTTCAATATCAATGGCAATGAAGAAAAATTTGAATTCAGGCCCCGAGTCTCGAAAGAGTGCAAAATGATTCGGATAAAATATGGGGAGCAAGGAATTAAAGAAATAGAAATCCAGCCCCCAAAGACCAAAGAAGACTTCCAAGGCGGTCGGCAAAAATAAAAGGTGGGAACAAAAGAAAAAGACAGCTCCTAAACCAAAGAAGGAAAAAGGTCTCCATCTTTACAAAAGGACAAAAGGCCCCTAAGGTAGCTCCACACCAAAAGAAGAACCAAAACCAAAGAAACAATCAAAATACACTCCTCCACAAAAGGTGTGGAAGCTAAAAGAAGTGCAGCCCTCCGTATCTCCAGGAGCCGGTGCGCCATCAAACAACAAAACCGGAGAAAGTCCCAAAATCCACGAAAAAAGAGTGGGCCCTCCGCCAAAGGTAAAATGGCGGCTATCTCGAAAAAAGAACAAAAATAAATAAAGATACCCACGGGCCTCCAGATAGCTTGGGGAGGACCCCCACAGGTATCATTGCATTATTTATTTCCATCCCATCAAATTTTTATTTTATTTTATCATGTTTGAATTCCAAAGAATCTTGCATCGAATAAAAACTAAAACTAAAAAAAAAAAAAAAAAAATCCAAAAATAGAATAAGTAGCTCTTCTATGTGCCTTAATGATTATACATATGAGCTATAAAAATGTTTAGTCTTAGTCCCTTGTTGAAATGATGAATAGTTGCTCTGCCTTATGCTTTGCCTGTGCCTAGTTTATAATTCGAATTTCTCTAAAGTTTGGGTTTAGTGGCTAAGTCTAAAAACTCATCCCGAAAAACCCGATTCATGTGGGTTGCATAGGCTCTATCTAGTCTAAGTTGTTGCCAAGTATGATATGGTACAAATGGATTTGCTATGATTTCGTCCAAAAAAGAGAAACTTGACATCCGGGAATCTACTTTGAAAGAAAAAAGAGAAATGATATGGGCTATGCTAAAAAAGAGAGAGAGAGAAAAAAATGAGATGAATAATGGACAAGTGTCCGAGGGCGAGTAGAGCCCACATCTCTAAAAAAAGAGAAAGAGAGGAAAATAAAAGACAAAAGTCTAGGGCGAGTAGAGCTCACCTCTCCAAAAAAAAAAGAGAAAAATATATATATAGCAATAAAGCCCATACTTTCTCGAAAAAAATAAATATTATCTAAATAAATAAACCCCCGGATAAAAAGTTGATCAAAAGGATGAATGATAAGCATCTCGGTTATAACCGTTCTATCGGCAACCGCCCAAGACTTTGAGAAAAGCTAGAAAGCCCCGCTACGATGAAAGGTAATAAAGGGTGGGAAAAAAGATGTGCCATTTTATTCAAACTCTAGTAGAAAATCTTATTATAACCCCTCGGCACTTGTAAAAACGTAATCAAAGATAGTAGCAACTCCCGATCAACAACCAAGTACTTATCTCTTTTTTGCTCGAGGACGCGCAAAAGGGTAAAGCTTGGGGAGTATGTTGACGGTCACCAACGACATATTTTTTCCCCGTCAACTTACTACCATAAAGGGAGTAAAACTATACCTTTTTATACTCATATGCATTTATCACTAATAAAATTCCACTTGTAGTGTCTATTATTTTATTTTGCAGATTTATAATAAAAAGCAAGTGGAAAATCGACCAAAGTAAGCCATCCGAGAAAGCGCATTATTGCAAAAACACAAGCCCAGAGCAAATCGACCCAAAACGTCAAAACCGGCCGAGCCAAGCCCGGCCCACAACTTTTCAAGACGAGGGAAGACACCCCACCGAGGCCCGGCCGGCCGAGCCCGGGGTGCGCGCCACACCACCCTGTGCGGCCGCACCCTCCATGAGGCGGTTTCGGCCCAGCTTCGGGGAGGCGGTTCGTGCACCTACCAAATGGGGATTCCCGCTGTTGGATGGTCGGTTTGCTCGGAATAGGAAGGTTTACCAGGTCGGTTTTTGGTGTAATTTAGCACTTAGGCCCCTCCTCCAAGTGTATAAGTAGTCCCCCTCTCCTCCTCTCTCAACACACACCACTTGGAGTCCAAAGAAACCAAAGAATCTCTCTCTCTCTACCACCTCTACCTCTCTCTCTCTTCTTCTACTTCTTCTTTCTTCTTCTTCTTAGTTCTTGGTTAGCACTTGGAGTAGAAGAGCTACAAGGACGGCTTGTCTCCTAGAAGAAAGTGCTTTGGTAATACATCTTCTCTATGGAGCATTCTTCTATTTGCAAGTCTTACATCTATGTTCTTGGCCTAACTTATGAACTAGAGCATAGTCTTGTTCATGTTCTTGTGTTGGTATATGAACTAGCATATAGTTTACATATCATAATCTTGACATGTTCATCTCAGTTCATCATCGATCATCATATGCCTAACTTGATTAGAGGTGGGATAACGGTTCGTTGTTCCTTCGGGTTTGCTCTTGTTCTAGTCCGTCCATTCGACGAGTGGGGATCCCTGGGGGACAAGAGTAGTGCTCTAATATGCGGGCATGGTGCCCGGTATTACGACACCTGCGGATATGATTGCATGCCACGGTTGAGGGGGTAGGCAGCTTGGTCGTGACAAGCCTTGACCGTCCCTTGAAATCCCCCCGTTCGTGTGTGTCTTTGTAGGAGTTAAGTAAATGCTTCCATTGGGCCGTATGGCACCCGGAGTCTCCCCTCATATCCTAGACCTAACCACGATTAAATTAGTTTGCATATGATCCTAACTATTCATTTGTATGGCCATGACTAGATACATTAGAATTACTCCATAGGGTTATTCATTCATTCTTTATCTATTTTTCCTTTATCCTTTTGCTGGTGGATTCTTAAGTGTGTGTCACACTATCTATGAACTATTATTGCTTACCCCTATTATGAACAATTTGGTCTAAGCAAACACATGTTCCTCTATTCAGATGCCATGCTTTGGTTTATTAAACACATGCCTTCCTTTGGGAAAATATAAATAACGATACCCTCGAATACTTCCGGGTGAAATGCTACAATGATAGATCCGTGCGCGCTGCGGATGAAATATCTAAGATGGCAAGATCTATCCGTTGACAATCCCATTTCGGATCACCGACATGGTGGTTTTACTTGGGAATGTCGTGGCGCATTTCTCGGCGCTTTTATTGGGGATGGGTTTTATACACATTTCCTTTGATTGCGCTAAGAAATGCCAACACACTCTAATAAAGACTCTTTTAATAAAGACTATATAGACTCTTTTTATTTGGTTATTTTGGTTACCATCTTTTTATTTCTTTCTAATAAAGCAAACAAATCTAGCTAATATTAAATAAGATAGGAGAATACTTATCTCGGATACATGGGGGTTGCACTCCCCAAGCTAGATGTTGACATAGTCTTCAATGTTCTTGATGGTAGGAAGTAGAGGTAGATAGTGATGGTGGGCTTATCGATCTTCTTCAATGATGGAAGCCATGTGTATTATGTCTCTCTTCCATTGAAATCCTGCTGAACGCAGATAGACAACAAAGCTAGTGGAACTTGATTAAGCGTTAGGGGTTAGCCACGTTGCTTTTGTCTGCCTGGGAATCTTTCAGTAGCATTAAATATTTTTTTGATTTCCTATGTAGAAAAGGATGATGATGCATGCATATTTATTTTATTTTTATCCCACCATAGTAAATATCCTTGTGGGTTGTTACACGCCACAAAATTACTCATATGGGGCTTAGAGTTTTTTTTGTATGCAACAAACAAATATTTTTATTTTCTTTTCTAATGCAAAGCTTGTGTTGTAATGTAAATATGCTAAAGGAAAATGATTATGCAATGCAAGGAAGTAAATATGCTATGCACTAAATATGGATAACTACCGATCTTACCTTTCGGCGAGGGTTCAGTGTTTTAAGTCCTCGAACAAGACTTCTTACCTCGTGTATTATTTCATCTTGATAGTCATACTCGGATAGTGAAGGATGGTGTCACCCATGTTCTTTGCTGGTCTCGCGAGTTGGAGATGAGCATGGAAGTAGGCAGCATCTTGTTTAGTGTGCATGCTCGTAAGACATTCAGTTGTTGAATTTTGGAGAGACTGATAGACTTCTCCACCTTTTTGCTCAAAGTGTGTCCTACTTGCAAAGTGAAGGTAGAGATCAAGTGCATGGGCTCTGTTGGTGGGAAAACACCAACAGAACCAAAACCATCGGCACATTAAACAAGATAGAGTTGATTTCTTATATGCTTTGGTTAGTCCTAACTTGGGTGACAAGATCATAAGATTGAGCATGAATGTTGCAGTTAAAACTTTTGGCAAATTGAAACAAACTCCTTGACTCTTGGAAGGGTTTTCTTATTTATACATGATGTATCAAATGCATGATTGTGATTATCTTCTTCCAAAGCAAGGTGTGCAACATTCCAGCTTACATGATTAGGACTATGAGATCAAGAGAGTGGTGATAGGAACAATTAAAGAAACAAAACAAGTTGAGCTAATAAAAGCTAGATCAAGCAAGGTTGTTACTCTAACAAGTTTGATTCTTTATTTATGAACAAGCCATAATTAAGGTAAAGCTTAATTAATGACAACTTACCTCAAGATGTTACCTTACTATTGGAGTGTGACGGCGTAACACCTTGTGGTGGTCCTTTTCTTCTGCTCGAAGCTTTTCTTCTTTGGCCTCTTGTGTATCTTGTTCCTCACTTTTCTCCTTTATTGCATCGTCCTTTCTTTCTTATTGTTTAAATTGCTCTTGGACCTTTTTGCTCCTCTCATGATTTTATTCCTACGGTATTAGTTGACAACACATACCCGAAGGAATATACAAGTACTTTTAAACAAGGGTAGAATTGTCATGGAGCTAAAGGTAGCTTCTATGCTAGAAAAAGTTTTGGTTGGATATTTTACTCGAGAATTTGTTCACTATTACTTTTTCTCTAATGGGTTAGTTTTATTTTATATCTTAAGTTTGATTTTGATGTATGACATTTATAACCATTCAAACTTAGAGAGACAAAGTAATAGTGAGTAGGGGGATTGCAAACCGGTGTGTCAGAGTGGCGGGAACTTGAGAAGAGGGAGAGATTTGTCGGATCATCTTGTATAGGAATTGGCCTTCCTCCCCCAAGCTCGAGTCTTCCTGTCACTCGACACTTTAAGTGTGAATGCTAAATCATCCCTAATCGTGTGTTGCAATCACCATGTCCTTAGATGTTGTTCATCCTTTGTTCCCGCAAGGTTAGTGACCGAGAATACCCGAAGGGAACTTGTCCTAGGAACATGTTGTTGTTTTCTTTTAGCATGAGCTTTCCTGTGCTCAGATTTTTTTTTAGTAGAACATAAGACAAAGGTTGTATCAAATATGAGATTTATATTCACTTACCTGTCTTTTGATGTTCTTGTGGCCCATTGCTTTGTCCATCCAATTCTGTTGAGTGATTACTTTTTGTGATCATGTTGTATGGCACTCTCCTTTATCGAATAGACATAGCATAGACTCTTTTTTTGCAAAATATTAGTAGACACATACCCGAAGGAATACAACAAGATTGAAGTAGGGTTGTGTCCAAAGTTTATATTATTTCATCTATGCTAGTGAAAAGATGGTTCTTTGATTATCCTTAGCACGATTGTATCATGTCTTATAATACCTTTTGTTTTTTGTGGCTGCATTCTAGCATAGCTCAAGGAAAAGGTAACTTGTAGCAAAAGACAAAGTGAATGAATTTGATACTTACGGATCTTCCATTGATGAATGAGCCGAGTCCTTTTGCAAAAGGTTGGAGTTCATCATTGTCGATGTTTTACGATCGAGAGCCTCGCCACGGGGTGAACCGGGCGCTTTGTTCGGCCTCGATGAACCTCGAGCCCGCGGTTTGTTGCGCAAATTGACATTGAGAGCGGGGTTTTTATATTTGATTCGGGCCCTCGATCAAGGATCGAGTAAAGACCTTTACGCCCAGTCGGCGTGAGCCTGTTTTTGATTGATGGGGTTAGCCGGGAATCGGGCCGTGGAGCTTACGGCCCCGGTCGCGGGCCAAGCTTGTGTCGCGTAATCGCTCTCGCGTTCGTGCTCTCCTCACGAGGTGTTCCTTGGCCGCCTTTTATAGTCTAAGGAGCCAAGGAACTCGCTTACGGTCCTAGTCGGATCTGAGAGGGTTGTCCGTAGAGGAATCGAACACCCGAACTCTAAACAAGGTAACCTCGATCAGTTCCTCCAACACTTCCCCGATCCCGAGATGATGCATATGATGGAGAAAGGAAACAAGCACAATTAAATAATCAAAGACTTGCATGAAATAAGATTTAGATGATGAATGAATGTTTCATGATGCATGCTATTAGTAAGTGGATATCTCTTCCGTAGAAACACAATTAATTCTACACAAGAAACCCTAACAACCTACATCAAGCAAACACTTAACTCACTAATGATAGGAAATGGCAGCTTGACATGCTATCACTAAAACAGCCCTACGAGAGAGTTCTACAACTCCAAATTCAGTGAACAAATACTCTATGGAAAGCTAATGAAATTTCCTACAAAACATTCCATATCACCCAAACCTGAATCTAACATTATCAGCCTCAAAAAATAGAGAAAACAGAGGCTCTGTTTTCCTACTCAAACATCATATACAACTACCATAACTAGCAAACTACTCATGCAAACCTTATCAAACATGACCAGCAGGTAAACCAAGTCCTTACCTACCAAACAAACCTACTGGACATTTCAAAAGATAATCTAAAGCACATAAAATAATATGCCCTATCAAACACTACACTTGCACACTATGATTATATAAATGCTAGAAATAATAAATTAACAAAACTGCCAAGCTTACCAAACTAAGCTTACTAACAGATCCTATTCATGCTAGGAACACACAATAAAAATACTAATACACACTTCCTTCAAATAAACATGTGTTTCTAAGCTATTTTCCATGCAACATAAATAGGGTAAATACATAACTACTTTAGAAAATTCTACAAAAATTACCAGAGCATCTTACTGACATACCACAACTACCATAAAAATTTCATGGCAAAATCATGCATACACAGCCCTACACAAAATGACAAGCTAGCACTAAATCTATGCATGAAAATACTTTGTACTATGAAAAGTGTCGAGACAACAGATTTCTGAGTATGATAAGCTTCTAAAACCTATCAAACACAAACACACCAAGCCTCACATCCAAAACCCTAATGTTTATTTTTCTATGATTTTCCAAAGATCACCTTGCAAATAGCACATAAATAGAAAATCCCATTTCTTCTATAGAACATACCATGCATAATATTTTTCCTGAATTGTACTCACAAAATTAGGAACATTTTGTACAGGAAGCATATTTTTATCTTGCACCAATTAAAAGATATGATTTTCCTCAATTTCCATGCATTTATGGCCATAAATAAACCTCTATATAAAAGTTATCAGAAAATAGGGTTTCATAATTTTATATTGTAGCCTATCATCTAACAAGCATGACAAAATTTGTTGCACTCAAAAATACCTTAAAATGACCAAGTTATGAATTTTCTAAGCTCATCAAGCAAAAACCGAAAAACGTAAAAGATAAAGGAAAAAGAAAAGGATGCGGGGCCCGCATGTCAGCGACTCAAGCACAAAGACGGCGGCGCGGCGGCGGGTCGACGGCGGATTTTCGCCGGCGGTGACCAAATCGCAGCGCAACCAACTAGTCATTTTGACTATACGCGACGCGATGGACACGATGGTGCCCTTTTGGTTTGCACCGAAACGGATTAAAACGGCGATGACGGGCGCATTTGCGGCTCGCGACGGCGTGGACGACGGTGAACCGCCGTTCTCGGTGATCGATGGAACGAGCCAACACATGTTCTCGACTCCCCTTGACCTAACTAGGACATGCATGGCCGTTTCGAGCCTAACGGAGCAACGACGGCGAGAAGACGAACAGCGCGCTCCACGGGCAGCGCGTCGGCGACGACGCGTCCCGACGAAATGACGGCTGGATCTACTCATCCAGCTAGCTCAAGAGCACAAGCACCTCTAGGCGACTCTAAAACACGAAAAAGAACGAACGAAACTCGATCTACGAGCTCAAACGCGAGCTTGCCCGTCGGCGGTCATGGCGGACTCGCCGTGGCGGCGGCGATGCGGATTAGGGCTCGGTACCTGGCTTTTACCTTGATTCGACGACGGCTTTAGGTAGAGCAGCTCATGATGCGGTGGGCGAAACGCGCGGCGGAGCTTGCGGGACGGCGGGCTCGCGGCGGCGCGCGTTTACGGCGAGTGAAGTGGGTGGTGGCGGCTCGGGGAACGCGGCTAGGGTTAGGGCGGAGTGTCGGGCGCGCTTTTAAGGCGCGTGGCGCGCGGGCGTGCCTGTCCGAGCCGCCAGACATCAGCGGCGGATGGGGTGGCCACGTCGCCACGGCGCTGTTGCCGACCGCCGACGGCCGGCCGATAGGCCTCCCTCCCCCTGTTTTTCGAGTCAGCGTCGGTTTTTGGCCTGCACATCGAGATTCGTGCGTAATTTGGAAAACGTCAAAACATCGATTTTGTAGAGAATTTCATAAGCTACAAAACACTCAATATGAACTTTTTCTAATTCGGCCTAGATTTGGGGATAAAAATTAAAAACAGCAGGGTCACACTCATCCATTCAAAAACAGAGTTTGAATTCAACTCAAATTTGACTCAAACTTGTAGGCACTATTTGAACCATTTGCAAGCCTTTTCACAAGAAACTTATAAAAGATCTTTTGATCTACATAAAAAAGTACTACATTTCATCTATAGAAAACTTTTGCTAGAAACACTTCTATCAAGCACTTTTGAAATGAGTTTCAAAATGGCTCAAAGAGGTTTGACACTCTAGGGCAGATTTATAAAAATTTTTCTAAATTGAAACTCAAGCTCAAACATGGTCCTAAATTATTTTAAAAATATATCTAGGCACAATCTAGGTCCAAAACATCATTATAGCAAAGATCTTATAGTAGCTAGATCAAACAAGCATGAAATGAGAGCAATTCAAAGTGAATGCTACTAACAACATGATTATGCATGAAATGATGATCATGATATGCAAATGCTCATGCTTTCAAGATGCTTAACACCTAGGGTGTTACAAATCTTTCCCCTAAAAAGAATCTCATCCCGAGATTTGGTGAAACTAACCATTCTTTATAAAACTGTGGATAGTTCCTCGGAAGATATTCATCGAGTCTCCCATGTCGCATCGTTCTCACCATGATTTCCCCAAAGGATTTTGTATTGCTTAACTACCCTGCCTCTAGTGGCTCTTTCTTTAGTGTCTAACACTTTTGCTGGACTCTCATAGTAGGTCAGATCTTGATCAACTTCAACATTCTGAACCGGCACTCGTTCCTCTGGAACTCTCAAACATTTCTTCAATTGTGACACGTGAAAAAAACATTGAAAATATTTCTCATCTCCTGTGGTAGTTGCAACCGATATGCTACTTCTCCCTTTGTGGCAATTATTTTATAGGGGCCTACAAATCTAGGGCGCTAGTTTTCGTTTCACTCCAAAACGTTGTACTCGTTTCATTGGTGACACCTTCAAGTAAACAAAGTCACCAACGTTGAACTTGATAGGTCTCCCTACGGTGGTCTGCATAGCTCTTTTGGCGGTCTTGGGCAGCTTTCATGTGCTGTTTAATCACTTTTACTTTCTGCTCAGCTTCATCTATCAGATCAATGCCATAGTAAGGTCGTTCTCCTGTCTCTATCTAGTTCAAGGGCGTTCTACATTTCCTCCCGTACAATGCTTCAAAGGGTGCCATTTGAATACTGGCTTGATAGCTATTATTGTACGAAAACTCCGCATATGGCAACCATTTGTCCCAAGAACCTTTTGCTGATAACACACATGCCCTCAACATATCTTCTAGTATTTGGTTCACTCTTTCTGTTTGGCCTATGGTTTGTGGGTGATAAGCAGAACTACGAAGTAATTTGGTACCTAGGGCCTCCTGTAAGCTCTCCCAAAATCGATTGGTCCAACTCGATCCACGATCCGACACTATCGATTTAGGTACTCCATGCAAATGAAGTACGTGTGAAATGTATAGCTCTGCGTATTGGTGAGGTTCGTAGCTTATGTTAATCGGAATAAAATGGGCAACTTTGGTTAAACGATCCACAATCACCCAAATGGAATCAAATCCCTTCTGGGTATGTGGCAAACCAACAATCAAATCCATGGTAATCTCATCCCACTTCCAATCGGGGAATTGGCAAGGGGTTGCAACAATCCTGCGGTCTTCATATGCACGGCTTTAACTCTGCAGCAATTGTCACATCTAGCCACATAGCCAGGCGATCTCCTTTGTCATTTTAGTCCACCAAAATCTAGTTTTCAAGTCCCGATACATCTTGTTACTACCGGGGTGAATTGTTATCTTCGATGAGAGATCCTCTGCTAGAATTTGTTCTTTTTCAACTCTCGATCCTTTGGTACGACAAGGCGATCATCATACCAAAGAACTCCACTCTCATCAACTCGAAAATGATCACTAGGCCCTTTCTCTAATTTCTTCTTGATAAACGAGATTCCTTTATCCACTTTACGGCCCTCAACAATTCGACTCTCAAGCTCATTTTGCACTTGAATATTGCATAGGATAGCCGGATGCATCGGAGGAAAAACCTCCATTGACTCGACTTGTCCCAAAGAAACAATGCGATTTCTGCTCAAAGCATCCGCGACAACATTGGCTTTGCTCGGATGACGGTGCAATTCTATATTATAATCCTTTATCAGCTCTAACCATCTCCTCTGCCTCATATTCAACTCCTCTTGAGTAAAAATGTACTTCAAACTCTTATGGTCAGTATAGCCATGATATACATTACCGAGCAAGTAATGACGTCAAATCTTCAATGCATGTACCACGGCAGCAAGTTCCAAGTCATGGGTTGGATAATTAACCTCATGCTTCCTTAATCGACGCGATGCATACGCAAATGACTCGCCTTCCGCATGAGTACGCATCCCAATCCTGTACCACATGTGTCACAATACACATCAAAGGGTTTCTGAATGTCAGGTTGTGCAAGCACGGGAGCCGTAGTCAACAACGTTCATAGTGTACGAAACGCTGCTTCGCACTCCGGTGTCCACACGAATTTCTCTTCCTTCTGTAACAATCGGGTCATAGGTTTAGCTATTTTGGAGAAATCAGGTATAAACCTACGATAGTATCCGGCTAACCCTAGGAAACTCCGTATCTCAGAAACGGAAACTGGTGCCTTCCAATCCATCACCTCTTGCACCTTACTGGGGTCTACTGAAATTCCGTTCTCAGATAACACATGTCCCAGAAAATGCACTTCCTTCAGCCAAAACTCACACTTACTGAACTTAGCATATAGTTGATGTTTCCTGAGCCTCTCCAAGACTATCCTCAAATGCTCGGCATGTTCTTCCTCATTTTTAGAATACACCAAGATATCATCGATGAATACAACCATGAACTTATCAAGTTCAGGCATAAACACCGAATTCATCAAACACATGAAATGCGCTGGAGCATTCGTCAAGCTAAAGGACATGACGAGATACTCGTATAAACCATACCGCGTTGAGAAAGCGATTTTGGGTATATCCTATGGTTGGATTTTAATTTAATGGTACCCAGTTGAAGGTCTATCTTCGAAAAACTTTGGCTCGAGACAAGCGGTCAAAAAGAATGTCAATGCGGGGTAAAGGATATTTATTCTTCACTGTTACCGCATTGAGTGGCCTATAGTCCACACACATCCTCAAGGTCTGATTTTTCTTTTTCACAAACAGGGCTGGACATCCCCAAGGTGACGAACTAGGTGTAATGAAGCCTTTCTCAAGCAACTCCTGAAGTTGTACTTTCAGTTCTGCTAACTCATTGGGTGGCATTCGGTAAGGTCTTCGGGATATAGGGGCAGTCCCGGGAATTAGTTCTATCGCAAACTCAACATCCCTATCCGGTGGCAATCCAGGTAGGTCGTCCGGGAAGACATCCGGGAATTCACAAACTACTGGTATGTCAGAAATGCTGGTCACTTGCAAGGCGGCTGAAACACGGTTAAGATCAATGGCTTTAGGTAACAGAATCTGATGTTCCGTTGAGTCACGAGGGTTCTTCAGGTGTACTACTCTATTTACAGTATCAATGATCACCCCCCAACTCCTCATCCAATTTATCCCGAGGATGACATCCAAACACAAACGGGGTAAAACTATCAAAGAAGTTATTATTTCTAGATCTCCCATCATGATCTTCACATCGTTGACCCTCTGCCTAGTCAACTGGTCAGCCCCCGCTGAACTAATACGATACCCAAATCCTAGATCAGATATTTGTTCCCCATTCCTTATTGCAAATTCTTGACTCATGAATGAATGCGATGATCCAGAATCAAACAAAACAACAGCACTACGATTGTTAACTAAGCACGTACCGGCTGTCACGGTCTCTCCCTCAGGAACCTCCTCAACACTGGCAAAGTGTGCCTGTCCCACATCTTTGCTTGTAGTTCTTCCTGGGCTGCGGGCAAAACCTGGAGAAATGCCCGGGCTTACCACAATTAAAGCGGTTGTTGTGGTTGAAGGGCACGGGGCGTGGAGCATTCCCCGTGCGGCTTTCCCTTCTGCGGGGTCATCATCACCTTCCCGGCGCGGGTTACTGGCCTGAAAGTTCTTCTGTGGCGGGGCATACCGCGAAGGTGCGGCAGGTGAACGATAGTTCTGACGGCGTCCAAAAGAAACACCGCCATGTCCTGAATTTCCTTCAAACGCTCTCTCTTCTTGCCTTTGGATGTAGTATACAAAGCATTACTAGCCTCCTGATGAATGCAATCAGTCACAAAGACCTGAAAAGTATCCCTGGTGGAATTTCCCATGGTCTTCTGCATTTTGGGGTTCAACCCTCTCTTGAAGCTAGCCAACTTCTTGGCCTTAGTGTCAACCATGTCGGGGCATACCTAGACAAACTGTTGTTGAAAGCTTGTAGGTACTCATTCATGGTCTTGTTATCCCGACCGAGCTTAATGAACTCTCCCAACTTCTTTGCCATAGCACCAGCAGGTATGTATGTGTCACGAAAGGCTGTGGTAAACTGGAAGCAAGTAATAGGAACATTGGCAGGAAAAGTGGCACAGTGGTTCTTCCACCATATCCCTGCGGGTCCCTCCAGATAAGTGCGCTGCATACTCGCCCTCGTGTGTGTCGACAGTATTCACCAAAGAAAACTTCTCCTCCAATGAGGTAAGCCATTCCTCGGCCTCCATGAGTTCATTTGCCACCGTGAACTTCGGCGGTTCTGTGGCCTTAAAGTCCTTGTACGACTGAAATCCATCCCTAGCAGCATCACCTCGGCCTCCTCCCCGCCGGTGTTGCGTGTGATGTTACGCAACTCTCCCAAGAGCTGGTCAAAGAACTGCTCCTGGCCTTGGGGAGGTGGTTGTTGTCGATCTCCCCCAGCACCTGATCGAGTTTGCGGCATCTGCACAATTGAATCAACAATAACCATCAGATGATGTTGTCCAAAGTGTAGATATTGAATTTAAGTTACACGGAATTTATTGAGAGAATAAATTCATCCACAATAAGAGGTAACAATAAACTCAATACGGTCTTTCATCAACATCACGGTTATGTCAACGCAATATGTGTACCAAGATTTCGCAACAAAGGGGCAACAAAATGTAGCACAATCGGCATGTATTTTTTGCGGTGACGAACATGTCACAATTACCACAAATTTGAACACGATTATAGGTCGTGAACTAAATTAAGGTCTCAACTGATACAAATAAAGTCTTGAGAGTAATAGTATGAATCCAAGTCTTACATGCTGATAGTCTCACGAATAAGAAAGGGAAATTACATGGTAATAGCGGCACTACACCGCTCGGCTACAAGGGTGTCTCATCTAAATCAAGGTCTACGTGCTAGCATCTAGCTAGAATCTAAATGTGGCGTCACCGTCATCTACTCCTGTGAAGTGCGAGAAGTGGGGTCTCCATCCTGGTCCTCCTGGTGGTCCTCTCCAGCTGGCGCTGCTGCACCCTCTAGTCCTCACTGTGGTCACCCCTGAGATCTCGGATGCGACGGCGTGCATTGGTGAAGTCATTGTTGGTATTTGTTAAGCCTACAGAAATATTTATAATAATCCGCAAGTTTAACGGATCTTGGTGAGCATTTCACCCGAGAGAGGGTTTTATATCGAATCCACGGGGAGGATGGTGTGAGGTAACTAAGGAATATAACTAATCCACTGAGCAAGTAGTCAAGGAACTGAAGATGATAAAGAGATAAGGAGATTTCTATGGTTGTCTAATTCTTATCCTTGTAAGCATATGTTGGTATTGTCTTAAACGGGAAGCACACAAAGGAAAACATGGGCGAAATATGCAATCCTCCCAAGCACTTACATGCCCAACTTGTCTTATAGACAGAGGGTGGATTCCAAAGGACTCAACAGGACTTGTCACTCCCGCGATCTACCACACGACCCGGAATATAAGGTGTCATCACAAGCAACCTCAGTCTAGGCACCATGCCTAAACCTAAGCTACTCCTCTAATCTATAGCATCCTACAGATTAAAGTACTCAAACAAGAGTTGTGAACAATAAGAACAATAAGAACATTTACTTTCTCAAATAAGGAGTTGATCCACCATAGAAGTCTCGAGATCAAGTACCCGTGTTACTGGGACTTGATTCCGATAGTACAAGATGTAGAGGAGTCACCGACAAGTCCGGTGCTTCCTCCGTAGCTCTTCCCATCACCAACACTTTAACTCTAGGAACAAGATTAGTTCTAGTCTCTCTAATGGGGACTATGGCTCTAATCTCTTCTTAACTCTTACTCTTGATTAGATCTAATTAGATCTAATCCACTTCTAATTACATGTCTAATTCTACTTCACTAATCTCTTAGAGAGAGTTGATCCTTACAAGGGACCCCTCTACAACTAAGAGATAATGAGATAGAATGAGATAGTAATGAATTAGGGTTTAGCCCTGGGATCAGGGGGTCTTCTTATATAGGTCTTGGCGATGAACGATAGCCCTTGGATCAAACCGACCTTAGCAACGGTGTAGATACAACCTTAAAGTCGGTTGTAAACCGACATAAAAATGAACCTGATTGGGCATAATTGCCCCGGCGGCCGGCACAAAATTGCCAATTTCGGCCGCCGCGGTGTAATTGCCTCCTCTCGACCTCTCGTCTCTTCGGTGTCCTCTCGGTATCTTCTAGAATGTTTTAGTCCACTTTTCGGGTTGAGTTACTTCACGGTCAAGTCTTGTCATTGTATGAGATGTATATTCCTAACTTTCTCCATTCTTCTCTGTATTTATCTATTAAGTCCCTGAAAATATATAAATCACCAAAGCTCATAGAATTATGTTAGTTAAACCCCTAGACTTAGGTTGATATTCAATTTAAGCCCTTATTTCATGTTAGTTGACTAGTAATTTTATGCTATAACAGGTGTCAACAAACTCCCCCAAGCTTACCCTTTGCTAGTCCCTAGCAAAGCCAAACTTAGCAATGGATCAAGAGTTGCTACAATGCTTTCACGCCTCAACAGTACACATGCTTTCAAACAAAATTTCTCCTCCGATAAGAATAAACTTGCTCAAATTTCAACTTACCCATATTACCTTTTACCATGGAGCTTATAGCCTTTTCTTTTAATCTTGGGCAATTAAAAGATAGAACAATCAAGTCAAACACCATATCTCAAACTCTTTGTTCAACTGTCCTTTCGAGTTTTTTTTGCAAGTTTTCAAAATAAAACTCAAAGTTCCTTGTATGACTCTCTCAAGTCTCTCATTTGTGGTATTTGTGGATCCTCACTAAGGCAACAAGGTTGTTTTGCCTTTCTCTCATGATATGTGGTATTTTTGGACTAAGGCAAGAAGACACTATGCCTTCTTCTCTCTCACCCTATATCTAAGGATTATATCTGAGCTCATAGGTGGGAGAAAAACTACATCTACCTACTAAGCATATTTTGTAAGTTCAAGCAATGGATCCAAAGTCATGAGTCACACTTGATCAAATGGTGCATGTGTATGGTGGATGGAATATAGATAGTATGGAATATAGTAGAGTATGTAGTGAAGTGAATAGAATAGATGAGGGGAAATCTTACTTTTGCTCTTTGAGGAATCTTCTCTCTTTTGAATTTGAAAACTTTATAGAGAACCTGGGTTGTATCTTTTGCTTTCTTTATTTTTCTTTTATGGAGAGGCGAGCATCTAAGTACCCATTGTTTTCATCGGACACTTGTCCATTTTTTAACTCTCCTTTATTCTTTCTTTTTCTTAGGGAGGTAGGCTCTACTCGCCCGTAGGACTTTTGCCCATTTTTCATCTCCCTTTCTTTTTCTTAGGGAGGTAGGCTCTACTCCCCAGTAGGACTTTTGTCCATTTTTCATCTCCCTTTCTCTCTTTTTTTTTTAATCTACAACCCAGATCTCTTTTGTAATAACTTTTGAGAGATAAATAAATAGAGCCTTTGTAAGATATTGGCTAGCAATGAGTGAATGGGCATAGGAAATATTTTTGGTTGCTCTCTCCTAGGATAGGAGTAGAACATTTTTGCTGGCTAGAGTGAATGGGTGTATATGGTGTATATATGTGATGAATGTATATGTGGTGGATGCGTACTTCCAGGATGGAAATAGCATATGTGTATGTAGTCAAGTGGAGTGGATGTAGTGGAATGAAGTGGAGTGTACATGATCAGCATGACAAGTTTCTAAGGGTCGACAAAGATTGAACAAACTCAATACAAAGAAAGCAGCCTATATATATCTCAAAGGTTTTCCTAATCTAAATAGCATGTATATATGGCTGTGGTAGGAGGTTCACACTCTTGTCACACAGGAACTTATCATGTGCATTTTCAATTTTCAAAATATAAATCTCCAGAAGTCTAGTGTCACTAGGAGTAAGATCAATAGCAGCTCAGACTCTCATATATCATATCCGTCAATTACCTAGACTTTAGAGCAAGCAAATTGCAACCCATAGGTTTTAGGCTCAGAACAAATCTCAAGTCAAAGCAGTTTTGCATTTAAGGCTCAAGAGAAATTAAGCTTGAAAGCTAGGTAATCAAAAGGAATTACGGTAGAGCAACTATTCATCATTTCCATGCATAAGATTTAGCTTCAGAGATCATTTTATGTTGGTGGAAAAGAAAACTTCTTGTACACTCCTATTTATTTATTTATTCACACTCTAAGATCACACTTCGACTAGACTCTATAAAACTAAACTTCTTAACAAACTCTAATAGCAATTCAAATATTTAGCTAATAATATATAGATAGTAATAGAGATACTTATCGTGATAACCGGGGGTGCTCTCCCCCAAGCTGGATTGAAGTGTCGGGTTTGTTGATGTGGAAGTTGAGGTAGACAGTGACGAGAGTATCGCCCTATCATGTTTCTCTTCCTTGAAATCCTGCTGAACTCAAATAGACAACAAAGCTAGTGGAACTTGATTAAGCGTTAGTGGTTCGCCACATAGGCTTCATGTGTCTAAAGATTCTCAAAATGAGTCATGATTATTCTATGTAAAACTTCAGCAAGATTTTTCTTCTCAATGTTTTTGGAGTTTTATAATTTTATATGCATGCAAAGAACTATAATGCAAATGCAACTAGATGAATGCATAATTATTTTTATGCCACCACAAAGTGGATATCCTTATGGGTTGTTACACGCCACAAAATTATTCACATGGGGCTTGAGAATTTTTCAATGCAAAGTGCTAATGCATAAATGTAAATATGCTAAAGGAAAAAAAAATGATTATGCAATGCAAGGAAATAAATATGCTAATGCAAGATATGATATGCAACTAAAGATGCAATGTTAAGAATTAAATATGGATAACTACCGAGTTACCTTTCGACGAAGGTTCAATGTTTTAAGTCCTTTGAACAAGACTTCTTACCTTACTCACTCCTCAAGTGTATCATCCGATCTTGGTGGCTGTGTCTCCTGAGATAGTGATCTCTGAGGATAGCATCACCCATGTTGCTTGCTTGTCTCATGATTTGAAGTGAAGCTTTGACAAAGGAAGCATGCAACATCTTGTTTAGTGTGTGTGCTTTGTGGGTCGAGACATTCCCTTGTAGAATTTTTGGGAGAGTGAGGTACTCCTCCACGTTGTGCACGAAGTATGTCCCGTTTACAAAGACAAGGTAGAGATCAAGTGCATGGGCCCTGTTGGTGGGAAAACACCAATAGAATCAAAACTTTATTCGTTCTTCTCTATCCTTAAGCACATTAAACAAGGTAGAATTAATGTTTAACTGTTTTATTTATGATGAGGGTGATAAGGTCACAAGATAGAGCATCAACGGTTTAATTGATTTATGACTATCTTGCCAAGCAGGATGAGCAACATTTTAATTCACATGAATGAGGGCTATGGGTTCAGGAGAGTAGTGTAAAGAACTAAACATGTGAAGCTAAGCAAAGAAGGATACGGTTCGGTTTTGACTCCAACATGTTTGATTCTTTATTTATGAGCATGCCAAAATTAGGGAAAAGCTTAGTTAATGATAGCTTACCTCAAGATGTTACCTTTTATTCGGCTGTGAAGGCATCTTAACAACCTTGTGGTGGTTCCTTCCTTTGCTTGGAGTTTTCCTTAATTGGCCTTTTATGTATCTTGCTCCTAACTTATCTCCTTTATTGCATCATCCTTTCCTTCTTCTCCTTTGAATTGTGCTAGGACCTTTTTGCTCCTCTCATGGTTTTACTCCTGCGTCATTAGTGAACAACACATACCCGAAGGAATATACAAGTAGTAACAAGAATAGTGTTGTCATAGGGTTAAAGGTCACTTTCTATGCTACAGAAAAGTTTGGTTGAAGATTTTAGCATAGATCATTTATCTCATGTTTCACCTTACTCTTCAAAATGAATGATTTTATGAAACCTTAAGTTTGATTTTCATGCATCGAAATCATTCGAACTTGTAGAAAAGAGTAATAGTGAATAGAGAGATTGCAAACCAGCATGTGGAGTGATGGGGCATGTAAGGAAGAAGAGCATAATTGGATTACCCTTGGTGGAGTTGGTCTTCTTCTTCCATGTGCTAATCACTCTTGAGTTCATCCTTGAGCAAGTGCTTTTTGTCTCAGAGACTCTCGTTTGTGGCACTCCTCTCCTTTCTTTTGCTTCATCTCTAGTATGGTGGTTTGATTTGCAGGTTCATTTCACTCTATGAATAGACTTAGCATAATCCTTTCCTGCAAAAATGTTAATAGAAACATACCCGAGGGAATACAACATGGTCAAGAAGGGGTTATTGCCCAAGGTTCATATGATTCAATCTATGCTAATGAAAAGGTGGTTCTTTGATTACTCTTAGCATAGATTTTTATTATCATATCTTATACATCATTTTTGTTTGCTTTGCTGTATTCTATCATAAGGATCAAAGGCAAAGCTGAATTGTGGCAAAAGACGAGTGAATGATTTGAGACTTACAGTTCTTCCACAAATGATGAATGAGCCGTGTCTTTTGCATAATGTTGGAGTTCATCATATGCCTTGCTTTATCTCTCGATCCGAGTTCATCTCTTGACTTTCCCCAATTGTATTTGAGAGTTCTCTCATGGGTTAGTCTAACAAAATATCCAATATCCATAATAGCATACCATTGGCTCAAAAATCAACCTAGACACCACGTCCAATTTGATTTAGGAAGGCATTTTAACCTAAGCACCACGCTTAATTTAAAAGCCTTTAGAAGTAAAATCGACACACCCTCGGTTCAAAAATCAAACTAGACACCTTGTCTAATTTAATTCAGGAAAACAAGTTAAACTAAGCACCATGCCTAATTTAAAGAAGGTGTATGAAAGTACATCAAAACCAAATCATATAATATAGTAAATAATGGTAATATGAAAACATTAAAGAGATTTATTCAAACAGAGATGAAAGTTATGATTGATATTTTGTAGATTGAGCATGTCTCAAAGGTAGCAATAACCAAGATAATATGGCAAGAATTTTATGAGTGATTTAATGTTGCATAATGATTGGTTGGACATACCTTTACATTGTCATCCTTCGTTTTCCTTGTTCTAGACCTGAAATGGTTAGTAAAAATACCCGAAGGAATATTCTCATAATTATATCTCTATGCTTACTACACAAGGGGGTGTTATAGCAAAAGATCTATACTTATATTACTTCCCCCTAGAGTGCTTATTTTAGGACAAAAAGCTCGTCCTTGGGAAACCTTCAAATATGATTCAAGATGATGAAGACGTTTTCCCTTAAATCACCAATCTCAACTTTCAAGCTAATAAGATCAACAACCACCCTTTCTAAATCCTTATGAACAATTATCTCAAGGGGGTTTGAGATCTTGTAAGTGGCAAGATTAGAGATGGTAACTAATTCAGAGTTTGCTCACATGGGCAAGGATTGGATAGAAAATTTAGGATGTAACTCCTATGCTCATGGATGTTCTCCAAATTATTGATAATGCTCTTTCTGGTCTTCCTTAGATCCTTCATGATGTCTATACTTGGGATTTCTAAGATCATAGGTAGACTCACGAAAAAGAACACTAGAGGATTCATTGGGGTCAAGGATGAGGTTAAATATAGTTTTGTTATCTAGTCTGAAATAAAAGGAAAGAAGACATGAATGGATTCTAGATAGCTTTGCTCTCCTTCTATGGCATCATTAGATATGCCATCCTTGGGCTCCCAACGTCCTTTGTAAGAATCAGGATGCTTTCTAGAGACTCTTCTCTAAGAGGATTTGGTTTATAGGCACTCAAAGGTCTCCTATGAAGCTTAGAAGTTTGTTTCCCAAAGTCATCACCATAAAAGAATCAAGGGTAGAATTACTTCTTCCCTTGGAGGTGTTTAGAGTATTGATGATTTAGGATTTGTAGCTAAATCAAGGGATTGAAATGATAATGATCTGGCTATCAAAACTTCTTCTATGGTCTAGAGGATGATTTCTTTTCTTCCTTTGGGTGTTCATCAAAGATTCTAAAGAAAAGATCACACCCACTAAGTTTGTCAAGAACAAACCTTGCTTTAGAAAAAGAAAGAAAAGTTCCTCCAGAAAACTGCATGATGGTCATGCCAACAACTTTTCTAGGATGAGATCCAAATATTATCCTTTGTAAAGGATAGGATTTGGCCTGAGGTTAACTTCAGAATTCTCTCCTATAATGGGTTGTTTCATGATCATTTTGATCAACCGTAGACACAGACTCAAAGCCAAGGGATAGGATATGTTCTATAGATGCTAATGGCCTGAACTTGTGTTTATGGGTGCAAAGATAAAGATAGGTGTGGAATCCGAAGATCCCAAAAAGATATAAAAACAAAAGAAAATATAAAAAGAAAGTCTACACTAAGATATGATACAAGATTAGTTATACTCAATATTTTCTCAAAGAACCATTCCTCCCCTAAGAACGGCGCCGAAAATGCTTGTTGGTATTTGTTAAGCCTACGTAAATATTTATAATAATCCATAGTTTAACGGATACTTGGTGAGCATTTCACCCGGAGAGGGTTTTATATCGAATCCACAGGGAGGATGGTGTGAGGTAACTAAGGAATATAACTAATCCCTGAGTAGTAGTCAAGGAACTGAAGAAGATAAAGAGATAAGGAGATTTCTATGGTTGTCTAATTCTTATCCTTGTAAGCATATGTTGGTATTGTCTTAAAGGGAAGCACCCAAAGGAAAACATGGGTGAAACATGCAATCCTCCGGCACTTACATGCCCAACTTGTCTTATAGACGGAGGGTGGATTCCAAAGGACTCAACAGGACTTGTCACTCCCGCGATCTACCACACGACCGGAATATAAGGTGTCATCACAAGCAACCTCGCCTAGGCACCATGCCTAAACCTAAGCTACCCCTCTAATCTATAGCGTCCTCTACGGTTAAAGTACTCAAACAAGAGTTGTGAACAATAAGAACAATAAGAACATTTCCTTACTCAAATAAGGAGTTGATCCACCATAGAAGTCTCGAGATCAAGTACCAGTGTTACTGGGACTTGATTCTGATAATTACAAGATGTAGAGGAGTCACCGACAGTCCAGGTGCTTCCTCCGCAGCTCTTCCCATCACCAACACTTTAACTCTAGGAACAAGATTAGTTCTAGTCTCTCTAATGAGGACTATGGCTCTAATCTCTTCTTAACTCTTACTCTTGATTAGATCTAATTAGATCTAATCCACTTCTAATTACATGTCTAATTCTACTTCACTAATCTCTTAGAGAGAGTTGATCCTTACAAGGGACCCCTCTACAACTAAGAGATAATGAGATAGAATGAGATAGTAATGAATTAGGGTTTAGCCCTAGGATCAGGGGGTCTTCTTATATAGGCCTTGGCGATGAACGATAGCCCTTGGATCAAACCGACCTTAGCAACGGTGTAGATACAACCTCAAAGTCGGTTGTAAACCGACATAAAAAGATGAACCTGATTGGGCATAATTGCCTGGTGGCAGGCACAAAATTGCCTGGCGGCCGCCAGGTAATTGCCTCCTCTCAGCCTCTTGTCTCTTCTGGTGTCCTCTGGTATCTTCTAGAATGTTTTAGTCCACTTTTCGGGTTGAGTTACTTCACGGTCAAGTCTTGTCATTGTATGAGATGTATATTCCGGAACTTTCTCCATTCTTCTCTGCATTTATCTATTAAGTCCCTGAAAATATATAAATCACCAAAGCTCGTGGAATTATGTTAGTTAAACCCTTAGACTTAGGTTGATATTCAATTTAAGCCCTTATTTCATGTTAGTTGACTAGTAATTTTGTGCTATAACAGGTGTCAACAGTCATCCACCGCTCTGTTGCGCTCCCCAATGGTGATAGAGAGACGCCGTCCAAGTAGCTCATACGCTTCGCAACTTCTTGGACTAGCCTAAGTCTCACGCAGCTCCTCCCCTAACACGTGTGGCCTCTGCGGTAGCATCTGCCGTGGCTATCATAAGTGCTCTCCATTCAGCCGTCACACAAAGAAACATAGCCCTCATCGCTTGCATACCAACAACTCCAAGCCGTTCGTTCTCCTCCTCGGTACATCTCGGGAAACATCGCGGCGGGGCCGCCCGGCAAGTGCAGCCCCCACGGTCTGCGTCATCCGGTCCAACACTCCCATGGCAGCAACCTCAAGGCGTCCGTCCATGCATCAGGTCGTTGCCCAATGCACTGCCAGGCTGGCCAATATGGATCCACTGGGTGTGGCTGCACGGTCACCTCAACAAACGTGGTACCTCTCCTCGACCATTGGTCCGGCTCCATCCGTAGATGGGCTCCTGGCTGTACCCAACTGTCTGCAACGTCTCCCACAGTAAAGCTGGTGTCGCCCAGATCATTGGGGGTGAGTAGGGCTCGAAGTAGTGGGCCATCTCAGCAAGATTTAGGAGATAAAGTGAGATTGAGAAACAATAGTCCGCTTTAACTAAATAGGGCAAGTACTAATTAGGGGAAAAGATGGAAAGATGCATGAATGACATGATGAAAAATTTAACATGATGCATGAACGTTTTCCTCACGTATCTCACGATTTAGGAAAGATAAGTTTCTACTCGTAATAATGGTGGCAACCAACGATCTCTCAAAAGAAAATAAAACGTGTCTAGTCGATCTACACGCTTTGCTTGTTAATGTACCTACAACTCCATTTCAGCCCACAATATATTTATGCAATGCAAGAAATTAAATTGCATATACCCTTCGTCGAGTCCACCCGACGGCATCGCATACCATGCGGAAAAACACATTTTACACCTAGCACACCTACCCATACACAAGTCTACGGGGGCACTACCCGACCAAGGAGCTCTCAAAACATTTTATTTCCCCCCTAGATCGGCGTCTATCTGATCATGCTCTCATAGCTCACACCATTACCTTGGGCGTAGAGGCATTGAACAACATTTACAGGGGCGAGGTATTTCGATCCATTCATGAACACTCAAGTGAGTAGCCCCCGTACTATCGGGCCGCGGCAACCAAGCACAAACAACAAAATATGATGCAATAACCCATTCCCGCTTAGCTGCCACCGACCGTCCTTAATTTGGGCATAAAGGGTATGACCATGGCAGTACTAATTTTGCAATCCTTTTACTCACACCACATAATATATTTTATTTTGCAAACTTTTCACAAAAGATTAGTGGTTCATTTTAATTTAAATACCAGATCGGACTTGTAATTACCGAACTAAGCTCGATGCCACCAGACAGAGCCGACCAATTTATAAGAAATCAAGTATAATTCGCAATCACCGAAGCAATCACAGTCTACACTTGAGTCCATATAAACCCGTATTCGGAAATCTCGAGTGATTTCAAACTCATCAACAACACAACAGGATCGTTGAGCTCGGTAGTAAAATCCGCAGTATTTCAAACCAAATTTGATATATATTAAACATCGAGTGCGCGGTATAATTTATTACAAACTCAGGTTCAAGTACGGAAGCAGTAGTTTCGAAAACCAAATAGCCTTTTAGCGAAAACAAATATAAGATAGCGCCAGTAGATAGTCATCCCTGCAACAGCATGAGACAGGGATATAGAATTGCCTTGCCCTGGCCTTACTCTTCATCAACGAGAAATGCATAAGTCTTACAATAACCGTGGTACACATGCTCACCTCGCAACAACGGAATAAAACCCCGAGTACAAAATACTCAGCCTAGACTTACCCATCCAAAGTAAAATAAAAGACTCCAAGGATGATGCTAGGCTTTATCCGGGGTTTAGCCGAGTCACATTAATTTCGAAAATAAAGTTGATTAGTGAGCCTACTCATGCTACTTGTATTTCTCAAGTTAAAAGGTTACTTATTTAAATTATAACCATAGGTCCTGTATAGTCAAGATTAATCATTGCTCAGCATAGTAAATAACAGCATAAGTAACTTGATCAGAATTTAACATCAGTAGCATGATAAAATAACATGTCTTGTGATAATTAGACTACATTGCCGTGGACGCAACCCGGGTTCTCACTGACCAGGAGAGATGGCGATTCGAATCGATTTGCAAACCAGCTGGCGAATACCTTGACATAAACCAGGTCTACTTTGCAAAGGCAGACCCAATCACTCCCAGGACGTTACGGGACGTAAAGTCTCGGTCTTGCCGGCTACCCCCTCCTTCTCGGGCCACCAAGTGAGCGAGCAACGAAGACGACGCTTCGTGCGCATCTTCTTGCGCCCAATCAATCCCAACCAACCACGCCAAAGGAGGAGCGATAAAGCGGACAAAGCTGGCCCCTAACATTCCCATGAGCTTCGTGGCTCACGACCCGGCGGAGCCTACTATATGCCAGGTACGTTCAACTTCCGACCACATTCCGACAAAGTATGAGTCCTTAATCGACTGGATGGAAGGACCACAATATCCATCCAATCTCACATGTTTTATTTTATCGGGTTCTCAACAGCAGCTTGACAATCACCCATGTGATTGTTGACAACATCTCCTCAAGTGACCGGAATCACCGTCTCATCGCAATCATGATATCGAGCATTAACCTAGACCACTACATAAGATAGGGCAACTTTCAGCAAGGATCTTAATGCATCAACGGTTTCAACCATCTTCCTAAACTTAATGCATGAAACATATAAAGGGCGCAAGTCACATTAATTGGAGAAAGTAGGAAAGTCGAATGCTCCGGGCTTACCTCGCAGAATGTCATTTGAACGTGCTCGGGCACTCAGCAGCCCGACGGTCGACTCTTCTCCTTCGATGGCTTCTCCCGGCTGCACTCCCGGATGAAGAAGCTCCCTGTCGGCTCCTCGATCAGTTCCTCCAACACTTCCCCGATCCCGAGATGATGCATATGATGGAGAAAGGAAAAAGATTTACAATTAAATAATCAAAGACTTGCATGAAATAAGATTTAGATGATGAATGAATGTTTCATGATGAATGCTATTAGTAAGTGGATATCTCTTCCATAGAAACACAATTAATTCTACACAAGAAACCCTAACAACCTACATCAAGCAAACACTTAACTCACTAATGATAGGAAATGGCAGCTTGACATGCTATCACTAAAACAGTCCTACAGAGAGTTCTACAACTCCAAATTCAGCGAACAAATACTCTATGGAAAGCTAATGAAATTTCCTACAAAACATTCCATATCACCCAGACCTGAATCTAACATTATCAGCCTCGAAAACAGAGAAAACACAGAGGCTCTGTTTTCCTACTCAAACATCATATACAACTACCATAACTAGCAAACTACTCATGAAAACCTTATCAAACTTGACCAGCAGGTAAACCAAGTCCTTACCTACCAAACAAACCTACTGGACATTTCAAAAGATAATCTAAAGCACATAGAATAATATGCCCTATCAAACACTACACTTGCACACTATGATTATATAAATGCTAGAAATAATAAATTGACAAAACTGCCAAGCTTACCAAACTAAGCTTACTAACGAGATCCTATTCATGCTAGGAACACACAATAAAAATACTAATACACAATTCCTTCATATAAACATGTATTTCTAAGCTATTTTCCATGCAACCTAAATAGGGTAAATACATAACTACTTCAGAAAATTCTACAAAAATTACCGAGCATCTTACTGACATACCACAACTACCATAAAAATTTCATGGCAAAATCATGCATACACAGCCCTACACAAGCAGCGGCGGCGCGGGGGCGGGTCGACGGCGGATTTTCGCCGCGGTGACCAAATCACGCAACCAACTAGTCATTTTGACTCTACGCGACGCGATGGACACGATGGTGCCCATGGTTTGCACTGAAACGGATTAAAACGGCGATGACGGCGCATTCTCGGCGGCTCAGCGACGGCGTGGACGACGGTGAACCGCCGTTCGGGTGATCGACGGAACGAGGCAACACATGTTCTCGACTCCCCTTGACCTAACTAGGACATGCATGGCCGTTTCGAGCCTAACGGAGCAGACGACGGGCGAGAGAAGACGAACGCCCACAGGGCGGCGCAAGGGCGGCACATGGGCGGCGACGGCGCCCCGGAGAAATGATGGCTGGATCTACTCATCCAGCTAGCTCGAGCTCAAGCACCTCTAGGCGACTCTAAAACACGAAAAAGAACGAACAAAACTCGATCTACGAGCTCAAACGTGAGCTTGCCCCGCCGGGCGGTCATGGCGGACTCGTCGGGCCGGCGGCGATGCGGATTAGGGCTCGGTACCTTGGCTTTTTACCTCGATTCGACGACGGCTTTAGGTAGAGCAGCTCATGGTGTGGCTAGGGATTCAATTTGGCGAGGTTTGACGCGACGGTGACGGCGAAACGCGGGCGGCGGAGCTTGCGGACGGCGGAGCTCGCGGCGCGCTTTCGAGCGAAAGTGAAGTGGGTGGCGGCTCGAACGCGGCTAGGGGTTAGGGTGGAGTGTCGGGCACGGTTTTTAAGGCACGTGGGCGACGGGCGCGCTGTCCAAGCCGTACATCGGCGGGCGGATGGGGTGGCCACGCCGCCACGGCGCTTGCCGGGCCGACGGCCGGCCGATAGGCCTCCCTCCCTCGTTTTCTGAGTCAGCACCGGTTTTTGGCCTGTACATCGAGATTCGTGTGTAATTTGGAAAACGTCAAAACACCGATTTTGTAGAGAATTTCATAAGCTACAAAACACTCAATATGAACTTTTTCTAATTCGGCCTAGATTTGGGGATAAAAATTAAAAACAGCAGGGTCACACTCATCCATTCAAAAACAGAGTTTGAATTCAACTCAAATTTGACTCAAACTTGTGGGCACTATTTGAACCATTTGCAATCCTTTTTCACAAGAAACTTATAAAATATCTTTTGATCTACATAAAAAAGTACTACATTTGATCTATAGAAAACTTTTGCTAGAAACATTTCTATCAAGCACTTTTGAAATGAGTTTCAAAATGGCTCAAAGAGGTTTGACACTCTAGGGCAGATTTATAAAAATTTTCTAAATTGAAACTCAAGCTCAAACATGGTCCTAAATTATGTCAAAATATATCTTGGCACAATCTAGGTCCAAAACATCATTATAGCAAAGATCTTATAGTAGCTAGATCAAACAGGGCATGAAATGAGAGCAATTCAAAGTGAATGCTACTAACAACATGATTATGCATGAAATGATGATCATGATATGCAAATGCTCATGCTTTCAAGATGCTTAACACCTAGGGTGTTACATACAATCGTCTCTATGATTATCTCTAGGGCATATTCCCAACACCTAGGTCCAATGCTTTTGTCTTCTTTTGTGGCATTGTGATTTCCACATAACCGAATGACCGCTAGGGCTTTGCTTGAAGCTTCTATATCACATGGGCCTGCGGGAATGAATTCAGTCGTGGCCCTTTAACCGCTGCGGAGGGTTCGAAGTAAAGCGGTGCGCCCCCCTAGGAGACATTGGCGTATAAGGGATGCTTCGTGGTGGTTGTTGACGGTAACCAACTACATATCAAACACCGTCAACATACACCAAAACTACCTAGAAATAGGGATTATAAATTAACAAATTCCATAGTTTTGGTGTATATTTGGTTCTTGCAGGTACAAGACAAGACATGTGCACTTTGGGCCAAAAATACAAGGAAAAAGAACAAATAATCAATAAATAGAAAAAGCCCAAAAAGTGACAAATGGCAAGACCAACCCAACTTACCTCGGCCAGGCCACAAACTCGGGTTCTCCACACCGACACAAGGCCCAAGACAACGAAAAAAGGATGACACGCCAAAGCCGGGCCGAAGTCGGGGCCGACCAGGTGCGCCCGCACCACTGGGTGCGCCCGCACCCATCTGGCGACAGGTGGGGCCGGGCCGGTGTGTGGCGTTCCATTACTCAAAGGAATGATGGTGGCGCCGTGGACCAGGTGCAGTGAACCTCCAAACCGCCTATTCTTGGTCGGTTTGGACATTATGGTGGTGGAGGCAATTTTCCAAGGACCCCCTCTACTCAAGCTATAAAAGGAAGGCTCCTACCTCTCTACCACAACACATCCAAGGAGAATTTAGCACATTTGAGCAAGAGAAGTAGATTAGTCTTCTTCCTACCTTCTAAATTCTAGAGAGTGAGAGAGGGAAAAGCTAGAAGGAAACTTTGCTCCTTCTACTCGGAGTTGTCGGAGTAGCTTCGGTGATCCGCGGTTCCTAGGAGGTCGGAGTGCCGGATTTGTCGGTACCACGACGCTTGTACCTCTACGAGCTTCTTACAATTTGGTGAGCAAGCTTGTGATTATCTTTCGGCTTATTGTCTTTCCGAATATATTATCTTAACTTGTTATAGTCTTACGGGATCGGTAGATTGTCTCGTAAGAGCGTTAGTTCTTGGTGAAGGAACTCTTTGACCGGGAACCTTGGCCAACATCAAGAACTGTGACCAATAGTGCAAACGTGGTGTTTGGGCTAGCGTTCACCTACCTTTTTGCGAAGCATCCCACGGTCGTGGAGGGTATTGGCGGCGGGGTTGTGACGGTGATGAGTCCGGCCCGTGGCGGGGTTGGATGAAAAGCCCGACACACCGATCCGATTCCCGAATCCCGCAATCTTAGCACCGACAACCGAAAAATACGACACACCGATCCGGCTACAACGCCACTAGGGCCTCCTATTGCGCCTCGGCAATCTTAGCACCGTATCTCGGTGCCCCCACTCGAGGAAAAGACCCAATCGCCCCAAAAGACTAGTCCGATAGGGGAAGGGTGGTTCTCCCTTTTAAGGTGGCTTCCGCCTCCCAAGTTAAGCAAGGTGAGACTATTTTTAGAGGCTCACACGGTCGCCGCCCGGACTACAACCGGGCCACTTGGCCCATTTAGTGTTGCGTCTTTGCCAATGGGTAATAGTGGAGGATGTCCTCATCATTCCCACCCCCTTAACAAGGGCCCAACTCGATACCAAATGATGAGTCCGGCCTAGGTGGGGTTGGATGAAAAGCTTGACACACACCGATTCGATTCCCGAATCCCGCAATCTTAGCACCGACAAATTTAAAAATACGACACACCGATCCGCTACAACGCCACTAGGGCCTCCCCGTTGCGCCTCGGCAATCTTAGCACCGTATCTCGGTGCCCCCACTCGAGGAAAGACCCAATCGCCCCAAAAGACTAGTCCGATAGGGGAAGGGTGGCTCTCCCTTTTAAGGTGGCTTCCTCCTCCCAAGTTAAGCAAGGTGAGACTATTTTTAGAGGCTCACACGGC
Organism: Hyparrhenia diplandra; assembly: GCA_015847255.1. Classification (NCBI taxonomy): domain Eukaryota; kingdom Viridiplantae; phylum Streptophyta; class Magnoliopsida; order Poales; family Poaceae; genus Hyparrhenia; species Hyparrhenia diplandra. Next base: position 288,714 of record JADLZK010007639.1, on the reverse strand, counting down.
CGCCGCCCGACTACAACCGGGCCACTTGGCCCATTTAGTGTTGCGTCTTTGCCAACGGGTAATAGTGGAGGATGTCCTCGAAGAATGACCTTGTCCGTCCCTTGTAATCCCTCCACGTTCGGGTGTGACGTAGAGCTAATTGCCGGACTCGCCCCGTTTGGGCGAGGGCCGGTGCCCGGCGCAAGGAGATAACAACGTGAGAATTCCCCGTCCGAAATCTAAGCCCATAGAGATACCTCATTACTCATAGAACATAACCTTGCCTTGGGTAGACACAGGCCCAGGAAGCCCTCAACGCAACCGTCCTTGCGAATTATACGATACCATGTTTATCACCGGGTGAAGTGCTACAACGGTATTTCCCGTGCGCTTGCGGACTTTGCTGCTTTCGCTAAGAAACACCAACAAGCATTTCTGGCGCCATTGTCGGGGGCGGTTGTCGTAGTTGTATTTCGGACTTAGTCGACCTGTGTGTCTAGAATATCTCCTATAAAACAAAATCCCAAAAACAGTTCCTTACCCATGGAGCAACCCACCATTCAAATCCTATCCGCTCCTAAGGGCGAGCTCGTAGAACCACTCCGATCTGCGAAGCCAATCACGCCTTCCGATTATGAGCTCCGCCCGGCTTTATAGCCATGAGTCGGGCCCGAGCCTTTTCGGGCTCGGAATATGAAAACCCATATCATCACCTATGGGAGTTTGAGCAGCTCTATGGATGCTTGACTATTGCGGGCATGACACATGACACGTTGAGGTGGAAGTTGTTTCCGTTCTCTCTCATAGAGAGGGCGACTCCATGGGACGCCCACAATGTAGGGTTGGTAAATGGAGACTGGGAAGAATTGCGACATAGGTTTTGCCTCGCGTTCTATCCTTTATCCAGAATCGCGGCCCTACGACAAGAGATACTCAACTTCCAACAAAAAGAGGGTGAAACCATAGGTGCAGCCTGGGACCGTTTTACCATTCTTACCAGATCCGGCCCAGATCTGTCCATCCCAAACCATGTGCTGTTACAACACTTTTGGCTAGGTTTGGATAGAGCGAATGCACTCTTCGCTTGATTTAGTTGTCGGAGGGTCGTTCGCACATAAAACCACAGCGGAAGGAGAAGCTCTCCTAAACCGTATTCTTGAGAATACTCCTCCGCTAGAACCCATCCGAGTAGAACCCAAGCAGAAACAAGAGGAAGTCTCTTCGGCTACTGCCGAACCTGAAACATCTTTAGAGAGACCCCTCGCCCGAACCGTAACCAAAGGAGACCACATGGTCGGATCTCCCGTTTTTCGAGGAAGACCCTATCGAGCAATTCGGTAATACCTCGAATTACGAACAATGGAAGAAACCACCGTCCCCAGCTTGGCCCCGAACCACCCCCTGGATGAACTCTTTCTCCGTGAGTCTATTAAGGAGCTAACCGCTATCATGAGTACGGAATGGCTACGGGAGGAAGGGCCCTCTTTCGAAGAAATTCGATTGAACCATCCCTCTACGCCTATCTCGTTGCAAATATCAAGGGGACGTAGTGGAGGTCATGTATAATCCCGCCAGGGTATAAACATCATGTCCAAATCCTTTGCAGAGCAATGTGACAAGGAAGCACCTAGGACCCACACAAAGACGGACATTGCGCATAGCGCCCGAACCATCGTAAAATGCCGTGAGGTTATACACGACCAGATTCTTCTCCATAGGAATGTCAAACTTTCTTTGGATTTTCATATTTTTGATATCCAAGATTTTGACATTCTAATCGGGCATCCCTTGGAAAAGATTCTTGATCTACCACAATCCGGGATTTAGATGTCAAACTGGGAAGAAAATCATTGTCCATACCAGCTACTCGAGCCAAAACTCGGAACGGACTCCCTCCATGAGTATGATACGCCCCGAGGAGGTCAAAGGAGTCATGCTCTATGAAAACCCGTAAAACCCACCTAGAACGTGACGCCCAATTCTTCGTAGAAGAAGAAGAGGACGACTTCGGGGGGAAACCATAGAACTTCCCAAGAGGAAGAGCCGACTCGGCCTCCAGTTGAGCTTAAACCCCTACCCCCGGCCTACGCTATGTCTTCCTAAACGGTGACACACAAACTCCAGTTATCATTAGTGATAAACTTAGTGACCGTGAGACGACCCAACTCATAGCCGTTTTAGAGAAACATAGATCGGTTTTCGGGTATTCCTTACAAGACCTAAAAGGGGTAAGCCCAACACTCTACACACATCGCATACCTATTAACCCTTCCAGTACCCCATCACGCGAACCATAGAGAAGGCTCAATAATGTGATGCGTGAAGTTGTGAAGAAGGAAGTTCTCAAACTTCTTCACGCCGGGATAATCTATCCCGTACCACATAGCGATTGGGTTAGCCCGGTCCAAGTGGTCCCTAAAAAGGGAGGAATGACGGTCGTTGAGAACTCAAAGAACAAGCTCATTCCACAAAGACAAGTCACGGGTGGAGAATGTGCATTGACTATAGAAAACTTAACAAGGCGACTAAGAAAGATCACTTCCCGCTTCCATTCATTGATGAAATGTTGGAACGCTTTTAGCGAAACATTCTTTCTTTTGTTTCCTTGACGGGTATTCTCGGCTATCACCGGATCCCGATCCACCCCGATGACCAAAGCAAGACCACCTTCACATGCCCATACGGAACCTATGCCTACCGTAGAATGTCATTTGGGCTGTGTAATGCACCTACTTCTTTTCAGCGGTGTATGATGTCTATCTTCTCAGACATGATTGAAGAGATCATGGAGGTCTTCATGGATGACTTCTCAGTCTATGGTAAGACTTTCGAAAGCTGTCTGAAGAATTTAGACAAGGTCTTGCAGCGATGCCAAGAAAAGGACCTGGTACTAAACTGGGAAAAATGCCATTTCATGACCCGAGAAGGCATCGTTCTTGGACACCCAGTGTCCGAGAGGGGGATTGAGGTAGACAGAGCTAAGATAGACGTTATCGAAAAGCTACCTCCCCCGGTGAATGTCAAAGGAATCCGCAGTTTCCTAGGCCATGCAGGATTCTATAGGAGGTTCATAAAAGATTTTTCACAAATCTCGAGACCCCTTACGAACCTACTAGCCAAGGACGCACCTTTTGACTTCATAGATGAGTGCATGCACGCTTTCGAAACCCTTAAGAAAGCACTCATCTCGGCTCCGATCATCCAACCCCCGGATTGGTCATTACCGTTTGAAATCATGTGCGATGCTAGCGACTACGCCGTTGGTGCGGTCTTAGGCCAAACCAAAGACAAAAAGCAGCATGCAATCGCATATGCTAGCAAGACTCTAACAGGAGCCCAGCTTAACTACGCCACCACGTAAAAGAGCTCCTTGCGGTAGTCTTCGCTATCGAGAAATTTCGCTCTTACTTAGTGGGTGCAAAGATAATCGTTTACACCGACCACGCTGCACTTAAATATCTGCTCACTGAGAAAGACGCGAAACCTCGGTTGATCCGCTGGATTCTTCTACTCCAAGAATTCGATCTAGAAATAAAAGATAAAAAGAGAGTAGAAAATACCGTTGCGGATCACTTGTCGCGTATGCAGGTCACTAACATGCAGGAACCTCCTATCAATGACTACATGCGCGACGACATGCTACTAAAGGTGTCGGACTCCAATCCATGGTATGCAAACATTGTCAACTTTATGGTTGCAGGATATGTACCACCTAGAGAGGACAAGCGGAAATTACAAGTAGAAAGCCGACGACACCTTTGGGATGAACCGTACCTATACTGAGTATGTGGTGATGGCTTGCTTTGAGAAGATGTGTACCAAGGGAAGAGGGATGCGCACCATTGAGAAATGTCATGCATCACCCTATCTTTAACCATACCGAGTATTCCGTACACAAGCCAAAATATGGCAAAGGCGGATTCTACCGGCCAACGATGTATGAAGACACAAAAGAATTCATCGAAGATGCCCAAGCTGCCAAAGAACTAGAAATATCACTGCTCGTGATGCAATGCCCCTGCACTATAACCTTCAAATAGAAATATTTGATGTGTGGGGCATTGATTACATGGGGCCCTTCCCTAAGTCCCATGATTGCGAGTACATCCCGGTGGCAATGGATTATGTGTCAAAGTGGGTAGAAGCAATGCCATGCGAGGCTGCGATGCCAAACATGCACGCAAGATGTTTCACAAAGTGATCTTCCCCGTTTCGAACTCCATGCATGGTGATAAGTGACGGAGGATCACACTTCGTGGACAAATCATTCAGGGCATTCCTAAAAGAACTTGGCGCCAAGCACAACATTGCTACCCCGTACCATCCACAAACCAGCGGGCAAGCCGAAACCTCAAATAAGCAGATCAAAAACATACTCCGGAAGACGGTCAACGAGATGGGGAAAGGCTGGAAAAACAAGCTACCAGATGCTCTCTGGGCATACCGGACAAAGATATAAAGCCCCCATCGGCATGTCACCTTATCAGCTGGTATATGGCAAAACTTGCCACTTACCAGTTGAACTGGAACATCGAGCTCACTGGGCCATCAATAAATGGAACATGGACGCCAAACTCGCCGGAAAGAACCGACAGAGGCAAATCTCTCGAGCTAGAAGAATGGCGGAGAAGCCGTACCACGCTGCAAAGCTCTACAAAGAGTGCACAAAAAGATGGCATGATCAGTGCATCAAGATCAAGGAGTTCACCACGGGCGATAAAGTACTCTTATTCAACTCCCGGGTGAAATTATTCGGCGAAGGAAAGCTGAGAAGCAAGTGGAAAGGACCGTACACCGTCATCAACACCTCGCCACATGGCGCGATCACAATCAAGATGACGCCGGTTCGATCCAAAAGGTAAATGGACAACGTCTCAAGCTTTTCTTTGAACCTTTGCCTGATCTTAACCAAGAGCTTGATAGAATAGATTTATGCTTTGAAAATAGTTAATTATAATCAGCATACAAAAAAAAAAAGCTTGTGAGGACATGTTTACACTTTATTACCTTTTTGCCCTCACTAGCTCATGCTGATTTGTGCTTGCTTGATTTATTTATTATTTTGCACAATTTTCTATTTTCAAAGAATAAATCCAAAAAAAGAGAAATCAAACCTGGGATTGGGAATTTGGGATTAGAGCTCGCGCGGCAAAAATCCACAATTCAAATTTTCAAATCCAATGATGAACGAGGCCGAAATCTCGACCGGGGGGACACCGGGGGGGGTGCGCCAAGACCCCAAGGTGCGCCCGCACCCCGGGTGCGCCCCGCACCCTGGATGGCTCTCTCGCGGGCGCTCGATTTCGTCCCGTGCCTTTACCCCCGCAAATGAATAACATTGATGTTGTTTATTCGTCATTTTTTTGAATCGTGTCGAGGCGAGGGTGATCCTTGTCCTATAAATACCTCACCTCTCCTCTCCTCTCCTCACACACTCATCTTCAAGCTCTCACCACTCCCCAATCCTATACTACTCTTCACCAACCAGCAGCAATGGCAAGCCATGCTCTCTCCCTCTACAACTCCGCTCGCTCGCTTTGCTCCATCAACAATGGAGACCTCTCCTTTCCAAGCGAGGAGGTCGAACCGTCAACTGTTGCTCCGCTTGCCATGCTCCCTCCTCCTCATTATTCTTCAAGCGGAGGGAGCAGCATGGTGACCACGGGCAGGAACGTGGCACCCAAAAGCATCCTTGGGCGCCCCCCTCGCCCTACGGTGGGCACCATCGGCATCAAGCGGAAGGCTCCCGAAGTTTCGAGCGGACGTTCTTCTTCGACGGAGACTTCTTCCTTCCATGCCTCCGATGCAAGCTTCCCATACACCGTTGTTGGTGTTGATACACTAGTAGGAGGACGTGGAAAAGGTTGATGAAGAGGCCTACGAAGGCCCCCACTCCAGCGACATCTCCTAGTGCTCCCCTTCGCATCCCTCGGGCAGTCCCTAGAAAGGCCCCGAACGTGATCGAGAGTCATTCAAGTAGTGAGGGACCTTTGAGGGTACCCCGGGCTGCCCCTAGGAAGACTCCCAATGTGTTTGAGAGCCGTTCCGAGGGTACTCCTTTGCTGCACACAGCCGGTAGCAGCTCGGTACCTAAGGAGCCTTCACTAGCAACGCTAAATGCTAGAGTCAATTCCTTGCGTACGCTAGTGAAAAGGCTCACCTCCGACGTAGAAGCGGCGGAAGATGAGAATGCAGCAATTAGAACAGAATTAGACTCCTTCCGCCTTGGCTTTAAGACCAAGCTTGTCAGGGTCGCAAAAGCCGCCAATGCGGGGCATGCCCTCAAAAGGCCCGCATAGGCACTTCTACGTCCCCCAAATAATTAGACGCGTGCAAACTTTAAATTTCAGCATTTCCCTTTCCAATTATTTTGTAATTCCTTCAAGTGCGCGTCTACATTTGTATTATAATTATTTATGAATTCAATAAAGCTTGTCTTTGGAATATTGTGTATGTCTCCACTTGTTTTTGTCTTGTGCAAAAAGAAAATAAAATAGGTACAAAAACAAGTGTGGGGAGGCAACCGTCTCTCACAAGTCAAGGTACGCATTGTATAAATTCAAAATTTGACTTGTGGCATATTTTCTCCACCCCAATGTTTAAACATGTTGCTAAACCGGAACCTAAGTTGGCAAAAAACTCCATCGCTAGTCTACCAATTGAGAAAATGGCATGCATACATTTTATTCCTCGCCAAAACCATACTTTGATGAGCAACTACCTATTAGGGACCCCATGTTCATCTAAACAATTGAGCTTTGAGATATGGTAGAATGACTTGACACTTGCTCTCTTATGTAATGAGACTTGGTTTTATTTCAAAAAAAAAAAATCAAATAAAGCATGCTCCCCGGTTTGACTTAGACAAATCCTACCAAAGCCCTAACAATGACATGAATATCCACTATAGCTACTACCTGCTGTATTGAGATCATGAGTCAAGGAGTAACCGCAAAATAAAATACCACAAATATCTTCCACACACTTTTGCACATTTCGATCTAGGGGTACGGCACCTCTTTCCAACGATCCAGAGCTTGACCCGACAAAACATACAGAGGTACGTATGCATCACTCCACTCAAAGATCCACAAAAACCCTGCAAAAAGTTAGGATGAGTGAGAGCGAGAGTGCTTTGGCAAGGAAACACAAAATGAGTGACAGTTGACGGTCACTAACGACACATTTTTAACGTCAACATTCTACCAATAAGGGGTTGAAACTATACCTTACTACACACATATACATTTATTATTGACATAATTCCACTTGTAGTGCCGAAATAATGTTTTGCGGGATTTATATACAAAGCAAGTGGAAAATGCACCAAAAGCGCCTTAAAAGCGTACTTCGTAACATCTTTCACCCCAATGGAAATGAGCCCAACACGATGCAAACTAGACCGAGCAAACAAATAGGGATGACTTTTCAGACCCAACACAGCCCACCTGCCAAAGCTCAGGGCCCAGCGGGGGCTGAGACGGGTGTGGCCGCACCCCAAGGTGCGCCCGCACCCACTTTGGCGCCGATCCGGACCAAACTTGGCGTGGCGGTTCATTAAGACTCCAAAACGTCGGTTCGGGGTTGCGTCGCGCAGTACAACGAACCTGGACGAGTGTAGAGGCGGTTTATGCCATTAGGAGGAGAATATTCCATGATTTATTCCTCCACCCTCCTCCTATAAATAGATGGCTTCTCCCCTCATTGTACACACACCACACAAGAGAGCCTCTCTCCCTTTCTTCTTCTTCTTCTTCTTAGTTTGTACATAGGAGGAGTTGGGCAAGGATTATAAAAAGGAGAGCAAGACATTTTGGAGCTATTCGGTATGAGCAATTTAGAGTTCTTCATCTTGTTCTTGTTCTCTACTTATCAATATAGTCATGTTCTTGAATTAGAGCAAAGTTCTTATGATATAATCTTGGTTGATGAACTAGTTTATAGTTCCTATATCATGATCTTGTCTTATAGAACATCGTGCTTAATTTATCATACATACATGTTTAGACCAAGAGCTAGATCGATATGATGAGTTCTATACCTAGAGTTAGACTTGGTTGATGTTGGGTTGTGGGATTGATAGTCGTTCCTTTGGGGCGGCGCTCTAGTAGAAGGACCCCGGGGACGGGTAAGCCTTGTTAACACGCTAGAGTGATAATCACTAGTGTAGACGTGGTGTCTAGGCTAAGGGTTTTCTATCTTTTGTGGCGCATCCCACGGTTGAGGGGGTAGGCGGTAGGCGGCTGGGTTGTGACAGCCTTGTCCGGTCCCTTGTAATCCCCCTACGTTCGGGTGTGGCGCAAAGGTAATTGCCGGTCTCCATTCCGGTTTGGGCGATTGCCTAGGTGCCCGAAGTAATTCAAATAGAGACCTTGGCTATCTTGACTTAGAATCTCTAATAGTAAAACATGTGTGTATCTGCTATCTTGACATGACTATCTAGGATATGCCTGCTCCATATTAGACTTATTCTTTTATTCATTCTTTTACCTTTATCCTTGAGATTGGCTTGAGTGTGTGTGTCAAGTTATCCTACTACCCATCCTATTTTATCCCTATTATGAGCATTGGTCTATTATACATTCATGTTATCTTGACCATGTCCGAATTAGAGACTTTTGCACCATGCCTTCCTTTGGGAAAATATAAATAACGATACCCTCAATACTTCCGGGTGAAATGCTACAACGGTATTTCCGTGGCGCTTGACTTGTTCTCAGAACGTTGCGTAATACCAAATGTACATATCTAAGCATGATTGCCTTCTTGGTGATTGCGTTAAGAAATATCAACAAGCATTTCGGCGGCGCCGTTGCGGGAAGGCGTTGGTTAAAGGGATGATCTAATAGGACATGTTCATTATAATATGCATGTGTAGTGACCATTGTTCATCTTAGGTTTATCTAAAAAAACTCTTATAAATAAAAAGCAAGGACATGTTATCAAGTTAGTATGCACCTTCGGGTATTCTTGTCGCTAACCATTTCGGTGGAGACCGAGAAGAACAAAGGGCACGCGACGCTTGAAAACATGGGGGCTACATCGATCAATAAGAAAACTTTGATGCTCTTGGGCGAGGAACGCACTCAAAAGGAGACCACGACCTTGCACACTTGACTTTTTCACGAAAGTCCAAGTGTGAGAGGGAGGACGGTGATAATATCAAGTTCCACGTACAAGGGGATCATAAAAAAAAAAAGAGAAGTGGAAAAAAAAAAAAAAAGAGAGAGATAAATAAGAGATTAGCCTCCCCTTGCTATAAAAGGAAAAGAAAAAAAAAAGAGTTGAAAAAAAGAGATATATATATGAAAAAAAAAAAAGAAGTGTTATTGAAAAAAACCTAAAAAAATGGTTGCTAAAAAAAAAAAAAAAAAAATATAATAAAAGGAGAGAGGAGCAGGTTGGGCCCACATGGTCAAAATAAACAATGAAGGCACCTGACTCCACCCAAAGATTGCTTAAGCAAGAAGGGATCTTTATCTCCCAAGGCCTTTGTCGCAAGCACCAAGGCTTATGAATCATGCACATTCTTTGTGTGTGACTAAGCCTTGACGCCCACCTGAGTGAGTTTGGTATGCCTCCCTCCCTCCCCGGCCAGAAGTCATAACCAAGCCAAGATCATCATGCCACCGACGCAGCAATTCTGAAATCTATCCTCAAGTCGCCGGTCAAGTAAAACTCAGGTACGCAAAGATCCTATAAAAAAAGAGAGAAAAAGTAAAAAAAAGCTAAAAAAAGTGGTAAAGGAAAGGAGGAACATCCTCCTTTACACCTTTGTGACCACTAAGGCCTATGGTCCATATACACTACCCGTGTGTATCACCCGAGCCTTGTGGCCCACCCGAGATGGATCATCAAGCTACCACCGCGAGTTTTGAACATTCTTGCCTTCATGCACGGTTGGTACACACACACTCCTGGTATGCAAAGGTAATCGATCACCAATCCTTTTTACTCATACTTATCTCCATATAAAAATCCATGCTTTCTTTGTTTATGAAATACGCCTTGGGTTTGGATGTATTTTCATTCTAGAGTGTGATACATCCATTGGTCTTTTAAATCAAGCATGGTGCTTGGGTTAAAATACCTTCTTTAATCAAATTTTGACATGGTGTTGAAATTTGATTAATGAACTCAGAGCTGACATCATAAACATTTGAATTATTTCATGATAGAGATAAGTCAAGGCTAGACCTGCATTGCATTTTTTATCTTAGCCTTGTTTGAGTACAAAAGTTTGGTGAAGTTTATGTCCTCCCTTGACAACAAAATCTTCAAATAAATAAATAAATAAAAAATAACCAAGCTGCTCAATTGCTCCTTCCCCGCATATGTTTTGAATTAAGGTAATCACAAAGAATGGTAAGTCCACTCGTGAATCTACCATATACTAACCATGCAGGAAAAGCCAAAAGCACGGGGTAAAACCCCGATCCGATGGGCTTTGAGCTAGCTTGGGGGAGGACCAAAACATGGTAATGTGAACCTTTCACTCCCAACCTTTTGCTTACCATGCAAAAAAAAATTGTTCACCTCTCAAAGTCTTCACCTCCTTTGGATGAATCTTGTTTTCAATTCATGCTTCCATTTTCTATGCCAGTATGTTGCGGTTTGGAAATCGTGATCATTTAGCTGATGATCCTACTTCCATAGACTTTTTGAATTGAGCATGGTGCTTAGGTCAAAAAGTCTACCTTAATCGATTAGACATGGAGTCGAAAAACCCGATTCATGTGGGTTGCATAAGCTCTATCCAATCTAAGTTGTTGCCAAATATGATATGGTACAAATAGATTTGCTATGATTTCGTTCAAGAGAGAAACTTGACATCCGGGAATCTAATTTGAAGAAAAGAGAAAAGATATGGGCTATGCTAAAAAAAGAGATGAAAAATGGACACGTGTCCGAGGGCGAGTAGAGCCCACATCTCCAAAAAAAAAAAAAAAAAAAAAAAAAAAAAAGAAAGAAAAAACAAGAGAGGAAATAAAAGACAAAAAGTCTAGGGCAAGTAGAGCCCACCTCTCCAAAAAAAAATTATTATATAGTCATAAAGCCGAGACTTTCTCGAAAAACAAATATAATCTAAATAAATAATCCCGGATGCAAAAAGTTGATCAAAAGAATGAATGAATAGTATTTCTATTATAATCGTTCTATTTGGCAACTGCCCAAGACTCTGAGACAGCTAACAAGCCCCGCTACGATGAAAGTTAATAAAAGATGAGTAAAGATGTGCCATTTTATTCAAACTATAGTAGAACTTTTTGTTATAACCCCGCACGGGTGAGATGTAATCGGCATAGAAGCAACTCCCGATCAACAACCAAGTACTTATCTTTTGCTCGAGGGCGCGCAAAAAGGGTAAGCTTGGGGAGTTTGTTGACGGTCACTAACGACACATTTTAATGTCAACATTCTACCAATAAGGGGTTGAAACTATACCTTACTACACACATATACATTTATTATTGACATAATTCCACTTGTAGTGCCGAAATAATGTTTTGCGGGATTTATATACAAAGCAAGTGGAAAATGCACCAAAAGGTGCCTTCGGGAAAGCGTGCTTTCGAACATCTTTCACCCCAATGGAAATGAGCCCAACACGATGCAAACTGGACCGAGCAAACGGCGTGGGACGACTTTTCGCACCTAACACAGCCCACTTAAAAGCTCGGGCCAGCCCGGGGACGGGTGCGGCGCACCCACTTTGGCGCCGATCCGGCCTAAACTTGGCGTGGCGGTTCATTAAGACTCCAAAACGTCGGTTCGGGGTTGCGTCGCGCAAAGCATAAACGAACCCGGACGAGTGTAGAGGCGGTTTATGCCATTAGGATGAGAATATTCCATGGTTTATTCCTCCACCCTCCTCCTATAAATAGATGGCTTCTCCCCTCATTGTACACACACCACACAAGAGAGCCTCTCTCCCTTTCTTCTTCTTCTTCTTCTTAGTTTGTACATAGGAGGAGTTGGGCAAGGATTATAAAAGGAGAGCAAGACATTTTGGAGCTATTCGGTATGAGCAATTTAGAGTTCTTCATCTTGTTCTTGTTCTCTACTTATCAATATAGTCATGTTCTTGAATTAGAGCAAAGTTCTTATGATATAATCTTGGTTGATGAACTAGTCTATAGTTCCTATATCATGATCTTGTCTTATAGAACATCATGCTTAATTTATCATACATACATGTTTAGACCAAGAGCTAGATCGATATGATGAGTTCTATACCTAGAGTTAGACTTGGTTGATGTTGGGTTGCGGGATTGATAGTCGTTCCTTCGGGGCGGCGCTCTAGAAGAAGGACCCCGGGGATGGGTAAGCCTTGTTAACACGCTAGAGTGATAATCACTAGTGTAGACATGGTGTCTAGGCTAATGGTTTTCTATCTTTTGTGGCGCATCCCACGGTTGAGGGGGTAGGCGGTAGGCGGCCGGGTTGTGACGACCTTGTCCGTCCCTTGTAATCCCCCACGTTCGGGTGTGGCGCAGAGGTAAATTGCGGTCTCCATCCCGCTTTGGGCGATTGCCGGTGCCCGTAGTAATTCAACAGAGACCTTGGCTATCTTGACTTAGAATCTCTAACAGCAAAACATGTGTGTATCTGCTATCTTGACATGACTATCTAGGATATGCCTGCTCCATATTAGACTTATTCTTTTATTCATTCTTTTACCTTTATCCTTGAGATTGGCTTGAGTGTGTGTGTCAAGTTATCCTACTACCCATCCTGTTTTATCCCTATTATGAGCATTGGTCTATTATACATTCATGTTATCTTGACCATGTCCGAATTAGAGACTTTTACACCATGCCTTCCTTTGGGAAAATATAAATAACGATACCCTAAATACTTCCGGGTGAAATGCTACAACGGTATTTCCGTGCGCTTGCGGACTTGTTCTGTAAACGTTGCAGAATACCAACAAACATATCTAAGCGTGATTGCCTTTTTGGTGATTGCGTTAAGAAATGTCAACAGTGACTATGTGAGAATCAACCATGGAGCATTGCTATTTTATCTTTAAAAATTCAAAAATCAACCAAGTCTTTGCACATGAGTAGTAGCAAGGGGATACGATTTCATGCCATTCCATTGCTCAATCGTCCAAGATAACATGGTAGCCACTCTTGAATGCTCACAAAGCAGGTGAGGCCCAGAATAACTTGTATGCAGGTCTACATCTTGGAGATTGAACCACTCTAGTCCTTACGCCTTCACTCGAGGACGAGTAAAGGGCTAAGTGTGGGGGAGTTTGTTGACGGTAACCAACTACATATCAAACACCGTCAACATACACCAAAACTACCTAGAAATAGGGATTATAAATTAACAAATTCCATTGTTTTGGTGTATATTTGGTTCTTGCAGGTACAAGACAAGACATGTGCACTTTGGGCCAAAATACAAGGAAAAAGAACAAATAATCAATAAATAGAAAAAGAACCAAAAGTGACAAATGGCAAGACCAACCCAACTTACCTCGGCCAAAGCCACAAACTCGGGTTCTCCACACCGACACAAGGCCCAAGACAACGAAAAAGGATGACACGTCAAAGCTGGGCCGAGTCGGGGCCGACCAGGTGCGCCCGCACCCATCTGGCGACAGTGGGCTGGGCCGGTGCGTGGCGGTTCCATTACTCAAAGGAATGACGGTGGCGCCGTGGACCAGGTGCAGTGAACCTCCAAACCGCCTATTCTTGGTTGGTTTGGACATTATGGTGGTGGAGGCAATTTTCCAAGGACCCCCCCTCTACTCAAGCTATAAAAGGAAGGCTCCTACCTCTCTACCACAACACTTCAAAGGAGAATTCAGCACATTTGAGCAAGAGAAGTAGATTAGTCTTCTTCCTACCTTCTAAATTCTAGAGAGTGAGAGAGCGAAAAGCTAGAAGGAAACTTTGCTCCTTCTACTCGGAGTTGTCGGAGTAGCTTCGGTGATCCGCGGTTCCTAGGAGGTCGAGTGCCGGATTTGTCGGTATTACCACGACGCTTGTACCTCTACGAGCTTCTTACAATTTGGTGAGCAAGCTTGTGATTATCTTTCGGCTTATTGTCTTTCCGAATATATTATCTTAACTTGTTATAGTCTTACGGGATCGGTAGATTGTCTCGTAAGAGCGTTAGTTCTTGGTGAAGGAACTCTTTGACCGGGAACCTTGGCCAACATCAAGAACTGTGACCAATAGTGCAAATGTGGTGTTTGGGCTAGCGTTTTCCTACCTTTTGCGAAAGCATCCCACGGTCGTGAGGGTAGGCGGCAGGGTTGTGACAGCCTTGTCCGTCCCTTTGTAATCCCTCCACGTTCGGGTGTGACGAGAGCTAATTGCGGACTCGACTCGCCCCGTTTGGGCGAGGGCCGGTGCCCGAAGTAAGGAGATAACAACGTGAGAATTCCCCTGTCCGAAATCTAAGCCCATAGAGATATCAAGCGTTTCTTAACGCAATCACTAAGAATAAATATTATCCTTAATGATAACGCCGAGAGAGCGTCGGGTGATAGATAAATTGAATATTGAAAGGGTCAACCAAGAAGTCGTCACACCCTAAAATTTCAATTTTGGGATGTGATGTAGAATACACTAAATAACAATAAATGATTTTATTATTTTCTAAAAATTTGTAAACTTTAGTTAGGTTGCTGATATTTTAGATAGTGAAAAAGTGTGAATTTCTAAAATTTTGCAATTTAATTTGATGGTTTGTTGCATTCATGCCTTTGCATAGTGTTTATGTATGGAAAATGAATTTCTATTTTTCAAATTACGCCTAAGGTTTGATCCCAACTTCATCTCACCACATACCAAATCACCGTCTAAAACTCCAAACAAGTCTTTTGTCGGCATCCTATAAAATCTAGCATGACACGTTCTCTGTTTCTCTCTTTTTCTTTTCCTTCAATAGCTATTAGCTAATTTGGTGTCCTTGAATTCTTCGGGCCAATCCTTTCTCGTCTCTTATCTGTCATACAAATGAATCATGAATTGGGATGACCTCTCCTTCACCTAGCCCATCATGGCAACCCAAACTTCTTCTCTCATTAACTAATGGATCATGTCAGTCCCTCCAGGACTCACCTTGTGCCAAACCAGCCCAAACCGCCTCTCACCACTCTCCCACACCTTGCTCCTTTACTCCATTAGTTTCTTTAACAGTCTACAATTTCATGAATGTTAGAAACAACCATTGCATTATTTCTTTCCTCTCATTCACGTGGACAGGTCTCCTCTCTTCTCTCTATGCATGCCACATTGTCCACTCCCTACATGCAAAGATAATTACAGCAGCTAATTCTCCCTTCCTTAATTCTCCTCTATTCCTGTTGTCACCCATTGCTCATTCCTGCAAAAATAACAATAGTATCTATTGTTTCCTCCCTCAGTTTCCTTGGTTACACCTCTCTAATAGCACCTTTTTACTCACCTTCTCTTCTTCACGCCAATGCATGCATACAGCAGCAGCATTTGCTCCTACCTTCACGCACAACCAGATGGATGCTCCCTTCCTCTCCCTCCCTTCTTCATGCAAGGATAATTCCTCTCTTTATTTCTTTGACTCCATCAGTTGTTGTCTCTTCTCAATTGCATGTAACTGCAACCGTGTCTCTCTTGTGTCTTTTCCTCAAGCAAAAATAGCAAACATCTAATGTCTACTCTCTTAATTCTCTGGTGTCACCTCCTTTGCATGTCTCTCTCACTCTTCTCCTTAATTCTCTCCTAACAGCACCATTTTATACTCCATTATTAGTTTCTCTTCATTTCTTGCATGCACATAACAACCAGCAACCTCTCCTCTCTTTTTCTCACGCCATCACCAGAGCAGCAGCTCCTCGTCTCCTCCCTTTCCTCCCATGCAAAAGTTGCAGCAATGTTTCTCTCATAATTCCCTTTACAAGCCCCAACTTAATTCTCCTTACCACTCCCTAATTGCAAGAGTAAACAACCATGCATATCTACCTCTCTCCCCTCCCTACAGACCAGATGCGTCTCCTCCTCTCCCCTCCTTCCTCCACTGCCATGGAAGTCCCCATCTCCTAATCTTTCTCCCACTCCCTTCTCTCCACGAAATTGGAGCCCCATGCAGCAGCAGTTTCGATTTGTCTCTAGGATCCTCATCTCGAACAGTGAAACTATCAATTAGAGAAGGCAGCAGATGTTGTTCTTCGCTGCACAAGTCATGTGGAGGTCGCGCACTATGGTGAGATGTGTCCTCCTTCCTCTGGTTGCACTGCCATGACTTCCCTCACCTCTTATGTGATCTCTCTCACAACACAGGAAGACCAAAAGGGAGGCATCACAGCCCTGTTCATCATCATCTCGGAGCCTAATCATGTTGTCAAAGATTGACGTCGTTGCCGGTTCCGTACATGACATGGTGAGGTCGCCCATCCCTATTCCCTTTCTGATCTTGCTGCTCAAGATCCTCCTCATCCATCTCTTGATTTCTATTGTGGTGTAGAATCATCACTAAAGTCGAATTGGTGCTTGCCCCATTGATCACAGGCCCTGTCATAACCTGTCAATGCACGCTGCCATCGTCATCCTTCGTAATACAGCACGTGGTCATGTCCATGGTGAGATTTGCCCTCCCATATGTTCTTCTATTTTAGCCATCATTCATCTCAACATTTACAACGCCTTCTCGTGTAGCATATCATACCTGAAAAGGATATACCTCGGGCAGTGACCGTCGACCATCCCATTACTCATGTTGTTTACGCTGGCTGCCGGTGACCCCATCAGTTGCTGCAGAAATTCCCCAATGTGAGAACTCCTAAAATCCTTTCTAGGGTGTTTTTATGTTCCCTCTAGCGAAGCATGTGTTAATATTCAGATTTGATCATATTCCAGTGAAGTTTCCTTGCGACCTTATTGTCTCAGTCTTTTTGCGGACAGCAGCACTGCTGCCGGTCGGCATTCATGTTCCCAATGATCTGGACCTCCAGTCATCAAACCCTTTGATCCTGATGTAGTTCTTGTAGTTGGACATGTCCCTGCAAAACGGTTTTGCCAAACAATCCAAGAGGAAAGAGATATCATCAGTTTTGTGCTTGCTGCCCCGGCTGTCTCGTAGCTGCGCTGCTGATGGTTAACATGCATGTTCCTGTTGCTCCGTCACTCCAGTGACCGTGTCATTCAACTACAGCGTGTTTCATATCCTTGCACACGCTCCTAAGGAATTTCATGGTAATAGAATTCAATACAGAAGAGATATCATTTTTCTTGTGCTCACTGCTCCAGCCATGTCACAGCAACGCAGTCCAATCTTGTGATCGCTGTTCCCCGCTAATCTGTTTCCCGCATAAGCAAACCCTTCAATAGTAACATGCCTTATATACTTGCACATGTATCCGCAAAATTTCATGGCAATAGGATCCAAGGCAAAAGATATATCGCTGTTATTGTTCTTGCTGCCCCTGCTGTATCGCAGCGGTGCTGCTCCCAGTTAGCATTCGCGTTCCCAGTGATCTAGAGCTGCTATCATCAAACCCTTTTACCACATTGTGTATCCCATCCTTGCACATGCCTTTGTAAAATATCATGGCCATAGAATGTGAGATGCTGGAGATATCATCATTCATATGTTCACTGCTCTGCTGCCTTGATTGCTGTACCGCTCTACATTGCACTGGCATTCCCCGCTAATCCACTATCCAAATCACCAAACCCTTCACCGAACAAATCCACCATATCCTTGCACATGACTCTACAAGTTTCAGTAGGCATCCATGATATTATGGCAAAGATATTGAGCCCATAGTGGTTGCTACTCCTGCTGTCCAAACAGCAGCCATCCAGATATTACAATCGCGTTTCCCAGCTAACCGATGGTCAAAATATCATGTCCTTATGCCACAACATGCTCCATACACTATCTATCTTCCAAGTTAGCCTGTATCCATCATGTTTTCTCCATTCCTATCATTCACTGAATCCTCCTTGCCTCTACCTTTGATCTTGCATATCTTTTAAAGTGTGTCTCCTGTTTTAGTTGTTTTTGCGCTCAACGAACGTAGCTAGAGCCCCACGTGTCTTAAACCTTTATGTCTTGTTTTATATATATTGATTGATGTATTGCTTCTAGGTTTGTCTATGATGATTGTGATGATTGTTGCGATCGTTAGAAGAGGCTATACAAGGATGATCCAGAAGGAAAGTTGGACAAGTTTGAGCACTATTTGAGGCAAGTGTAACATGAGTCCCCTTGTTTACCCAATAATCATTTAATCACTTTCATATGCATGTGTCTAATATGATGCTAAGGACTTCACCTAGTACTTGATATCCTGTATTCCTTGTTACCTTTGGGTTATGCATATGGGTAGTTCTGCTTAGCCTGCAATCACCAAAGTTAATGTTAATCTTGATTAATGATATATGGAATCAATGTTAAAAGGATGCTTTTTAGCAACATGGATATCAGGGGGCTAGAGCATTGGGCCTTTATGGGTGCTCTAGTCTGCCCTCCGTAAGGACTGAATCTTAAAGCGGCAACCCAGGACTTACAGTACAACCATGAGTGCTACATGGCACTGGCTTTGGTCAAGTATGAGGACCTTTTCTAGCTTGTTAGTGGTTACCGAAAGGCGCAAAAGGGGTGTGCCTTGGGGTGTATAGCGGCGCCCCTACTTGGTGTGTACAAGATCGCCGCGACTACATGTGCCTCTCGAGGGTTGCACCTATACACACTTGCCACGAAAAACCTAGCGGCCACTAACTTGTTAGACGAACCTTTGAAAGACTTCGTAGTGAGACCCCGCCTACTCACCTTGGAAGTGTTAGGGGGTCGACGGGCCCCGGGCAAATGGGAATCACGACTCATGGTGAAAGTGTACACACCTCTCAAGCGAGTTTGATCAAACGATATATCGGCCGTGCTCACGGCCACGGCGGCCTGGATCCTTTTCGAGATAGATGGTTCTATGGATGGTTTGGGATGATGATTAATCTTGATGATAATAATTATACTTCTCACCTTGGGAGCTTAAGCATAACATAGTTACTCAGGTTTAAAATAATAAAATATGATCAACTAAAAATGCTTACCGCAGGTTTAGCCAAGTCTAGCCTTTTGAGCCTTGCATCCCCTCATGTTATACTTGCTTTGAAGCATGGTGAGTCGACGCTTGTTGTATCACCAATGAAAATCCCGGATGGGTACCGGATGGTGGATCAAGAGAAGAGTTTTTCAAAGGAGTCCATGAGTACTAGGCGAGTGCTTCCCCAGATCAACCGTCCCCTCGTGGAGTATGGAGACCCGAAGAGTAGATATAGAATAGTTTCAGCTATGCTTTGTAATAGTTGTAAGTCTTGTTGTAACTATATTCGATATATAATAAAGCATTGTTCTTGATATTCTCCATATTTGTCTCTATATGTGTCATGTGGACTTCACGGGCACACATATAGTTAGCGCTTGGTATTCTTTGGAAAACCAGGCGTGACACAAGCGCACGGATCTATCATCGTAGCATTTCACCCGGGAGTATTCGGGTATCGTTCATTTATATTTTCCCATGGGAAGGCAGGTTTAGATTTAATATGATGATGATAGCCCACAATGTATGTATGGATAGCCACTAATCATGTACAGGGGGGTAAGTGACAATAATATTGGAGATAGTGGTGACACACACACTTCTTGAGCACTAGAAGGAATAAATAGGAAATAACAAGAAAGGGAAAATCTATGTTGAGTTGGCTATTCTAATATCGCCAATGCGCCGACTATAGTCTACATATGTCATTCATGGTTCATTGCGAGAGGATGGGCTAAAGTGATGAGGAGATGCCTGCGGCTGGTATATGCCGGCCCGGTGACACTTTGATAAGACTCCAACCCGACACCCTGGACGTGGAGGAGTGCGAAGGACGAACAGTAGTGTCACCATCCGCCGCCTACCTCACTACCGTGGGATGCCGGCATTTCCCGGATGATTCTCTATAGACCTAAGCACCACGCTTACGTTTATAGAAAACTACCTAAACCCCCTAGGTACCCCGACCCTACGGATCGACATGGCAAGAGTAAAGGTAAACCCGAAGGTACACCGACCATCACCCGAGCTTAGTTCTACTACGCTCCAAGAACGATATATGATTCAATTAGCCTAAAGTTAGTCATGTTAATTATCACATCATACTAACTATACTCTAGTTGGCACAATATGAATATAACATGAGGATAACTATACTCTAGTTCATATGCATTGTGATATAAATAATGAGACTTGAATAAAGGAAAGAACTTCATAGTAAATTACCGAAGATCCTTCCAAGGAGACAAGCCCTCCTTGAAGCTTTGCCTAACTCGAATCCTACTACTAAACTAATGAAGTGGAGAGAGTAGAGCTCAAGGTGAGGATGTAACAATGTGTAATGTGTTGTGTGTGTGTGTGTGTGTGTGTGTGCGTCTCTTTATATAGTGGAGAGGAGAAGTGAATGGAGGGCTTTCCTTGCTTCGAGGTCTTCTTGGCGGGAATGAAACTTTGCACCGCATGCAACCACCGCGTGAAGACCGGTCCAAACCGCCAGAGAAAGGGCGGCAAATTTTGGTGAAAATTTGCCGGCCGCCCCCCCTCCGGCCGGCCCATGGGCTCGGGCCTCCCGCCCCGGCCTTCTCCTATTGCGCGTTTTTGTCCTTCAAATGTTGGACCTATGATGGTGCATGGGCCAAATTGTCTTGCTGGGTTTGGTCCTCTTGATTGATCCACTCCTTGGCGTCTTTTATTCAATAAGCTTTCTAATTTATTTGGCGACTTTGTACTGTTTCCACTCTTATACCTACAAAACATAATTTCTACGAATACAAGTGGAACTAGGTTAGAAGTAAAGGTATATGTAACATAAGTTTGCTCCTTTCTCATGAATTGGATAAAGGTTGGCGGTATAATATACTCAATAATGACCGCCAACAAGTCCCCAAGCTTAACCTTTGCTTGTCCCGAGCAAATAGCTAAGTGTTTGGTTGTTGATCAGGAGTTGCTACAATGCCGAAAATGTACCATGCTCATAATAAAGTATTCTTCTGTTGTTTAAATAAATTGGCATTTTTATCTATCCTTGTTTACTTAAATCATATGGGGCTTATAACATTCTCCAAACTCTTGGGTTATTGCAAGATAGAACGGTTTTCATAGAAACACTAGTCATTCATTCTTTGATTGATCATTCATGCGGAGATTTTCGTAATGATTCCTTAAATCATCTCGGTGTGCAAACCATAAGGAGAAACAAGTCATAAGCCTTGATCAAGATGTGCAAGTGAAATTTTATTTCTTTTTGATAAGGTATGGGCTAGCTCTTATTTCTTTTTAGAGAAGTGGGCTCTACTCGCCCTCGGACACTTGTCCATTATTCTTCTCTCTCTTCTTTTTTTTTTTTTTAGAGGCGGGTATCGGTACCCATTGTTTTATTTTTTCTGACACACGTCCATTTTTTCTAGCTTAGCCCATAACCTATTTTTGGCAATGTGAATGTGAATCTTGATCAAAAGCGTATGACAGGTGTCTCACATAGGCTATCATGAGAATTTTGATCATTAAGGAATTTTGGAAATTATTCTCCGAATGATGAAACTTTCTTAGAACAAAATCATAGTAGATTCTATTTTTACCATATCATATCCGGCAATAGCTTAGAGAAGAATCATGTGTTTGCATACCCACAAATCATTAAGTTTTAGGACAAGACAAGTTGAGCCAATAAACTTAAACATTGGGGAATACAATGTTATGAACTAGGTGCAAATTGAACTATAGACAAGAGCAACTATTCATCATTTCAACTTCGGAGAAATTAAGCATCCTTATACTACATATTGGAGTGGAATCATATTTTTGTTCTTTTCATTTTTTTAAAGGAAATGAAAATGAAAAACTAAGAGATAAAATAAAATGATAGGGGAGGTAGGTACTTAACTCCGTGGGGGTCCTCCCCAAGCTAGCCGATGGCCTATGGGTTAGGGGTAGTACCCCATGTGGCGCCGTAACGCCAATCGTGCCTCGTGCTCCCGCCGTCTCCGTTCCCTCCTCCTCGCTTGGTGTTGCGTGTACTGCTGATGGCGTTGATCGGAAACCCGCACAAAACCGGTGAGTGATCAAGCAATCTCACCCGTGCGGAGTTCCACATTCCCGAGTCGGGTGTTGATCTCTTGAGCGCTCTCGGGGTCCACCGTAGAGTGACGTGGTGGTGGCATCCCTTCGGAGTCGGAGGACACAAGTGTGTGTCTCATGCCATGCTGACCCTCCTGCTTGGTCTGGATGAGGTGTGAACATCCCCTCATACTGGAAGGTGGGTGTGAGCCCGGGGTTCAGCGTTGGTGTAAAGAACCCGGGCGTGGGCACTGGTACGGGTGTAGGCTGTGGCATCTATGAACCACTAGCCTCACCCGTAGCTCTCCTTCGTGATGACCTGCGAGAAACAGAACTCCTGCGTGCTTCGTCTAGCTCAACTAGAGCGAAGGTGAGTGATGGGGATTTATATAATGAGAGTTCCGGGTTAGGGAGCGGAATCTTATTTATATATCCCAAAAAATAATAGATAATCTTCTCGTGGTCATTCTCATCAAATTTTATTATGTGCCCTTGCAAATGGTGTAATAATGAAATTTTCGAGAGGTGGAGTATCTAGGTATGTGACATTCTTGCCTTGCAATGCACCAATGTTACTAGCAATCCTTGTCACAAGAGAGGTACAATAAACAGGTGTGGATTGTTTAAAATTGCTAAGCATGCATTTTATGATTTCTTTTACAGGAGCAATCTTTCTCTTGTGAACTATGGCAAAGAGGCATTGCATCTCAACATCCAAAAGATGATGAAATTCATGCCTAGGGAACAAAGTTATGGCAATCCATTTTTGCATAAATTTCAATGTTGGGTGATGTATGTTGGCATTAGTAGGACGAAACCTAGGATCTGTAGGAACTATGGTGGAGATTTCGGTGAAAAAGGCGGCACGATTAAAATCCGGTAAAAGCAACAACTAGGTTTGTGCAACATTTCTTAGCATCAAAGCCTATGTGCCTGGCTAGTTCTTGCCAAGTGTAATAGTGAAATTGACTAAAAAGTCTGAAACTAACACCCTGATCATGAACTTCCAAAGATCCTAGAAATTGGATGGTGAGGAGGCGAGAGCCTGGCTCATCCAGGGGAGCAATCCCTACCATCCGACGGTTTTCCAAATGATGGGGAATTCGTTGTCCATACCTAGTTTCTCGAGGATGTCGTCGGGGGAAGCGGGAGCGGGAGCGAAGTCTCGGTTCTTGAGGATGTTGTAGGCTTGCATCTCCCGTTCTCCTTCCGGTCGAGGTGCGGTGCATCGGCTTCCTCGATCGTCATCCCCGTGGGTGCTTGTTCTTGCTCTTGCTCTTGCGAGGTGCGTCTTCTTCGTATGCTTCGGCGTTGTCGAAGTGTGTGCCCGAACTTCCTTGGGAGAGCCTCGCACTTCTTCTCACGCCCTTCTTGATCGCGCTTGCCGCTTTCCCGAACATGTTAGCGAACAAAAAGCGAACGGAACGGAAACAAGTGCTTACTCTTGGAGAGGACTTGGGAGAGAGAGCTTGTGAGAGAGAGAGTGTCTTTGGTGTTCTTGCACTAGAGCTTGGGAATGCTTTGTGGAGTGCAAGAAGTGAGCAAGTAGCAAAATGAGAGAGTGAGGGAGTGAGAATGAGAGGGGTGGAGAGCTCTCCCCGGCCACCTCGCGAATTTATAACCCGATGCACCCCCGACACTCGGACAAGGGCAACGGCTAGGGCGATGTGGCCGTTTGGCCCGTGACAGAGGCGCCGCCGGGGGGCGGCCGGCCCAATGCGGCGGCCGGCCCCATCCTGGGGCCCTCCTCACACCTGCTTTGGCCGGGTGCGTTCAAACGGGTCGAATCCAACCGTTGTGCGAGTGGTGCAACGGACGGGTTTGACCCGAAACTTTGTTTTTTTCATTTTCTCTCATTTTATAAATGTTTAAGAATTTTTTTTGAATAAAGTTTTATTCAGAATATGGCATTATTTATAAAATCTTATCAATATATATATTTTATTTATATTATTATTTTTATATTTTAATTGACATGGGAAATATGGCAATGGGATTAAAATATGAAAAGGAATTCTTTTTAATATTAAAGAATATGGTAATAAAAAGGAAATTAATTAATTAAAGAGGTTTTGAATTCAAATATTAAAAATAATTTAATATGAGGAAAATAAATTTATAGAAGGAAAATATTTATTTCTTACCTTAGTGAAGCTTACCTTTAGGCTCAAAGCTTCACACGCCATGCCTTCTTCGTATTTTTGGATGGTGACGTGGTAGGCGATGGCGACTTTATTTCTTCTTGAATCTTTTTGGGGTTGTAGGGTGCGTTCCTCCTCCTTCTTGGTAGGAACAGGTACAACTTTCTCTTTGGTTTTGTCTCGTTGTCTGCTCCTCGGGTCCTTTTGCCTTGACTTGTCTTTGCTTGGGGTTCAACCTTTTTCTTTTTCTCGATTTCTTCCGGTTGTATCCATTGAATAGGCATTGGACCACCTCCCTGAATTCGAAGTCGACCCTTCCCTTGCCAACATGGATAGTTGCGTTTGTTGTGTTGAGGAACGGTCTCCCCAACAACAATGCTACGTGATCTTCTTCTCCCATGTCGACGACGATGAAGTCTCGTGGGGACGTAGCTATCCTTCACCCTTACCGAATGTCTCAAGAATCCCTTCTCGCTTTATTACCGTTTGATCTCGCCATTCTCGAGTTTGGTCTTGGTGCGGGATAACGGGAAGTGTAGGAGTGTGTCATTGGCCTTCTTTGACATGATGTTGACACTTGCCCCTAGATCACGGTAGGGCGTTGCCGAACGTGTATGGGCCTATTGAGCAGTGATTGTTGGGCTCCCCTCGATCCTCCTTCTTCTCTCGCAAAAGGTGAGTCCACAACAACATCCGGTATAACCCGTTTACGGTGTGGTTGTTTATTGTTACCATGTTAACGGATTCAATGGGGCCCCCGGCTTCGGCCGAGTCCTTTCCCATGTTGGGTGCAAATCAGCAGCTAGCTTAATTGAGCTATTTGGGTTTCTATCATTTTATTAAAGCTCAATTGATTCTTTACTACGAAGATAGGGTTTCTAGTTTTGTGTTTACATTTTCAAGCATTTTGTCATTGAAAGATAATTTCTTGTTTAGACTTTCATTAATCTTAGCTTGGTCAGTAAACTAAATCTTTCAAGGAGGGTTGATTGGAATTGAAATTGGAATTGTAATTCGAATTGTAATTGTTACCTCCTTGTGGGCGATCCCCGATTGTTCCACCCATTGTTATTATGTAGACGAAATCCGTTGTTGACGTAGGCTACTTCTTCTCGAAGTTTCGGGACAAGAACTTCCCGAATGTCCAACCTCTCCACAGACTTCACATGTCATATGTGAGTCCATGGGGAGTGTAGCACTGCTTGACGGAGCTTGGTCGTCCAGTCTTTTCATCGGAGATCGATCTTTTTGCAGCAAGCGGATCGTGCCTCCTTTACGTGTGCATACCTTTTTGTGTTTTTACGAGGGCCCATTCTTCTCCCCAGCTTGGTTCTCGATCATCTTCTCGATGAGCGCTTCGCTTTCTCAACAAAGTGAGGGATAAGAACGCCCTCCTCCAAAGCTAAAGATCTATGTGGCCCTTCGACATGGTCGTAAGACCATTGTAGAAGTTCTGAAGGACGAGCCACTTCTCCATGCCATGGTGCGGGCAGGCGAGGATGTACTCTTGCAGCCTCTCCCATGCCTCTGGTATGGGTTCCATTGTTGTCTGCTGAAAATTGGAAATTCTTGCCCGCAGGGGCATTGGTTTTGCCCATTGGGAAGAACCTTGCGAGGAATGCGGTGGAGCATTTACTCCAAGTGTCGACAAACCTCCTTGTCCTTGTAGAACCATTGCTTCGCTTTCCCCACAAGGGAGAAGGGAAACAAGCGAGCCTGATTGCATCCGGCTCAACGCCCTGATGACGATTGTGTCGCACGGCTCCACGAAGTTCCGAGATGAGCATTTGCGTCCTCGCTTGGCAGTCCACGAGAATGGACTTGCTTGTACCATCGTGATGAGGCTAGTCCTTATCTCAAAGTTCTTGTCGCCCAAGTTGACACGGGGCCAATCGGGACATTGCCCATGACGGGGATAGAGTAGTCACGGAGTGTCTTGGTGGCCATGAGTGTTGATGAAGATGGTACTTGGATGATGTGCAACCTCCTTGGGAGTGATGACGGAAGAGTGGCCCCGAGCCCGACTCCTTCGAGCAGCCCTCTCGATCGTCGATGAAGTCATTTGGCGGGTTGCGACCGGTCATACACTATCCCCTGTTTTCATCCACAAACAGAAGAAAACAAAAAGAGTTAACCTCGCAAAGATTAGGGCTATCATCCATACATGTGGTTATGATCATCTTTATTAATTTTTTTTAACCTTGCCTTCCCGAAGAACGGCGCCGAGAAATGCTTGTTAGCGTTTCTTAATGCAATCACTAAGAATAAATATTATCCTTAATGATAACGTCGAGAGAGTGTCGTGATAGATAAATTGAATATTGCAAGGGTCAACCCAGCAAGCGCACGGATCTATCATCGTAGCATTTCACCCGGGAGTATTCGGGTATCGTTCATTTATATTTTCCCATGGGAAGGCAGGTTTAGATTTAATATGATGATGATAGCCCACAATGTATGTATGGATAGCCACTAATCATGTACAGGGGTAAGTGACAATAATATTGGAGATAGTGGTGAAACACACACTTCTTGAGCACTAGAAGGAATAAATGGGAAATAACAAGAAAGGGAAAATCTATGTTGAGTTGGCTATTCTAATATCGCTAATGCGTCGACTATAGTCTACATATGTCATTCATGGTTCATTGCGTAGATGGGCTAAAGTGATGAGGAGATGCCCGCGGCGGTATATGCCGACCGGTGACACTTGATAAGATTCCAACCCGACACCCGACGTGGAGGAGTGCGGAAGGACTAACAGAGTCAGTCACCATCCGCCGCCTACCTCACTACCGTGGGATGCCTATTTCCCGATGATTCTCTATAGACCTAAGCACCACGCTTACGTTTATAGAAAACTACCTAAACCCCCTAGGTACCCCGACCCTACGGATCGACATGGCAAGAGTAAAGGTAAACGCGAAGGTACACCCCGGACCATCACCCGAGCTTAGTTCTACTACGCTCCAAGAACGATATATGATTCAATTAGCCTAAAGTTAGTCATGTTAATTATCACATCATACTAACTATACTCTAGTTGGCACAATATGAATATAACATGAGGATAACTATACTCTAGTTCATATGCATTGTGATATAAATAATGAGACTTGAATAAAGGAAAGAACTTCATAGTAAATTACCAAAAGATCCTTCCAAGGAGACAAGCCCTCCTTGAAGCTTTGCCTAACTCAATCCTACTACTAAACTAATGAAGTGGAGAGAGTAGAGCTCAAGGTGAGGATGTAACAATGTGTAATGTGTTGTGTGTGTGTGTGTGTGTGTGTGTGTGTGTGCGTCTCTTTATATAGTGGAGAGGAGAAGTGAATGGAGGGCTCTCCTTGCTTCGAGGTCTTCTTGGCGGGAACGAAACTTTGCACCGCATGCAACCGCCGCGTGAAGACCGATCCAAACCGCCAGAGAAAGGGCGGCAAATTTTGGCGAAAATTTGCGCCGGCCGCCCCCCTGCTCCGGCCGGCCCATGGGCTGGGCCTCCCAGCCCCGGCCTTGTCCTGTTGCGCGTTTTGTCCTTCAAATGTTAGACCTATGATGGTGCATGGGCCAAATTGTGCGCGGGGTTTGGTCCTCTTGATTGATCCACTCCTTGGTGTCTTTTATTCAATACGCTTTCTAATTTATTTGGTGACTTTGTACCTGTTTCCACTCTTATACCTGCAAAACATAATTTCTACGAATACAAGTGGAACTAGGTTAGAAGTAAAGGTATATGTAACATAAGTTTGCTCCTTTCTCATGAATTGGATAAAGGTTGGCGGTATAATATACTCGATAATGACCGCCAACAGATACCTCATTACTCGTAGAACATAACCTTGCCTTGGGTAGACATAGGCCCAGGAAGCCCTCAACGCAACCGTCCTTGCGAATTATACGATACCCTGTTTATCATCGGGTGAAGTGCTACAACGGTATTTCCCGTGCGCTTGCGGACTTTGCTGCTTTCGCTAAGAAACACCAACAGTGGTTTGCCTTCTCCATAGTTCCACTGCCGCTCCATTTCCGCCCAACTTCAGATCTGTTTGCCGGAGAGGTTTCCATTCCCCCACACCCTAGTGAAGGTCTTCCCCCAACTAGCAACAAAGGTGATCAGCGCAGATCGTAGAAGTTGGTGATGGCAGCACGTCGCTTGGTGGAGTACCACAAGAAGCGGTGGGTGCGCTCAACAACGATGAATGAAGAGCTCGAGCGGCTTGTTTGGGATGTCGTGGCTCCCCGATGTGGCGGTGTTCGGGTATCGGTACCCGCAGTTTACAACTTCCCAAGACCCAACCTAGTGAGATTGTAATGTTCCAGACATTCCTCCACCGCGAGTTTAGGTTCCCTATGAATCTCTGGTTCCAGGGTTTGCTTTAGTTCTATGGCATCAGTTATTTGGACCTGAAGCTTGGCAGTATCCATCGGGCTGCAATTTTTGTTGATTTTTGGGAGTCCTTCTTGGGTATTTACCACATTTTGCATTGTGGTGCTATCTGCACGAGTTGAGGCCCATCTCCTTAGGACAGCAAGTCATAGGTAGTTGTCAGTTTGTGCTCCGCGAGGGGCGGGGCTTAGATTATATTGAGCTTGGGTTGGTTCCTGCCCCCGCTTCTTGGAGGTCAGGTTGGTTCTATATGGAGAATGCCGAGTTGAATCTTTCGGAGGACATAGACATTCCGCCACATCCTTCCTCGTTTTGGTATGATTTGCCCAACAAGAGGACAAGATGAAGCATGTAAAAAAATTACTAAAGCTCTGCGATGAGTTGGATGTTGATGGGGTCGTCGTTACTCGAACTTCCTCGGCCGTCGCTTCAGCCGTTGAAGAACAAGGTTCATTTTGGCTATGAATATTATAATGAAGCCACCATGCATGAAGCACCAGAAAGAGTGGACACGCATATCGTGGTTGCTCAAGCTGTTGATCTATTTGATGGTGATATGCACATCTCCAACAAGGATCGATAGAAGACATATAGTTTTGTAAATCCTCGCCCTTTGGTAAGTTTGCTTTATGTAACATTTCCTTTCATAATGTGTTGGATTGTTGAACTATTGTTGAATGTTTGTTGGTATACCTGCCGATTGCGTGAGGCGAAACAAATACATCTCTCTACCACAGGCCGGCAGAGAGGCTGCCATAGGGTTTGTGGCTTGTGGAAGAACAAAATCAAGGCGTACCAGGCAAGTCCTCAAAGAAATCGGCAATGACGGCCCGATCGCCAAAACACCGACGGAGACAAGCCCCCAACCTTCCTCCGTGAAGGGTGGTGGGCGATCGGTGTCGACGTCGGGGGAGCTAAAGGAGGCGGCGGCCTCGCCTGCGAGAAGAAGAGCGTCGTTATGTGGCCACCGGCGCCTCGTCCGTGAAGAGGAGGGGCCGGGTCACAAGTCTGTGGTCGACTCCAGCCACCCGGGTGATGGCGAGGGACCACCATCGCCAAGGCATGAAGATCCTGTTGTGCTTGTTGCACCGAGTCCTGAACTTGTTGTTGCACCCAAGTCTGTGGTGCTGCCAGCGACCAAGGCGCAGAAAAAAACAACATTTTGACTAAGCTTTGACCTCGGTCATTTGGACTACCGTGTCGCCGACCTCGGTATGTATTATATCCCCATTGTTTTAATATGCTTATTTTCTTTTTTGTCTTATAAAGCTTTCCATTTTCGAAGACCTTTGGTAGAAAAGGCATCCTCGAGCTCGTAGGTCGGCGTGAGCTCGCAAACATTGTAGCTATGGTGTCCCCTCCCCTAGTTTCTCGAGAGTCCGTTGGACAAGGTGGGGGAGGGGTGCCAAGGTCGATGTCATTGGGTGAAGCCCATAGTGGAGGTCACCCAACCTCGGAGGTCGTTGCTGGGTCCAATGAGGACCGAAATCTTCGGGCGCTGGGCCAATTAAATGTTCGAAGTAGTGAGCTTATAAAGGTAGTACATCTTGTGCTCTATAGTCTTTAATCGCTTGGAGATATCCTTGCTAAGTTTGTAAACCTTGCTCTTTTTTTGTCTAAGCAGGACATTATGGAGACATCTAGAGTTCGTCGTGAACAAAAACCTCTGCCTGTGGAGGGAGAAAGAGGACATGGGGTTGTTGACACCTGTTATAGCATAATATTACTAGTCAACTAAACATGAAATAAGGGCCTAAAATGAATATCAACATAAGTCTAGGGGTCCAACTAACATATTTCCACGAGTTTTGGTATTTCATGACTTTCTTGGGGACCGAAATGATAAAAGCGATAAGAGCAAAGGAGAAACGTAGAGTTTGAATCCCATACGATGACAAGACTTGACCGTGAGGCAACTCAATCCGAAAAGTGGACTAAAACATTCTAGAAGACACCAAAAGAAACCAAGAGGAAGGAGAACTCACTGCGACACAGGACTCTGGCGATCATCACCGGCCCATTATCGGCGACCGCCGTGGGTCCCACCCGTCCCTCATCTTTCTATGGCGCAGTTTACCATCGACATTGAGGTTGCATCTATACCGTTGTTCAAGGTCGGTTTGATCCAAGGGTCCCTGTTCATCGCCGAGAGCTATATAAGTAGACCACCTGACCCCAGGGCAAAACACTAATTCATTCAACTCAATACTCAACAGGTTGAGGCCCTAACCTCTCCTCTCTAGTTCCGGATCTAGACTAGAACTGTGGATACGGGATCACCAAAGAACTCTACCGAAATTGTTCGCGAAGGTTCTATCCTAGCCTCGCAGCCACAAACAACTCCCGAAGGCAATGGAAGCATAGCTACAGTGACTTCTGTTGTAACTAGGATAGAACGCTAGTCGTTACCTTGTTTAGAGTTCGGGTGTTCGGTTCCTCTACGGACAACCCTCTCTCGTATCCGACTAGGACCATGGCGAGTTCCTTTGGCTCCTTAGACTATAAAAGGCGGCCAAGGAACACCTCGTGAGGAGAGCACGAACGCAGAGCGACATTACGACACAAGCTTGACCACGATCAAGTGTTGTAAGCTTCCCCAAATTTATTCTCGGTGACCCCATCAATCGAAAAAAGGCTCACAATCGACGGGCTAAGGTCTTTACTCGATCCTCGATCGAGGACCAAACCAAGATAAAAACCCCGCTCTCAATGCTAGTCACGCAACAAACCGCCGGGCTCCCGTGTTCATCAAGGCCCGAACAAACCGCCCGGTTCACCCCGTGGTAGGCTCGGTCGTAAAACATCGACATTTGGCGGCGCTAGGGGGCTCGTCGAATTTCAGCACAAGAGTCCGCACCATGACATCATGAGCTCATTAGCGAGAAGGACAATCATCTTCGAACATGGGCTTGCGAGATCGACGACGATGGCAAGACTCGAAGCTACATCATCGAGGAATCCAAAACCGAAGAACCGTAACTCGTCGCCGAAGCTCTAGCAACCGACGCCACTCTAAACCGCCTCGAAGACGGAGAACAAGTTGAGGCGGCTCGGAAACCCGCGCGAAGGGCCCGAACCCAAAACCAACTCGGGGAAGGTGGACAACCCGGGCCCGAGGCAAATTCCAAGAGCGACTCGAAAGCACAACTCCTACCCGACCGCACAAAGAGAAGCTACTCAAACTCGAAAACTTTTTTTCGACCAAAGCTACCTCGACTGAGAAAGAAGGCGACGAAAACAATTACGACACCAACCGGACTACTTTCCGCCTCCCAACCGGACTATGCAACTCAGCGTTCACATATTCAAGAAGCGCCAAGACAACTCTAAAGAGAAGACTGGAAATTCCTTTGGAGGGCGCACAAAGAGGGCTCATCTTGACAAGAACCCTAGAGGAATGCATCATCCACTGGCCAAGAACCTCATCAAGGCCGACCGTCGGGCAACGGGGATGACCGGGGAAGACCAACATCGCAAGATCTACCCCCGGACGGAAGGAGTGGCGGCCCAAGGCTACATCCGCCAAGGAAATCTTTATGGTGGCTACAGCTCGCGCCCGCTTTAACCGCCTAGATGCCCCCGACATTAGGTCCATCGAAGGGACTATCCAACATCTCTGCTTGGATGAAAGAACCCTTTGAAGACGAAGGAGAACATCAATGTCAAGAAAGGCTAAAGAGAAACAAGCTGAAGGGAGGACGCCGAATCAAAGCAAATGCATGCATGAAAGCCATGAACAAATATCAAAGCGACCTGCACGAGTACGAGAGATCAAGTCCGAAAGAGAAGCCGAGGACAACCAGCGAAAATAACTCGAAAGGCTACAAGGGTTGATTGACCACTTGAAGACAAGCTGCATCTAAACGACAAGGAGAGGCTCATCAAGGAGGCCTTGCAAAAAGGCTACCCGTGAAAGAGATCCTAGAACGTCATAGTCAAGGGCAAACAACTCTCATGCACCTAAAAGCCGGTCCAACGCGTCTTCGAGAGGCCGAAAGCGCCGAGGATTCCAAGAACTCCGTGCCACCAGTAGGGATGGTGGACGATACCGAGAGACCCCCGAGGGAAAGCCCCGCTCAAGACCAAGCCGACGAAAGAAGTCGCAGAGTCGACATTTCACCGCGAAACTCATTCAAGAGGAGGAAGAACCACGGGAAGCTACGATAGGTTTTTCCTTGCTTCGTGGAAAGACCGCAAGAGTTCAAGCTACCCCGGTTCAAACCTTCAAACCACTCAAAATATGGCTCGAGTCTACCTCGCAATCCATTGAGTCGGGCCGGAGGAGATGATGACACAAAAGCCGCTCTTCTTTCCCATGGCCCTAGAGGCTCTACCGCCCAATGGTTCAACAAGATCGAAGAGGGCTCAATCGATATCTTGACTTGCGTAAAAGCATTCTCGCAACAACTTCTCACAGGAATCATCACCCATCCTATTACTCAGCCGAAATAAAAAAGCCTCAAGCAAAAGCAAGGAGAATCCTTGAGAGATTACTACCGAAGATTTAGGAGATGAGATCCCAAGTACACGATATCACCGAAAAGAGAAGTGATAGACGCCTTCGGCAATGGAATTTTCTCAAGATGGCGCCTCGGACTTCTACAAAGACAACCCGAGGACAAACGAGCGGCTTCAAGTTTACCGCTGAGAAGATGATCGAGCCGAAGAAAGAACCCGAGATCGCTTTCCGTGAAAAGAAAGAACTCGGGCCCGAAGAAGGAGCGTAATAACTCTCAACAAAGAAAAGAAGCGAGGACCGCATAACACCGTCGCAAATGGCGTAAAAAATCAAAGAAGCCCTACAAACAAAGGTTCAACAACAACAACCACAACGGCGACAGAAATGTAAGCAATATCAAGCTAGAAGACCTACCCCGCATCTACCACCCTATAGCTCAACACATGCTCGGCAGACATTCTCTACATTCCGGGAGAAGTACAAGGGAGGAAACAACTCTACTCAAAAGGGGAACAACCAAGAAAAACAGAGAAGAGGCCGCTGAAGAGCCAAAGACAGAGATTTCTAGAAAGCAACGAGATCTTTGAACGTCATATTCTTTGGAGTACCCGATCAAAGAGCAAGAGACAAGACAAGCTAGCACTCCTGGCCAATCATGGCAAAGAGAGCCCGCAACGCCGCGCTACCTCAACCGGTCCCAATACCCGATTCAATTCACCGGGGAGGATCAATGGACAAGCGTGAGGCAACGCCGGCCTGATCCCTTGGTACTAGAACCCATGATAGCCGGAGTAATCGTACCAAGGTGTTGATCGACTGAGGAGCAGGCTGAACATCATATTCTCGGCTCACCGGACAAGATGGGACTAGACCTCTCCGATTAATCGCTCCTTCCAAAGACTTTCTATGGGATAGTACCTAGACGAAGGCCATACCAATCGAACAAGTCACCTTGCCACCACATTTGGATCCCCATCCAACTACCGCATGCAGTACGCCAAGTTCGGTGGCGCATCTCGAGTCACCATACCACGCCATCATGGGAAGACCTCGCTATCGCAAAATTCATGGCTATTCCACACTACCCGTATCTTCTCGCTAAAGATGCCGACGCCATTTGGGGTTCTCTCCATCAAAGGAGACCTCAAGAAAGCTTTCGAAAGTGTGACGCATAAGTCGTGGAAATTGCAAACAAGATAGGAGAGCTCTTGGAGAAAAAGGAACTCAACCAGATGGCGTAAGAGACAAATCCGTAAGAACTCGAGATACCGACCAAGAAGCGGGCAATTCCGATTCCCCCGAAGAAGCCGACGCCAAGCACACATCGACCCGCAGACGGGTGATCCATCCAAGACGGCGCATCATTAGCGCACCTATCTCCAAAGTAGGAACCGCCGTTCACCCGCCTTCCTAAGGCAACACAAAGATATATTTGCTCGAAAACCTAAGCAGACATGCCCGTTGTCCCAAGGGAGCCGGGCCGAAAGCACGTAATTGACATCAATATGGGATCCAAACCCATCAAGCAAAGACTAAGGAGGTTCTCACCGAAAAAGAAAGAAGCCATCAAGAAGGAGATTGTGAAACTACTTGCGGCAGGATTCATCGAAAAACCTACATCCCCGATTGGCTCGCCAACCCGCTTCGTACAAAAGAAGAACACCCTCGATTGGCGCATGTGTGTGGACTAC
Source organism: Hyparrhenia diplandra (assembly GCA_015847255.1). Lineage (NCBI taxonomy): Eukaryota > Viridiplantae > Streptophyta > Magnoliopsida > Poales > Poaceae > Hyparrhenia > Hyparrhenia diplandra. The sequence goes on along the minus strand of JADLZK010007639.1, from coordinate 253,958 downwards.
ACATTTGAACAAGCACGCCCAAAGGACCCCTTCGCTACCAAGGATTGATCAAATAGTGGACTCCACGGATCAGATCAGCTCTACTATCATTCTTGGATTGCTACCGGGATACCACCGTATCGCGAAAGAAAGAAGATCGAGAGCATGACCTCTTTTATCACCCCTTCGGTGCCTACTACTATAAAAACAATGTCATTCGGATTGAAGAACACCGGAGCAACGATATCAAAGAGCGATACGTACTTGTTTGGGAGAGCAGATTGGCAAAAACGCTGAAGCATAATGAGACGACGTGGTGGTGAAAACAAAAGAACCGTAAACTCGATTCAAGACCCGGAAGAGACTTTCAAAAAACCTCAACAAGTGGAAATGGAAGCTCAATCCAACCAAATGCGTCTTTGGAGTACCATCGGGCAGCTAGTCGGTTTCTTGGTCAAGAATGAGGCATTGAAGCCAAGACCAAGCAAATCAAAGCAATCACCGAGATGACACAACCCCAGGCGCCAAGGACATCCGTAAGCTCATAGGGTGCATGGCGGCACTCAACAGATTTATATCCAAGCTTGGAGAAAAAGGACTACCCTTCTTCAAACTAATCAAGACCAAGGGAAAGTTCGAGTGCACCGATGATGCGCATAAGGCGTTTGAAGAACTCAAACAATACCTTACGTCGGCTCAAATTCTAACACCTCCAAAGGATCAAGAAGAACTCCCGCTCTACATAGCAAAAAACAAACACAAAGTGGTCGGGCCTCAAAGAATCATCGTGGAAAGAGAAGAGCCCGCAAACATCGCAAAGTCCAGGCCAGCTTACTACGCGGAGCGAGGTTCTATCCGAGTCTAAGGCTCGATACCCTCACGCATACAAAAACTACTCTATTCAATACGATCACATCAAGGAAGCTACAACACTACTGACAAATTACAAGATCATAGTGGTGACTCGACTCACCACTAGGCGATATCCCGAGAAACAAAGATTCAACAAGGCGCATATCAAAATGGGCGAGAACTTGGAGCATTGAACCTAGAGTTCACCCCAAGAAGAGCAATCAAATCCCAGGCACTTCCGGACTTCATAGCAGAATGGACAGAGCTCCAACAACCCATATCCGAATTTACACCAAGAAGCATTGAAATATGTACTTCGATGGATCGTTGAAGCAAGGGGAGCAAGAGCCGGGATTTTATTCATATCTCCGTAAGGAAGACAACTCAAATACGTCTTTGCAAATCATGTGGCAAGCTACAAACAATGAGGCAGAATATGAAGCACTCATCCACGGCCTCAAGATAGCAAGAACTCGGGAAGCAAGAACTTCAAGTATATGGCGACTCCACCGTTGTCATCAATCAAGTCAACAATGACTGGGACGCACAAAAAGGACAACATGGGCCTCTATTGGGCGCTGTAATGCATAAATTGGAAAAGAACTTCCAAGGCCTAGAAATCCTACACGTGCCGATGATGCGGCGTGGCTGCAGACGTGCTAGCCAAACTCGGATCCGACAGAGCCCAAGTCCCACCAGAGTATTCGCCGAAGAACTCGAAGCCATACATCAAGGAGAACCCAGATGAAGACAACATGGAGCAATCGGCTCTAAACGGAGTAATGATAATCTCTCCGTGTCGCGAATAACCCCCGGATCGAAGACATCATTAACTTCATCAAGAACAAGACGCTACCCGATGACAAAGCCAAGCAACAAGGATCTTGAGAAGAAGCAAGAACTACGTGCTCATCGGAGATAAGCTTTACAAGAGAGCGAAAGATCGTCGAGTACTCGCTCAAATGCATAAGCTCGAAGAAGGAAAAAAAGACATCCTCCAAGAAATCCACTGATGCTTTGGAAACCACGCAGCGTCAAGAACCCTCGTGGGAAAAGCATTCGAACCGGATACTACCGGCCAACAGCCTCAAAGACGCAAAGAACTCGTCATAAGATGCAAAGGATGCCAGATGTTTGCAAGACAAGCGCATGTGCCAGCTCACAACCTAATCTGCATACCACCATCATGACCTTTTTCGTCTTTGGGACCGGATCAAGCCGGACCACTTAGAAGAGCCAAGGGAGGATACGAATATATCTTCGTCGCCATCGACAAATTCACCAAATGGATAGAATACAAGCCATTGGTCACCTACAGCTCCACCAAGGCAATCGAGTTCATCCAAGAGATCATGCACAGATTCGATGCCCAACAGGATCATCATCGACCTCGGATCACCGTTCACGGCGGGATTCAAGATTGGGCACAAGATTGTGGCATACGGGAGAGACTATGCCTCTGTGGCACATCCTCAGGCTAACGGACAAGTTGAAAGAGCAAACGGACTCATCCTTGCCGGACTAAAGCCAAGACTATATGAAGAACTCAAAGACTATGGAGCTAAATGGATTGAAGAACTTCCAAAAGTCGTCTGGGGCCTAAGAACTCAAATCAGCAGAGCAACAGGCTACTCTCCCTTCTTCCTAACCTATGGGTCAGAAGCCGTTCTACCAGCATACCTCATATGGAGCTCTCCAAGGAATGAGCAATTTGAAGAAGGAGAAGGAGAACAAATAAGAAGACTAGAAATCGACTATGCAGAAGAGGTCAGATCAAATGCCATCCTCCAGAACGCAAGATATCTGTAAGGACTAAGAAGGCACTATGACAAGAGCACACGTCCAAGAAAACTCAACCCAGGAGATCAAGTACTCAAGAGAAAACAAAAGACGGAAGGCAAGCACAAACTGCTCAGCCCATGGGAAGGACCATACATCATCAAAGGAGTACTGGGACCGGGGAACCTACGAGTGATGACCATGCAAGGAGAAGAAATCAGAAACTCTTGGCACATAAGCAAGCTCAGAAGGTTCTATCCATAATCAAAGGAACTCAAGGCAGCAGAGAAGAACCAGAACGCAAAAACAACTCTCTGACACTTCAAGAAGAAGAATATCAAGCCTGAGAAGAACTCTGGACCATCCAACAAAGGAAAGGTCAACAAATACATGGCTACCAGGCACTTCAACCAAAAGAAGTCGCCCAGAGCAAAGCTGCATGCCTCCCAAGGGAGATGAACAAATAGCCCGAATTGGCGCATCACAAGAAGAAGTCGACCAAAAAGAGGGCAACCCCCCACCACTAGAACGGAGATCAAATTCTAAGGCTGGAACCACGCGACGTCCTAGCTCTAGAATAGCGTCCACACCTTAAATCCTAGCGGAAGATCGTGAACTTCGACTCTTGAAAAAAAGAGGACATTGGGATCGGCCCGCCTAGGTCGAGAGGCCATCGAGGGTCCGTAAAGTGCCACTATATCCAATGACGGCGGACGGCCTTTCGAATCGGGCGTGAACGGTGTAGTGTTGTGAAATAGAAACCCATCGTGTCACACAAGTCTCTCGAAGCGTAGCAGCCCAAAACCAGGCAAGATGGATTGTAGTGTTATAAAAATAGGAACCCAACCATCTTGACCTTCAGTCCACAAAGTGCACTTAAATGGGCCCGGGATCGAGAACCCTACATGGGACGTCATGCGATAGTCCACTGGACAGCATGGGAGAGCCCTAGCCCAGAAGCAGCAACCCAGAGTTAGAACAACTCTTTCCGGAGCATGACTCCACCAAATTACACTAGCATGTCTAAGAAAAGACAATGCTAGAGGGCCTAAAGGAGAAACCTAACAGCCTGGAGGAACCCTCCGAACAATCGTGACAAGTCTCAAGAGAAGAAACAAGTCACACGCCAGAAGAGAACAACCCTGGCAACTCGGGGCACGCCCCCAATCATCTTCAGCTAAGTCTACAGAAAAGACGAGCTGAAACTTCAGAAGAAACAACTCTGAAGACCAGGAGCAAGACTCCACCACCTTCAGCTAGTCTACAGAAAATACGAGCTGACACTCCAGAAAGAACAACTCTGGAACTCAAGAGCAAGCCTCCACTCATCATGACAAGTCTCAAGAAGAAGACAAAAGTCATTTGCCGGAGGAAAACAACCCCGACAAACCGGAGCAAGCCTCTACAACTATCTTCAGCCAAGTCCACAAAAAAGGCGGGCTGATACTCCGAGAAGAAACAACCCCGGAGCTCGGGAGGAAGACTTCAGATCTATATTCAGCCAAGTCTATAGAGAAGGCAAGTTGATACTTCAGAAGAAAAAAACTCTGAAGCACTGAAGCAAGACTCTAATCTACTACGGCAAGACCTATAAGCAAGCGAGCCGACGCGCCAAGGAAGAAACAACCCAAAAGCGCACAAGGACGAGATCCTATTCTATCTCCAAAGAAGCCTACAGGGAAGGACAAGGCTGAATCATCGGAAGAAACAACCCCGATATTGCGGAGAAAGACTCAAACTACACGGCACAAGTCTACAAGAAGAAGACAAGAGCCGGCCTAATGAAGAACTCTAAAGGCGCAATCTCAACAAAGACGTCCGAGGAAAACAACCCGGATGACTACAACAAAAAGCAAGTAGAGAACAACCGCAACAAGTCTCGCACGAAGGCGCATCGTAATCATTCAAGAGCAAGATGAAAGTTGAAAAAGAAAAGGAGCTCTTTATTCAATATCTTGAAGATTACAAGTTACATGGGAAACAACTCCCTACAAGATACAAAGAAGACTCAAGAGCACGAGAAGCCCGAAAAGAACTCTCGCATACAAGATACAAAGGAGACCAGGGGCCCTACAACTCAAGAGTACAACACCGCAGTGTGAGGAGTCCGCATCCAATGGCGAAGAAGACGAGCGCCTGGACTCAGATCCCCGAACCCCAAAAGCTTGAGTCTTAACAACCAAGGGTAACTTCAAAGTCAAGACCCTTGCGCCCAAGTCCATAAGCACCTGGAGATCGAAGAACCCCATCGACGGCAGCGAATGGACTTCAGGATCAAGATAGGCAACCTGGCTAAAAAAGCCCTCTGCAGAAGACTCCAGAGATCGCCATATCCATGCTCAACCAAAGAACCCCGCCCCACAAGGGATTCATGAGGCACGAGATCAAGACTTGGATTCAAGGAAAAAGGACTCACCTAGATCGCTCACTCAAACAGAGTAGAGCACTCAAGGCGAGACCTCACAACAATGAGCCAAAATCACCTCACACGCCGGCGAAGTGGGATAGGACGACGAGCAATGATGAACTCAGCCAGACCATGGCCGAGCTCGTCACAAGGCATCCCTTTCCGTCGCGGGGGCGATCGTGAGAAGAGCGGCCTACCGGAGTAGTCCTCTTCTACTCCATTTCACAAGACATCCCTCACTCGCAGAAGAACCCCAGAAGGCTCAAGACGACACCCGGGGGCTGGTCCAGCTCACTCACCACAACCACCATGGATCAGAAGCTTGAAGAAGCTATTCTACAGAGGAAGGGAGATTCCAAGAGGAAGAAGAAGCAACGAAGAAGAAAGACGCTCAGGCTTTCCAACAAGCAAGGTGGCTCAATTTATAGGCAAAAATCGGCATGCCTATAGACCGGGTCCACGTAAGACGAGGCAACCAAAGAAAAAGGAGCGGTCACCTCAAATCACGCAAAGATGGAATTTATGGCAATGACGCCATGCACGACGTTTCCCCGAGAAATGGAGCGCAGTAAAAGCGCACTGTGACTCCCGTGATCGCACGGAAAAAGAGACACGGACAAAAACCCGGGAAACATGAAGAACCTCTAAGAGCTTTATCTACAAAAAGAACTCTTAGATGCTCGAGGGCTACAGATACCCGGGGCATGATTTTTTCAAAAGAACTCCGACAACGAGAAGAACTCGAAGATGGAGGAGAAGAACTCAAAGAGCTTCGCGGACATGCCGGCACTTTCTACACCGTTCACTCCCGATTCGAAGGCCGTCCCGCCGTCATTGGACATACCGGCACTTTCGGACCCTCGATGGCCTCTGCGACCTAGACGGGCGATCCCAACGTCCTCTTTTTTCAAGAGTCAAAGTTCACGATCTTCCGCTAGGATTTAAGGTGTGGACGCTATTCCGCAGCTAGGACGCCGCGTGGTTCCAATCCTTGGAATTTGACCTCCATTCGGTGGTCGGGGTTGCCTTCTTTTGGTCGACTTCTTCTTGTGAAGCGCCAATTCGGGCTGTTTGTTCATCTCCCTTGGGAGGCATGCAACTTCGCTCTGGGCGACTTCTTTTGGTTGAAGTGCCTGGTAGCCGCGTATTTGGTGACCTTTCCTTTGTTGGATGGTCCGAGTTCTTCTCGTGCTTGATATTCTTGTTCTTGAAGTGTCGAGAGTTATTTTTTGCGTTCGCTTCTTCTCTCGCCCTTGAGTTCCTCCGATTATGGATAGAACCTTCGAGCTGGCTTATGTGCCAAGAGTTTCGATTTCTTCTCCTTGCATGGTCATCGGCTCGTAGGTTCCCCGGTCCCAAAGTACTCCTTTGACGATGTATGGTCCTTCCCATGGGCTAAGCAGGTTTGTGCTTGCCTTCCGTCTTTTGTTGTCTCTTGAGTACTTGATCTCCCAGGTTGAGTTTTCTTGGATGTGTGCTCTTGTCATAGTGCCTTCTTAGTCCTTGCGAGATATCTTGCGTTACGGAGGATGGCATTTGATCCGACCTCTTCGCACAAATCAATTTCTAGTCTTCTTATCCGTTCTCCTTCTCCTTCTTCAAATTGCTCGATCCTTGAGAGCTCCATATGAGGTCTGCCCGGTAGAGAACGCCCGACCCATAGGTTAGGAAGAAGGGAGAGTAGCCGTTGCTCTGGCCGATTTGACTTCTTAGGCCCCGCACGACTTTTGGAAGTTCTTCAATCCATTTAGCTCCATAGTCTTTGAGTTCTTCATATAGTCTTGGCTTTAGTCCGGCAAGGATGAGTCCGTTTGCTCTTTCGACTTGTCCGTTAGCCCGAGGATGTGCCATGGAGGCATAGTCTATCCGTATTCCACAATCTTGTGCCCAATCTTCGACTCCGCCGCCGTGAACGGTGATCTCGAGGTCGCTGATGATCCCGTTGGGCATCCCGAACCATGCATGATCTCTTGGATGAACTCGATTGCCTTGGTGGAGTCTGTAGGTGACCAATGGCTTGTATTCTATCCATTTGGTGAATTTGTCGATGGCTACGAAGATATATTCGTATTCTCCCTTGGCTCTTTTAAGTGGTCCGACTTGATCCGGTCCCCAAAGACGAAAAAGGCCATGATGGTGGTATGCGTATTAGGTTGTGAGTCGGGCACATGCGCTTGTCTTGCAAACATCCGCATCCTCTCGCATCTTTTGATGAGTTCTTAGCGTCTTTGAGTGTTGGCGAAGTAGTATCCAGTTCTCATCAATGCTTTTCCCACGAGGGTTCATGACGCCGCATGGTTTCCACAAAGATCTAGAGTGGATTTCTTGGAGGATGTCTTTTCCTTCTTCAGAGCTTATGTATTTGAGCAATACTCCTGACGATGCAGCTCTCTTGTAAAGCTTATCTCCGATGAGCACGTAGTTCTTGCTTCTTCTCAAGATCCTTGTTGCTTCACTTTGTCATCGTAGCGTCTTGTTCTTGATGAAGTTAATGATGTCTTCGATCCAGGGAGTTATTCTGCGACACGGAGGGATTATCATTACTCCGTTTAGAGCTGATTGCTCCATGTTGTCTTCATCTAGGTTCTCCTTGATGGATGGCTTCAAGAGTTCTTCGACGAATACTTCTGGTGGGACTTGGGCTCTGTCAGATCCGAGTTTGGCTAGCACGTCTGCAGCCACGTTCGCATCCCGGAGCACATGTAGGATTTCTAGGCCTTGGAAGTTCTTTTCCAGTTTGCGTACTTCTACGCAATAGAGGCCCATGTTGTCCTTTGTGCAGTCCCAGTCTTTGTTGATTTGATTGATGACAACAGCGGAGTCGCCATATGCTTGAAGTCTCTTGATTCCCAGAGTTCTTGCTATCTTGAGGCCGTGGATGAGTGCTTCATATTCTGCCTCGTTGTTTGTAGCTTGCCACATGATTTGCAGCACGTATTTGAGTTGTCTTCCTTCTGGAGATATGAATAAAATCCTGGCTCCTGCTCCCCCTAGCGTCAACGATCCATCGAAGTACATATTCCAATGCTTCTTGGTGTCGTCGGATATGGGTTGTTGGAGCTCTGTCCATTCTGCTATGAAGTCTGGAAGTGCCTGGGATTTGATTGCTCTTCTTGGGGTGAACTCTAGGTTCAATGCTCCGAGTTCTACTGCCCATTTTGATATGCGCCCTGTTGAATCTTTGTTCCTCAGGATATCGCCTAGTGGTGAGTCAGTCACCACTATGATCTTGTGGCTGTCGAAGTAGTGTCGTAGCTTCCTTGATGTGATCAGTATGGAATAGAGTAGTTTTTGTACGTGAGGGTATCGAGCCTTAGACTCGGATAGAACCTCGCTCACGTAGTAAACTGGCCTCTGGACTTTGCTGATGTGTTCGGGCTCTTCTCTTTCCACGATGATTGCTGAACTGACCACTGTGTTTGTTGCTGCTATGTAGAGCAGGAGTTCTTCTTGATCCTTTGGAGGTGTTAGGACTGGAGCTGACGTAAGGTATTGTTTGAGTTCTTCAAACGCCTTGTCTGCATCATCAGTCCACTCGAACTTTCCCTTGGTCTTGATTAGTTTGAAGAAGGGTAGTCCTTTTTCTCCAAGCTTGGATATAAATCTGTTGAGTGCCGCCATGCACCCTGTGAGCTTCTGGACGTCCTTGACACTTCGGGTTGTGTCATCTCAGTGATTGCTTTGATTTGCTTGGTGCTGGCTTCAATGCCTCTCGTTTTGACCAAGAAACCAAGTAGCTGCCCCGATGGTACTCCAAAGACGCATTTGGTTGGATTGAGCTTCCATTTCCACTTGTTGAGGTTTTTGAAAGTCTCTTCCGTGTCTTGAATCGAGTTTCGGTTCTTTTGTTTTCACCACCACGTCGTCTCACGTATGCTTCGGCGTTTTTGCTAATCTGCTCTCCCAAACAAGTCTCAGACGCTCTTTTGATACGCTGCTCGGCGTTCTTTCAATCCGAAGGACATTGTTTTGTAGCAAAGAGGCACCGGAGGGGTGATAAAAGAGGTCTTGCTCTCGATCTTCTTTCTTCAAATAGCGACCGGTGGTATCCCGAAAGTAGCAATCCAAGAATGATAGTAGAGCCGATCCTGCCGTGGAGTCTACTATTTGATCAATCCTTGGTAGCCCGAAGGGGTCCTTTGGGCAGTGCTTGTTCAGTGCATTGTAGTCCACACACATGCGCCAACTCAGGTGTTCTTCTTTTGTACCCGGAACTGGGTTTGCGAGCCAATCGGGATGTAGGATTTCTCTCGATAAATCCCCGCCGCAAAGTAGTTTCGCAATCTCCTTCTTGATGGCTTCTTTCTTTTCCGGGCGAGAACCTCCTTAGTCTTTGCTTGATGGGTTCGGATCCCATATTGATGTCAATTTCGTGCTCACCCGGCTCCCTTGGGACACCGGGCATGTCCGTCGGTTTCCGTGCAAATATATCTTTTGTGTTGCCTTAGGAAGCCGGTGAGCGTGAGTTCCTATTTTGGAGATAGGTGAGCGCCGATGATCGCCGTCTTGGATGGATCACCCATCCGCAGGTCGATGTGCTTGACGCCGGCTTCTTCCGGGAATCGAATTGCCCGCTTCTTGGCCGGTACCTCGAGTTCTTCTGGATTTGTCTCTTCCGCCATCTGGTTGAGTTACTTTTTCTCCAAGAGCTCTCCTGCCTTGTTTGCGATTTCCATGGCTTGTACATCACACTCGAAAGCTTTCTTGAGGTCTCCTTTGATGGAGAGAACACCATATGGCGCCGCATCTTTAGCGTAAGATACGGGTAGTGTGGAATAGCCATGAATTTTGCGATAGCAGTGTCTTCCCATGATGGCGTGGTATGGTGACTCGAGATCCGCCACTTCGAACTTGATGTATCATTCCTGTCCGGTAGTTGGATGGGGATCCAAATGTGACTAGCAAGGTGACTTGTTCGATTGGTATGGCCGCCGTCCCAGTACTATCCCATAGAAGGGAGTGTGTCGATGTTTTACGACCGAGAGCCCCGCCACGGGTGAACCGGCGAGTTTGTTCGGCCTCGATGAACCCGGAGCCCGGCGGTTTGTTGCTTAATTGACATTGAGAGTGGGGTTTTTATACGAAAGGTTCGGCCCTCGATCAAGGATCGGTAATGACCTTTACGCCCGGTCCGGCGTGAGCCTGTTTTTGATTGATGGGGTTAGCCGAATCGGCCGTGGAGCTTACAAATGCTTGGTCTTGGCCAAGCTTGTGTCGCGTAATCACGCTCTCACGTTCGTGCTTTCAACGAGGTGTTCCTTGGCCGCCTTTTTATAGTCTAAGGAGCCAAGGAACTCGCTACGGTCCTAGTCGGATCTGAGAGAGGGTTGTCCGTAGAGGAATCGAACACCCAAACTCTAAACAAGGTAAACCCGACTAGTGTTCTATCCTAGTTACAACAGAAGTCACCGTAGCTATGCTTCCATTGCCTTACGAGTTGTTTGTGGCCTGTGGCTAGATAGAACCCCGCGAACAACTCGGTAGAGTTCTTTGGTGATCCCAGATCCACAAGCCCCCGAGCATCTCAAGGTCGAGTCGTGAGAGTTGTTTGTGCTCTTATCGGGTGAGGCCTTGATATGGTCTTCAAGATCATCTTACGGAGTGCAATTTTGAAAAAAGTGCACCCAGAGGGGTGTAGCCCCGAGCTTCTTGCTTTTTGGCACAAAGAGTCGGAAGGTCTTTGAGTTCTTCTCCTCCGTCTTCGAGTTCTTCTTGTCGCCGATTTCTTCTTCCTCGAAAAGGAACCTTGTCCCGCAAGCCCTCGAGCATCTCGGGTTTGAGTCATGAGAGCCTTCGCTCTTCTCGATGAGGCTTTGATGCGGTCCTTGTGGTCTTCGTATGGTGTGCACTTTTGTTGAAAAAGTGCACCTGTAGGGTGTAGCCCCCGAGCTTCTTGCTTTTTGGCACAAAGAGCTGGAAGGTCTTCGAGTTCTTCTCCTCCGTCTTCGAGCTCTTCTCATCGCCGGAGCTCTTTGAAAAAATCATGCCCCGGGTATCCTGTAGCCCCCGAGCATCTAAGAGTTCTTTTTGTTGATAGAGCTCTTGGAGGTTCTTCATGCTTCTCGGGCTTTTGACTGTTTCTCTTTTTCCGTGCGATCACGGCTTGGCCTGTGTAGAGCTTGTAGGGCCTATTGGTCTTCTTTGTATCTTGTATTGAATTGTTCTCCGCTTTGTAATGCATCTGATGATCAAAAAAGAGTTCTTTCTTTTCTGTCTCTTGCTATTCTTTCTGTCGTTGTTGGTACATTGTGGCGTTCCCGGGGTTCTTACGCTTACGGGAGGGTTCTTCTCCTTTGATCAGATTGACTTGTTCTTGGCTTGTCCGCGTTTAGGGATGTTTACGCGTTGCTTGCTAGCATCTTGAAGAGTTCTTTTCTTACTGCCGGGGATCCGACCGTTGTGTCGGGAATTTGCATTGTTCCGCATAAAAGTGCCGTTTGTCACTTCAAATTAAATTTTGAAGTTGTAAAGGCTCCCACGTTACCGAGTTTTGTTACGATAGAATCGGGTGGAAAAAATCCCTCTCCTTAAATACTTGGATACGGTCTTTTCTTTTTCCTCTACCTGCCATTTGCATCCGCGATTAGCAATCTTCTTTGCCCTAATCCTCTTTACGCCGCCATCGTTCCCTGCCGTCACCGTTAAGCCCTTTGGTTTTTACGCCATTCTCGCCCCGCCGTTCTTCCCTATGTGAAAAGGATCTTCTTCCGAGAGCTCTAAGGGGAAGGCGAGTTGGTCCACGAGGTGGAGGCGGCCATGAAGATCCGCCAAAGTCCACCGTCGTCGTTGAGGATCTCGAGGATTTGGAGCCGGCGTCGGCTTCTTCCTCCTCGAGAATGTCGAGGGTTGGAATCTGCCGGCCGGGGCATCGCCTTCCCGCTCACGGCCCTCTCGAAAGTTGTCCTTTTTCTCTCCTTTGTTGTTGGCCTCGCTTGCCGCCTCCCGGATTTCTTCCATGAGTTTGGGTCCTATTCGATTGCTCTTTCTCATCTTGCCCCTAATGGGGTTCTTCTTCTTTCTATCTTTGTTCATTCCTCGTGAGACCTTCATAGGCATCCCTCCTTCTCTGAAGCTCTTCCGCTATTTCTTTCGCCGTCATGGAGGCGTCTTTTCGCTCTTGGATGCGTTTCGATCCGGGCCCGTCGAGCGCCGAAAAAGGAGCATTTTTTGATTATGAGCTGTAACAGAACCGCCCAATTTATAGGTAATTAAGCATAAAAGTGGCCACCGAGGTAGTCTCACTTCCATGATTAAGTACATATAAACCCTGTAGTCCGTGAAATCTCGAAGGATCTCAAACATTCCAACAAATAACAGCGGGACCGTAAAGATTCGGTGATCATCATCCACAAGTTACATAGAGTTCGAATTATCATACATCGGAGTTCAAATCATTATTACAACCCAAGTCGAATTCAAATAGCGGAGGTAACATAGTTTTGAAATCACACACCCCACTTTTAGTTTAAATAACATGTGCCATAATAAGTCATCCCCCAAGCAAAGCATGAGAGAGGGAATAGGATAGCCTTGCCCACGGCTTATTCTTCATCCACGGGATAGAAGCACACCAAGCGAGACCACCAGCTAAACAACCTGCAACAATGGGAATAAAACCCTGAGTACGAGGATGTACTCAGCTAGACTTACCCGACAAGAGAGAAACAAAAGACTCTCAAGGATTATGCAAGGCTTTCTTTGTGGAGCTAGATGGATAGCATACTTTGCAGAAATAGCATTACTAATGTGAGTCCTTACTTTCAAGATTGATATACAATATTTTAGCATCATATTTTAATAAGACTTAACATATCTAGATTTGCACCTATTTCTAAAGCAAACACTTGTATATTACTAAACAAGCAATATATAACATGTATAACCAGGTGTGGCATTTCTTTGTCAAACTTTTATAACCATTATTATCTTCCCATCATCATGAAGCTACTTGTTGAAGGAAGAACCGATCGGTTTTCTCACCGTCGGGGAGAGATGGCGATCCGAATCGATTACTACCGGTGGGGAAAAGATCCTAAACACCAACCGAAAGCAACGCCGGATCAAGGCGGCTCAAGATCACCTTTGGTACTGTTCGGGACTCATTTCGCGGGCTTGGCGGGGTCGCTTACTCAGGAACCAACCGGATCGCGGGTAGCTCAAGCCTTGCTTGCCCACGGTTATATTCGTGTCCCCACACATCCTTTACTCCCTCCAATAAAGCGCATTCAATCCGGCCCGACGTCCGGCCCGAACCGAGCTACTCGGCTTTCGCGGTCGACAACCTCGGGTCGGCCAGCTAAGTGCTAGGAGTCATTCAAAGTACGACTGATGTCCAACAAAGAGATTTGCCTTAATGCGACCGCTGAGGGAATACGACTATCCCGCCCGGTCTCAACTTTTATATCTCAACACTTGGTTATTTTCCACGATAGCAAATATAGCCAACCGTGATACCATCATTTTCCACTGCGTGATGCAAGTGACGGGAATCACTTGCTCTATCGCAACTAAGCATGGCTAAGCATAGAGTGTTATCCAATACTAGTAAGTGTTTGGGTACTTTTATATATTGGACAAGGTAGGAATATATGCATCAACGGTTCCATTCAACTCCTAACAACTTAATGCATCATACAAAAGATTATACTCAAGGTGCATTTATAAAAAAGAATGGGTGGAGGCTTAGAATGCTCGGGCTTGCCTTTCACCAACGAAACAGGGGGCGGGCTCCGCACTCAAGAAGCTCCACGATCCTTCCGGCTTCTTCGAGAACCTCCTCCCTGCTACACCACTCACTAGTGTGGCTCTCCTTCCTCGCTGCTCCTCTCGGACGAACTAGCTCCTCGACCCGATTCCTCGATATGGATGTGCATGCAATTGCTATATGAGAATAAGGAATGCACGATGAATGAGATTAATATGATGCGTATGTGATAACGGGACATAGATATCATTGACTGAGTAAGTGCATATCTCTTCCGTTCTAGAAAGGATATACACACACCCAACCCACACACACACACACACATGCATCAAATCTGTCCACTACGGATCAGCTGCAGTAAAAACGAAGCGTAACTTTTGTTCCACTAACTCAAATGCAGCAAACTTGGACTCTATGGAAAGCTTATCAAATTATCTACAACTACACTTCACATAACTTCAACAGATTCGGCCATCTGGAATATGAAAAACAGCAAGCAAGCAGATCTGTTCTATCTAGACATTGCAAGCAAACAACTAGTACAGCATGTCACACTAACATGTAAATCCTACCAAAATAGGACAGCAGGTAAACCAAGCTATTACCTACTCAACCATGTCACTTATTAAGAGAAAAGATAAACTAACTAACATGAGATGATAGTTGCTAATCAAACATATCAAACAAAAGGCACAAAGGGCTCAACTATGCCTAACCAACTCCAACTACACATGAGGATGCACAAACCTATTAAACCAACTTCACCATCAGGTTCTAGGTAGAAAATGAGCAAGAAAACATAATTCCTTTTATTTTTTACCGTATGGTCATCATGCATAAACAACCACTTCATCATGCAACCTAAAAATACATGTACAGCCAACTATCATATAAAATTCTGCAAAAATTACAGAAGCTTCCTCACACTAATAACATGCTGCCATCAAAATCTCATAGCAAAAGGATACACCTATCATGCTACACAAAAAATGACAAAGCTATCAACAATAATTAGGCATGAACATACTTTGCACTATGAAAAGCATGAACTCACAGATCCACCTTCACTTCTAGCTACAACACAGTAACATAAGCAGCTCCAAAAATCCTTATGGTCAAATTCCCAAAGTAATTAATTTATTATGAATTTCCTAAGAAAACAACATAAGTGGCACATAAATCAAAAGTGACACTTCTACCACAGAACATAGGGTCAACACTATTTTTCCTGCATAGATAATGAGAAATAAAGTCTAAGTGCACAGGAACCGAAATTTTCTCACATCAATATCATCAGATATGCATTTACCCTATTTCCAAGCAATTAAAGCAATAAATAAACAAAAATACAAAAACATCCTAAAACTGAGATCTCACATTTTCCTACAGTAGATCTACTCACAAGAAACCCAACAAAATTTGTTTCATCGAAAACGGAGCTAAAATGAGATCTACACGAATTTTGCAAGCATTTCAAGCAAATCGGAAAAAGAAAAACGAAAAAGGAAAACTGCTGCCACCTGGGCCCCGCGTCAGCGACCCAGCGGCAGAGCACGGCGGCTCGACGGCGGCCCCTCGCCGGCGGCGACCAAATCGGTCGACCAGCTACCTCATTCGACTCGCACGACGAGATCTACAAGTTGGTGCCCTTGGCTCGAGCTGAAACGAACCGTGGCATGCGTGGCGGCGGCAGCGGCGAAGCGGCGGCGCTTTGCGGGCGCTGCTGTTCCAGGCAGGCGGCGGCGCAAATGGGCGCGAGCATGAGCTCCACCACGACGAGACGACTCGAAACCCTAACCTAATCGAGCGAAACGGTGGCGGAGCATCTCGACCGCCGCGCCCATGGCGGCGGCGGTGAGCTCCCCGGCGGCGGCGTTGCGGCCAACACGTGCGGCATTGCCCGAACTGCTACAACCCTAGCTAGAACACAACAAGGCAAGCATAGAACGGACACTAGCTTGAAGAACCGACGACCGTGACGCCGCGGCGACGAAGCGCGCCTGGCGGCGGCCATGGCGGCGGCGGCCGGCGGGCGGATACGCGCCCGCTGCGGCCTTACCCTTGCACGACGGCTGCAGCGGCGTGAGCACGGGCTCGGGACGGCGTGGCGGCTGTGTGTGAGTTTTTGGCGGGCGGAGGGCGGCGACGGCGGAGTTCAGCGGCGGCGACGAAACGACGATGGCGGCGCTCGCTGCCGCTGCTGCCACGTGGAAGATGAAAGGGCGGGACAAGATGGCGTTGGTCGGCGGGGGGCAGGCGCGGGCGGGGCGCGCGCTAAAAGGCGCTTGGCGGCCGGGGCTCGGTGGAGGATGTCGACATCCATGGCCGCCCGACGCCCTCCACGCCGCGCCGGGGATCGGGGAGGATGGGCGGTGGCGGCCATGACAATGCCGATAGGGCCCCCGCTCGCTGTTTGTTGCCGAGGCTGCTGTTTTTCGCTCTACTGCTCATAAACCGTGTCGAATTTGCAAAAACTTTCTATAGCAAAATTGTAGAGCACAAAATTCTGAACATTTCATATAAAGAAAGTTTTCTCTAATTCGGCCTAGATTTTGAACTATTGACATCCCAATCAAAGTCACTCCAAAAGGGTCAAACCAGCCCCAAATTCACTTGAATTTCAAACTGTTTTGACTTTTTGACCAAGCTCCAGCCATGTTCATGATCTGAGCCCTAAACACCTTTTGTTCTACAAGAAATTAGCCACACTATCATTCAAGGTTCAACCGCATGCATACAAGTTTGCTATGACTTTTGAAGGAAATACGAAAATGACTCATGTAGGTCAAACCAAGTCAAACCTCCCTAACTAATCACAATTAGCTAAAGTGCTTAACATGAACATTGGTCCAAAACATCATATAAACATGTCTAAGCATAATTAAGGGTCAAACAACTATTTATGCAATCATTTCATACACAACATGGCATAACAAAGCATCTCAGGCAAAATCAGGCATACAAGTGACACCTATCATTTCGTGTGTATGAATGCTTATGATTAAATGATGCTTATGGCCATGAGATGCATATGTTAATGATGCTTATGCTCATGTAATGCATGGGTTAATGACACGCTTAACACTGGAGTGTTACAGCTCTTCCCCCCTTAAGAAAATCTCGTCCCGAGATTTGCAAGTTCTTACCATCGTTTATAAAAAGCGGGGTCAATCTTCACGAAGATAATCCTCGGCTTCCCAAGTGGCATCGTTCTCGCTATGGTTCTCCCATAGGACCCTATATGGCTTCACCATCCTGTTACGGGTTACCCTTCCTTTGCCACCCAAAACTTGAATAGACTCTTCAAGTTGGGGTTATCTTGAATATCTCCGGCTAGAACACATTCTTTGGGTGCTTTCAAATAATTCTTTTCAGTTGCGGTACATGAAAGACATCGACAATTGACTTAAGCTTCTTGAGGTAACTTTGATTGGTAAGCTACTTCTCCATTCCCTCGCAAAAATCGATAAGGACCTACAATTTTTGGCGTAAATTTTCTTGTACACCAAAGCGTTACGGCGCTTCATGGATGACGCTTGAGATACTCATAATCACAGTCCTAAAATTCCAAAGGTCTTTGGTACTTGTAGGGATAGCTTTTCTGATGTGCTTGAGCTCAAGGATTAAGATTTGTGTGAGACCTCGCCATCATCACTTGCATTGGTCTTGAGTGATTTTGGAACTAACATCTAACGGAGTAGGATAACATAGATCCCTAATGGGTTGGTAAATCATCTAACCATGAGTGTTGTGTGTCTCCTTTGATCGACTCTGGTGACATAAATCTGATGTGAGACATCAACACTCATCGAAAAATGTCGGCAAAGATCACATATCTACTCCTTCTTGTAGTCCATGTTAATGTTGATGTCGGTGACTGTTTCTTCCAAAAATCATCTTATTTGCCATTCCAAGGCAAAGCTCAAATTCAAGGATTTGATAAAGATCTTTCAACAAGATATAGAAAGATTGATCAAGGAAGGTGCATGTAGCAACAACACATTAGCATAGTTTTGACAAGGAGTCATGACTCGTAATGACGATACCGGCGCGTGCCGAGCAACACACCTTGTGTCGACGCCCACCGAGGCCCCCCCGCCACAAGGGCACCATCATTTATTAATCAAGACACCATATCATTTCTACAACCAACGTGATATTTTACATGACAATAACAGACCTTGCATGGATTAGCATCGCATGCAAGTTGGGGTTAAGAAAACAAGGAGTAACACATTATTTTAGAGGCAAAAGAGTGACTTTTGGAAGATCGATCCTCGAGTTCCTTATCCTTATTCATATCATGACATTCATCAAGCCGTAGTACATCCTTTACGAAATGTTCACCGGTATTTCTTTGAGTTTTACGTTGATGAAGATTTGCTTTTGTCGTTTTTACGTATCTCGATTATCTAACTCACAAGGGAACATTAAACCGGAATAATACACAAAACTGCAGCCTGTATCAATAATGAACCTTTCTGCCAACAATGGTCGACTCGTAATACAATGTGCCTTCCAACTCAAGGTATTTGCGACAACATTCACCTTGCTCGGATAGTACTTGTCCCTTCAAGTTCGGACCCACAAGGAGTGTGACTTCGGATCTTGATACATCTTGCTACTTTTAGATGGATAGATAGCTTGGAAGAATGTGCCTCGGGTAGGGTTTGACTTCTAATCTATCTATCTTCCCAAGCACTACAAACCGATCATCAAACCACACAAGATCATTCTCATCCACTTTGAAATGTGGGCTTGGTTGCGCTTTTACCATTCCTTTCATATATGCACGCCTCTATCTGTATTCTGACTTAGCTCCAACTATCTACTTTGTCATGTCCTTAGCTCATCTTGAGTAATGAGATAATTAAACTCTTATGATCTGTAAAAATGTGACACGCCTATCCAAACAGACAATGGCACCAAAACGGTATGGTAGGCACACTAAAGCTGCCAAATCCAAATTCTAGGTGGGATAATTCACCTCATGTTTCCTTAGCTGACACGGTGCATAAGAAATTACCCAGCCTTCTTGCCTAAGCACACACCCAAACATGTACCATATGTATCACAACCACATGGTTCTTCGATGTTTAATTTGGTTGGGTAAACACAGGAGCTGTGGTTAACAACTCTCACAAAGTGCGAAAAGTTGCCTCACATCCCTGTGACTACACAAACTTCTCATCTTTTGTTGGTAACAACCTCGTCATAGGCTTAGCTATCTTAGAAAGGCGGGGATAAATCGACGATAATACCCAGCTTATCCAAGGAAACTCTGAACCTCCATGAACATAGTTGGTGCCTTCCTATCCATAACTTCTTCAACCTTGTTGGGTCTACCGAGATGCCTTCTACAGATAAAATGTGTCCGAGGAAAGGTTCCTTGGTTAACCAAATTTTTGCACTAGCCAACATGGCATACAACTTGTGCTCTCTCAGCCTACTATGAACAACTCGTATATGTCCCTCAGTTCTTGTTCACTTATAGGATATACCATGATGTCATCGATAAACATGACTATGAAGTTATCCAACTTGGGCCTGAATACCGAATTCATTTGGTACATGAAATATGTAGGAGCAATTTGTCAAACCGAAGGGCATGACAAGATACTCGTACACTCTGTATCTTGTAGAGAAAGTAGTCTTTGGTGCATCTTGTGGTCTTCTCTTGGTTTGTCGATAATCTGGATGACGATCTAAACTTGGAGAAAACTCTTGTTGTTGACCATTGATTAAAGAGAATGTCGACGTGGACAAAGGATATTGGTTCTCAACCGTTACCGCATTGAGTGGTCGGTAATCCACACAAAATGTGGGGATTGATCTTACTTCACATATATGGTAGGCATTCCCACGAGGAGGAACTAGGTCGAATTTGACCTGTACCTAACAACTCTCGCTATACTTCGTGTTCTCGTTAACTTCGTTAAGCGGCATTCTATATGGTCTCCTTGATCTGGGTGTCGCATCTGGCACTAATTCAATTGCAACTCATCATTCCTGTCAGGTGGAAAACCCGACAATTCCTCCGAAGAGACGTTCAAGAATTCACACCTCACAAGAATATCAAAGATACTTGTAATCTTGGAGAGAAACGGATCTTTGGATTGTGATTAGGTCCTTCGGGAGGATCATACGATGTGTCGTACCATCTCATAGGTTCTTTAGGAAGAGAGGCATGTTAGCTTGGTCTATGGCTATTTTCCAAAGTTGCATCCAACTCATGCTTATTATGAAATCCAACATGCCAACATCACTTAACGACATCATAAAGATGCTTATTGAACGTACATCATTACAATAAGGTTCCAACATCCATCCAAATTACATCAACCAAAAGATCCAACATCCACAAAGTCCTCACATGCATAAAGATAGGAATACATGCCATAAGAGCATTGCCGAAGAGACACTAACATCTAGTGAAACACCTACAAGACTACGCATCGGCGTCACCATCAACTCCAGAGACATTGCTGCCTTCGTCATCGCTTGTATTAGGATCTAGCACTTCTTCAGGTTCTTCCTCTTCTTCCTCAGCTTCATTGTTGTTCTCCTCAATCCCATTAGGAACTAGCATCTCAGGCTCATTTATCCCAGGAGGAATATAATGCTCACGAAAAGCTATTGTGAACTGTGCCCAGGTGATTGGGGTGTTAGCAGGATAAGTGGCGCGATGCTGGATCCACCAACTCACTGCAGGTCCCACCAACATCTGGGTTGCATACTCGGTCTTTAGATGCTCTGCAAGCCTTAACAAGCGAAATTTACTCTCCACCGCCTTGATCCACTCGTCTGCTTCGTGGGGTCCAACTGCATCCCCGAAAACTGGCGGTCGAGTGTTCATGAAGTCACTAAAGGTGCTATACTGATTCACTTCACCATCACGACGTTCACCTCGGCCGCGAGTGGTGTTAGCAATATGGCGTAAAGCTGCCTCCATATTGCGTTGGCTTTCAAGAAACTGGTTGATGAATTGATTAGAGGGAATCAGGGAAGGTGGTGGTGCATTGCCACTTCCAGCACCAGCTCCTTCACTACCACCCGCACCTGTGCGAGTGACATCCTCTCCACTTGAACGAGGGTCCGACATCTGCATGTTTCCGCAATCACAATCATTAGATGATGTCAATGTAAGTGTACATGATACCTAAATTAAAGCCACACTGAATTCATTGAGTGAAATCAACTCATCCAACAAATAGAGGTAACGATAATTTAATTATCACATCACCACATCAACAATACTTATGATTGCACACATCACACGCACTAAGCGTACCCCATTCATAATCAATTCATTAGGATTTCAAATGGCATACAATAAAGTCTGATAATGATCCATTACAACGATCCCCAATAGATCCATCTTACAACTAGAGAGTCTCACAAGAACAATTAAGCTAACAATAAGGCTAAGATACATGTTGCAACAAAGGCACATGAGATGTTTATCAATCTAGCGCACAACTAAGGAGAAGAATCATCGTTGTGGTAGTCCCGGGAATCATCCGCACGCCGGCTCATATCCATCACTCCCATCATCGTTGCCATCTCGTGCGGCCCGCATGTCATCCTTGCGAGCTTCATCCTCCGCGATCGGGCTCCTAATCGTCATCGATTGTGGAATCAAGGATAGAGCAAAGAGTACAACCTAGAGTACTCTTCCCTCATCAAAGCATAGTTCTGCTCTAGCTCACGAATTCTCTGTGCATCAGCTGTTCTTGCTGCTTGGAGTTGATCTCTCTGGCGCCTCATGTCAACAAAGTCACATGACGTAATGTAATAAACATGGTCCTGCCGCTCTAACTGTCCCTTAAGCATGTCTAAGTTGTTCTGCAAATTGGTCTCCCTATAGTTGGCACTCTGTAACTGCTGATGTAGATCCAAGACTCTTTGTTGAGCTACATCTCTCATCTTGTTGAGTTTCTCCCTTAGCCGATCACCATGTTCACCGTAGTGCTCGACTTCTGAGAAGTCTAGCTTGCAAATTCTTACCCTTGATTCTCTCTCTTGCTACCGCTTTCAAGGCTTCATCCTTGTCAGCAGTGGCTCTACGAAGTGCACTAGTAACCTTCTTTTTGCCCTTCTTGTACTGCTCTGCCTTTGCCCTCATCTTGTCGGCTACTACAAAGGCACCCTGATATTGGTGCTCCTTACCATCAATGATCTGCAGGGTAGCAAACACGGTACTCATTGCCTCACAAGTACTGCCATGTCGCTCGTCATGGCCTCTTGTCAAGGCTGTCTCCTCAGGCTGAACCCAACTAGTGTTACTTGGATCAGTCCTAGGCAACACAAAGGCTGTTGTACCCTCCAGCGCTCCAGGATGCTCTCTATTGACACCCCTCAACAACTGGAATGCAGCATTGTTGGCTGCTTCTTCAGGAGAAAGTTCCGTGGTTATGATCTCCCATCCCTTCCATATGGGGTTGTCTTCCAAAGCTGGAACCGAGAAGTGGATGGTAGTAACTAGTTGATCGCATGTGGTCTCCCAAGTGTACATTGGCTTCTCCTGGTACCCCACTTGGTAAAGCACACGCCAAAGGTTAGTGGGCATGCCATACTCCTCCGTGAAGTGATTTGCTGCTCGACAACGGTGCAAGGGCCATCTCAGTAGCAAGACTTTGGGGAATTATGTGAGACTGAAACGTGGATTCATCAATTTTTAATAGGGGAACAAGGACTTCGTAAGGAAAGGAAGTGAATGCATGAATGAGATGACAATTATGAAACATGGTGCATGAGCGTAACATACGCCCTCACAAACCTAGGGAAAGTATCTTCCAAATGGTATAAACGGTGGCATACATACGCACTCTCATTATCCGTTAACTAGTCGGGCTACACGATTGCTTGTTGTTAGTGTACCCGCAAAGATTTCATTTCAGCCCACCAATCATGAATGCATGAATTTAAATTACATTTACCCGCTTCATCCCATGGACGGCATCACCCTCACGGTGGCCCATATGTTACGCCGCGCACACCCGTGTACCCATACACAAGTCTCACGGGGGCACTACCCGACATGGAGCTCTCAAAACATTTTATTTTTACCCCCTAGATCGGCGGTTGTCCGATCATGCTCTCATAGCTCACATCTTACCTTGGACGTAGAGGCATTGAACATCATTTACCTGGGGCGTAGAGGTATTTTGATCCATACATAACTACTCAAGTGAGTAGCCCCCGGCACTCACGGCCGCACGGCAACCCAAAGATAAACAACTAAATATGATGCAATAACCCATCCCAAGTTAGTAAAGCCACCTAGTAGTCCTTAATTGGGCATAAAGGATATGACCATGGCACACTTAGTTTCAAAAACTCATAAGTTTAAATACCCAATAAGATTATTAGTTGGCAAATAGTTTTGTAAACTCAAAACTTTTGTTTTAAATACACTTGTAAATGATAATAGCCGAATCCTTGCTCCGATACCAAATACAATGTAACCGCCCAATTTATAGGTAATTAAGCATAAAAGTGGCCACCGAGGTAGTCTCACTTCCATGATTAAGTACATATAAACCCGGTAGTCCGTGAAATCTCGAAGGATCTCAAACATTCCAACAAATAACAAATAGGGACCGTAAAGATTCGGTGATCATCATCCACAAGTTACATAGAGTTCGCAATTATCATACATCGGAGTTCAAATCATTATTACAACCCAAGTCGAATTCAAATAGCGGAAGTAACATAGTTTTGAAATCACACACCCCACTTTTAGTTTAAATAACATGTGCCATAATAAGTCATCCCCGCAAAAGCATGAGAGAGGGAATAGGATAGCCTTGCCCACGGCTTATTCTTCATCCACGTGATAGAAGCACACCAAGCGAGACCACCAACTAAACAACCTGCAACAATGGGAATAAAACCCCGAGTACGAGGATGCACTCCGGCTAGACTTACCCGACAAGAGAGAAACAAAAGACTCTCAAGGATTATGCAAGGCTTTCTTTTGTGGAGCTAGATGGATAGCATACTTTGCGAAATAGCATTACTAATGTGAGTCCTTACTTTCAAGATTGATATACAATATTTTAGCATCATATTTTAATAAGACTTAACATATCTAGATTTGCACCTATTTCTAAAGCAAACACTTGTATATTACTAAACAAGCAATATATAACATGTATAACCAGTGTGGCATTTCTTTGTCAAACTTTTATAACCATTATTATCTTCCCATCATCATGAAGCTATTGTTGAAGGAAGAACGATCGGTTTCTCACCGCCCGGGAGAGATGGCGATCCGAATCGATTACTACCCACTGGGGAAAAGTTCCTAAACACCAACCGAAAGCAACGCCGGATCAAGGCGGCTCAAGATCACCTTTGGTACTGTTCGGGACTCATTTCGCGGGCTTGGCGGGGTCGCTACTCAGGAACCAACCGACTCGCGCTGTAGCTCAAGCCTTGCTTGCCCACGGTTATATTCGTGTCCCCACACATCCTTACTCCCTCCAATAAGCGCACCAATCCGCCACGTCCCGCCCGAACAGAGCTACTTTCGGCTTTGTCGACAACCTCGGTCGGCCGGCTAAGTGCTAGGAGTCATTCAAAGTACGACCGATGTCCAACAAAGAGACGGTCCTTAATCGACACGCATTTTAATACGACTATCCCGCCCGGTCTCAACTTTTATATCTCAACACTTGGTTATTTTCCACGATAGCAAATATAGCCAACCGTGATACCATCATTTCCACCTGTGATGCAAGTGACAGGAATCACTTGCTCTATCGCAACTAAGCATGGCTAAGCATAGAGCGTTATCCAATACTAGTAAGTGTTTGGATACTTTTATATATTGGACAAGGTAGGAATATATGCATCAACGGTTCCATTCAACTCCTAACAACTTAATGCATCATACAAAAAGATTATACTCAAGGTGCATTTATAAAAAGAATGGGTGGAGGCTTAGAATGCTCCGGGGCTTGCCTTTCACCAACGAAAACAGGGGACGGGCTCCGGCACTCAAGAAGCTCCACGATCCTTCCGGCTTCTTCGAGAACCTCCTCCCCTACACCACTCACTAGTGTGGCTCTCCTTCCTGCTGCTCCTCCCGGACGAACTAGCTCCTCGACCGATTCCCTCGATATGGATGTGCATGCAATTGCTATATGAGAATAAGGAATGCACGATGAATGAGATTAATATGATGCGTATGTGATAACGGGACATAGATATCATTGATGAGTAAGTGCATATCTCTTCCGTTCTAGAAAGGATATACACACACCCAACCCACACACACACACATGCATCAAATCTGTCCACTACGGATCAGCTGCAGTAAAACGAGCGTAACTTTTGTTCCACTAACTCAAATGCAGCAAACTTGGACTCTATGGAAAGCTTATCAAATTATCTACAACTACACTTCACATAACTTCAACAGATTCGGCCATCTGGAATATGAAAAACAGCAAGCAAGCAGATCTGTTCTATCTAGACATTGCAAGCAAGCAACTAGTACAGCATGTCACACTAACATGTAAATCCTACCAAAATAGGACAGCAGGTAAACCAAGCTATTACCTACTCAACCATGTCACTTATTAAGAGAAAAGATAAACTAACTAACATGAGATGATAGTTGCTAATCAAACATATCAAACAAAAGGCACAAAGGGCTCAACTATGCCTAACCAACTCCAACTACACATGAGGATGCACAAACCTATTAAACCAACTTCACCATCAGGTTCTAGGTAGAAAATGAGCAAGAAAACATAATTCCTTTTATTTTTACCGTATGGTCATCATGCATAAACAACCACTTCATCATGCAACCTAAAAATACATGTACAGCCAACTATCATATAAAATTCTGCAAAAATACAGAAGCTTCCTCACACTAATAACATGCTGCCATCAAAATCTCATAGCAAAAGGATACACCTATCATGCTACACAAAAATGACAGGCTATCTACAATAATTAGGCATGAACATACTTTGCACTATGAAAAGCATGAACTCACAGATCCACCTTCACTTCTAGCTACAACACAGTAACATAAGCAGCTCCAAAAATCCTTATGGTCAAATTCCCAAGAATTAATTTATTATGAATTTCCTAAGAAAACAACATAAGTGGCACATAAATCAAAAGTGACACTTCTACCACAGAACATAGGGTCAACACTATTTTTCCTGCATAGATAATGAGAAATAAAGTCTAAGTGCACAGGAACCGAAATTTTCTCACATCAATATCATCGATATGCATTTACCCTATTTCCAAGCAATTAAAGCAATAAATAAACAAAAATACAAAAACATCCTAAAACTGAGATCTCACATTTTCCTACAGTAGATCTACTCACAAGAAACCCAACAAAATTTGTTTCATCAAAACGGAGCTAAAATGAGATCTACACGAATTTTGCAAGCATTTCAAGCAAATGGAAAAGAAAAACGAAAAGGAAAACTGCTGCCACCGGGCCCCGGCGTCAGCGACCCAGCCGGGCAGTAGCACGGCGGCTCGACGGCCCCTCCGGGCGGCGACCAAATCGGTCGACCAGCTACCTCATTCGACTCGCAACGACGAGATCTACAAGTTGGTGCCCTTGGCTCGAAATAAACGAACCGTGGCATGCGTGGCGGCGGCGGCGAAGCGGCGGCGGGCGGCGGCGGGCGCTGTTGCTCCATTCTCGGGCGCAAACGGGCGCGAGCATGAGCTCCACCACGGCGAGACGACTCGAAACCCTAACCTAATCGAAAGCGAACGGCGGCGGAGCATCTCGACCGCTACGCCCATGGCGGCGGCGGTGAGCTCCTTGGCCGGGCGGCGGCGTTGCGGCCGCCAACACGGTGCGGCATTGCCCGAATCGCTACAACCCTAGCTAGAACACACAACAAGGCAAGCATAGAACGGACACTAGCTTGAAGAACCGGCGACCGTGACGCGGCCCGACGAAGCCGCCCGACGGGGCGGCCATGGCGGCGGCGGACCCGGACGGATATCATGGCTGCGCGCCTTACCGCTTGCACGACGGCCGGCTGCGGCGTGAGCATCGGGCTCGGGACGGCGTGGCGGCGTATTGAGTTTTTAAGGGCGGAGGAGCGACGACGGCGGAGTTCCGCGGCGGCGGCGCCGGGGCGATGGCGGCGCTCGCGCTTGCTGGCGCTCGTGGAAGATGAAAGGATTCGGACAAGATGGCGTTGGTCGAGCGGGGGCAGGGACACTTGGACGGGCGCGGCTTAAAGGCGCTTGGACGGCCGGGCTCGAGGATGTCGACATCCATGGCGACCGGCCGCCCTCCACGCCGCGCCAGGATCGGGGAGGATGGGCGGTGGCCGCGGCCATGACAATGCCGATAGGGCCCCCTGCTTCTGTTTTGTTCTTTGAGGCTGCTGTTTTTGCTCTACTGCTCATAAACCGTGTCGAATTTGCAAAAAAACTTTCTATAGCAAAATTGTAGAGCACAAAATTCTGAACATTTCATATAAAGAAAGTTTTCTCTAATTCGGCCTAGATTTTGAACTATTGACATCCCAATCAAAGTCACTCCAAAGGGTCAAACCAGCCCCAAATTCACTTGAATTTCAAACTGTTTTGACTTTTTGACCAAGCTCCAGCCATGTTCATGATCTGAGCCCTAAACACCTTTTTGTTCTACAAGAAATTAGCCACACTATCATTCAAGGTTCAACCGCACGCATACAAGTTTGCTATGACTTTTGAAGGAAATACGAAAAATGACTCATGTAGGTCAAACCAAGTCAAACCTCCCTAACTAATCACAATTAGCTAAAGTGCTTAACATGAACATTGGTCCAAAACATCATATAAACATGTCTAAGCATAATTAAGGGTCAAACAACTATTTATGCAATCATTTCATACACAACATGGCATAACAAAGCATCTCGGGCAAAATCGGGCATACAAGTGACACCTATCATTTCGGTGTGTATGAATGCTTATGATTAAATGATGCTTATGGCCATGTGATGCATATGTTAATGATGCTTATGCTCATGTAATGCATGGGTTAATGACACGCTTAACACTGGAGTGTTACATGAACTTCCTGATTACGTTTTCGGGGCGCCTGGGTGGTTCTATTAACAACCCTCCTCCTCGCTCGATGGATCATGACTCGATGAGTCCCGTTGATCCCGAGAACTTGAAGGTCGACTCTCCCCGATGAGTCGAGGTTGCCGAGCTTGTCAACCATGTCAAGATCTAGAAGCGGGGTGGTCTCGGTAGCCACCCGTATTGTCGCCCGATTTTTTTGCCGTTGGGTTCAACCTTTGATGGTGAGGGAGAAACTTGTCTTCGAGTATTATGGCCCTGAGGATCCTTGTATTGGAGGCGATGCTTCTGAGTTGCCTGAGGCGGAGCTGATGGTATCCCCCTTCGCTCTTTGTTGAAGGATGTTCTGTTGACTCCGATTCGAGTTGTTGAATATTCTCACGACAACCCTCCTCTAGCTGTGAGTTCTTTTGTTCTTTTTGTGCGATATTCTTGCCTGTTAGGGTTCTTTTTCGACTCTTCCGATCCTTTTTCAGCATCTTGGCCGCAATTATTCTCGATGCCGCCGTGGTGACCGTTCTTTGTGATGCCTCTTTGCCACGCGGTCAAGGTGAGTCCGAAGCCCTTCCCTGCATGAGTATTGGGGTTCTTCGTATGTTCCCTTTACTCTAGATCCGCGGGTACTTGCCCTTATAGGTCGCAGTTTAATTTAGAGTGTTCTCGTTGAAGAGCCCACTTGTTTCTTACGCTACTATATGATCGCCAAGAGGACTCGCTCTTCCACTTCTCGGGGCTTCTCTGCGAGCCCACGTAATATTCTTATAGGTGAGGGGTTGATCTTCTCGCCAATCCCTCTTTTTTTCCATATAAGCTGACCTGTTTCTCTGTTTTTTTTCCGTAGGGTGCTTCGCGTTTGCTTTTTGAGCATGCTTTGAGGAGCAAGTGGAGTCCCTTGCCCTAATCCGTAAGTTCCTTTTTTGAATCTTGAATACCGGGTTCTTTTTTGTCTTGTAGCCTTATTAGGGTTGTTTGCGCTTTTGCCCTTTGTGCGGGTTGAGGCTTCGAGGCTTACGGCCGTTTCCTCCCGTGGTTACGCCCTTTGAAGTGAAACCTTCTTCCACTGTCGGCTTGCCCCCCTCATCCTCGTCTTTCTTTTCGTTAAGTACTCTTGTTGACTTTGAGGAGTTTTTTATATTGTCGGGGTTGTTTTGTAGGCGTCCTTCGTGAAGTTCTCTCGAGGTTGTTTCCCGAGTTCTTCTCAACGACCTCGGTGGCCGCTTCTTCTTCTGCCTCTCCCCAGCTCGTGAAGCCACCGTTGATCCTCCTCGGGATCCTTCTCCTTATGATCTGAGGTCTCTTTGCGGACTCTGTGATTTCGAGTTTGATTTGGCTTCTCGGGTTCTTTGGTCTGCATGCAGGGCGTTCGGATTGCCGGGCGCCTTTTACGCTTTTGATCAACATTTCGGTATGTGTCGGGTTCTTTTCTTGACTTTTCTCTTTTTCTTTTGAGATATGTCCCGACCACGACTTGTCTTTGTTTGTAGTCCTTTGTCCGAGATCTCCCCGGTCTTCCTCCCGCTCAAGAATGTGACTCCTTGCGGGCGAAGTTGTTCGTCTTCGGGGGTTGAGCGAGATCTTCGTGCTCGGCCTCGGGAATCCGTGCTACCGTTCTTTGGGTTGACCAGAGTCCTATGCCAAGGTCACTTCGGGGAAGTTGAAGGTATATTTCTTTTTTTTTTCGTTTTCTTGAGTCGTTTTTGCTTTTGCCAAGACTTTTCTCTTGACTTGTGCGCTTATTGACTTCAGATCTTCGGGTGAACAAGGCCGGTCGGGAGACCACTATTGGTGGGGGTACATTAGCCGAGCTTCGGTTGGAGAGAGATGCTCTGTCTACTCTTTGTGTGAAGTTTTTCGATCTCCTGGCATTCTGTGTTTCCTCTGCTGGAAGTTATTCGTCTTCACGAAGATCACGGTGTGTCCCGGAGGGAGTTTCTTCCCGTGGTTCCCGACCCGTTTGTTTCTTTGTTGGAGATGCGGTCGGGAGGCTCTTGAAGAGCTTCGCTTTTCTACTTCCATCACCTTGTGCGGGGCTGCCCATTGCTTTGCGTTGTGGATGGGTTTGCTTCGATGAGCATCTTAAGATAATGGAGGAAGAGCGCCCTGAAGTGGATGCACCGTGACCACTCTTGCCTACCATTGATCTCGACCTTCCTGAAGGAGAGGTGCCGGACTTTGATGCGGCCCGAGGAGGTGCACGGGTGGCGGCTTCATCCGCCTTGTAATGAACAATTTGTTGCCGGTGGCCCGTTGGTTGTAGGCCTTGAATACTTTTCCTTGTGTCCGCCTTCGTGCGATTTTAAATATTTCGATCTGCCCTCGTGCATCTAGTCTTTGTAGTAATCTGGGTCGTTTCCCTCGGATGACTTGTTTGAGATTGCGCCATTAGAGTTCTTCTTTAGGCCTCGGCTCTTGTCTTCTTCTTGTAGACTTGTGCCGAGTAGTTGATAGCCTTGTCAGACTTGCTGCCGAGTAGTTGATAGCCTTGTCGGACTTGCTTTTCTAACTTGTCAGCTTGTCTTTTCGTAGACCTGCTGGAGATAGAGTAGGATCTCGTCCTTGTGCGCTTTTTGGGTTGTTTCTTCCTTGGCGCGTCGGCCGCCTTGCTTATGGGCTTTGCCATAGTAGATTGGAGTCTTGCTTCGATGCTCGTAGTTTTTCTTCAAGTATCGGCTTGTCTTTTCGTGGGACTTGGCTGAAAATAGATCTAAAATCTTCCTCCCGGATTCCGGGGTTGTTTCTTCGAGTATCGGCCGCCTTCTCTCAGACTTGGGTGAAGATAGTTGTGGAGGCTTGCTCCGGTTTGTCGAGGTTGTTTTCCCGTGACGGATGACTTGTGTCTTCTTTTTGAGACTTGTCATGATGAGTGGAGGCTTGCTCTTTCCGAGTTGTTCTTTACGGAGTATCGGCTCGCCTTCTTTGTAGACTTGCTAACGGTGGTGGAGTCTTGCTCCTGGTCTTGAGTTGTTTCTTCTCGTTTCAGCTCGTCTTTTTTCCGTAGACTTGGCGGCGGTGGTGGAGTCTTGCTCCCGGTCTTGAGTTGTTTCTTCTAAAGTTTCAAGCTCGTCTTTTACGTAGACTTCTTGATGGTGGTGGAGTCTTGCTCCTGGTCTTGAGTTGTTTCTTCCGAAGTATCGACCCGCCTTCTCTGTAGACTTGGTGACGGTGGTGGAGTCTTGCTCCTGGTCTTCGTGAGTTGTTTCTTCCTCGTTTGACTCATCTTTTCTATAGACTTGTTGACGATGATTGGGGGCTTGCCCCTAGTTGCCGGGGTTGTTTTCCTCGGCATGTGACTTGTGTCTTCTCACGAGACTTGTCACGCGATTGTTCGAGGGTTCCTCCAGCCGTTAGGTTTCTCCTTTAGACCTTCTAGCGTTGTCTTTTCTTAGATGTGCTAGTGTAATTTGGGGGAGTCGTGCTCCATTAAGAGTTGTTCTAACTTTCGGGTTGCCGCTTCGGGATAGGGCTCTCCCATGCTGTCCCAAGTGGACTATCGCATGACGTCCCATGTAGGGTTCTCGGTCCGGGCCCATTTAAGTGCATCATGGATCCGAAGGTCAAGATGGTTGGGTTCCTATTTCATAACACTACAATCCATCTTGCACGGTTTGGGCTGCTACGCTTTTCGAGACACTTGCGTGAGACGATGGGTTTCTATTTCACAACACTACACCGTTCACGCCCGATTCGAAAGGCCGTCCGCCGTCATTGCACATACCGGCACTTTTCGGACCCTCGATGGCCTCTGCGACCTAGGCGGGCCAATCCCAACGTCCTCTTTTTCAAGAGTCGGTTCACGATTGTCGATGTTTCTGACCGAGAGCTCGCCCACGGGTGAACCGGGCGTTTGTTCGGGCCTCGGCGAACCTGAGCCCGGCGGTTTGTTGCGCCGAACAGCTGACATGGAGAGTGGGGTTTTTATCTTGGTTCGGGCCCTCGATCAAGGATCGAGTAAACACCTTTTACGTCCGGTGGCGTGAGCCTGTTTTTTGATTGATGGGGTCGGTAGAGAATCGGCCGTGAAGCTTACGCTTGGTCGTAGCCAAGCTTGTGTTCTGTATGTTCGTGCTCTCCCTCTATGAGGTGTTCCTCGGCCGCCTTTTATAGTCTAAGAGGCCAAGGAACTCGCTACGATCCTAGTCGGATACAGAGAGGGTTGTCCGTAGAGGAACCGAACACCCGAACTCTAAACAAGGTAATCGACTAGCGTTCTATCCTATTTACAAGCGAAGTCACCGTAGCCATGCTTCCATTGCCTTACGGGAGTTGTTTGTGGCCCGCGAGGCTGGGATAGAACCCCTGCGAACAACTTCGGTAGAGTTCTTTGGTGATCCCCATCCACAAGCCCCCGAGCATCTCAAGGTCGAGTCATGAGAGTTATTTGCTCTTATCGGGCGAGGCCTTGATATGGTCTTCAAGATCATCTTACGGAGTGCAATTTTGAAAAAAGTGCACCCGTAGGGTGTAGCCCCCGAGCTTCTTGCTTTTTGGAACAAAGAGCTGGAAGGTCTTTGAGTTCTTCTCCTCCGTCTTCGAGTTCTTCTCGTCGTCGGAGCTCTTCTTTCTTGAAAGGAGAGCCTTGCTCCGCTAGCCCCGAGCATCTCGGGTTTGAGTCACGAGCCATCTGCTCTTCTCGGGTGTGGCCTTGATGCGGTCCTTGTTGTCTTTATACGGTGTGCACTTTGTTTGAAAAAGTGCACCCGTAGGGTGTGGCCCCGAGCTTCTTACTTTTTGGTACAAAGAGCCGGAAGGTCTTTGAGTTCTTCTCCTCACGAGTTCTTCTCCTCCGTCTTCGAGTTCTTCTCGTCGTCGGAGCTCTTCTCGAAAATGTGCCCCCGGTACCTTGTAGCCCCCGGCGTCTAAGAGTTCTTTTAGCGGATGGAGCTCTTAGAGGTTCTTCATTTTTCCTGGATTTTGATCGTTTCTCATTTTCCGTTTGGTACTTCTTACATTGGGCTTTGCAACGTTGGCGGGGTTCTTCTTGTCTTCTTGGCGGGTTCTTCTTTGTTGATTTGATTGACTTGTCTTTGTTTTGATCCGTGCTCCGGGATGTTTTCCGCTGGCCGCTTGCTGGCATTTTTTGAAGGGTTCTTCTCTCCTTCGAGGTTTCCGACCGTTGTGTCGGTCTCTGTTGCCTTTCGCATAAAAAGGAGTGCCGTTGTCACTTCAAATTAATTTTGAAGTTGTAAAGGCTCCCGTTACGAGAGAGTTTTATTCTCGTAACGGGTGGAAAAATCCCTCTCCATAAATACTTGGATACGGCCGTTTCTTTTCCTCCTCCTCGCCATTTGCATCCGCGATTAGCAATCCTCCTTGCCCTAATCCCTTTGCGTCGCCCTTTGTTCCTCGCCATCGCCGTTGCGCCCTCGAAGTTTCGCCGTTCTCCCCCGTTCTTCATTATGGTGAAGAGTTCTTCCTCCAAGAGCGCAAAGGGGAAGGCGGAGATGGTTCCCGAGGTGGAGGCGGCCATGAAGATCTGGCGGAGTCCTCCGGCCGACGCCGGAGATCTTGAGGAGTTGGAGCGGCGCCGGCTTCTTCCTCCTCGAGTCTCTCTCTGGTTGGAGGCTCCCTCACCGGGCATCGTCTTCCCGCTCCCGGCCCTCTCGAGGTTGTCCTCTTTCTTTCTTTTGTCCAGCTGGTCTTTGCTTGCCTCGCTTCGAATTTCTTCCATGAGTTTTAACAATCGTATTCGATTGCTCTTTCTCATCTTGCCCCCAATGGGGTTCTTCTTCTTTCCATCTTTGTTCATGCACCCAAGAGACCTTCATAGGCATCCCTCCTTCTTTGAAGCTCTTTCGCTACTTCTTCCGTCTTTGTCATGGAGGTGATCTTTCCTCTCTTGGATGTGTTTCCATCCAGGCCCGCCCGGTCGAAAGGGTGCTTTCTTTGATTATGAGCTCCACGACTCATTTCGGGTTGGCGCTCTAGATGGTTTTATGTGAATAATCCTCCCCCTGCCTTGATGGATCATGACTCGATGAGTCCTGTTGATCCCGAGCCTAAAGGTTGACTCTCTGATGAGTCGAGGTTGCCGAGTTTGTCAACCGCATCAAGATCTTTAAGCGGGGGTGGCCTCGGTGGTCTTTGGAATTGTCGCCCGGCTTTCTTCGTCATCAAGTTCATCCTTTGATGGCGAGGGAGACGCTTGGCTTTGAGTACTCGTCCCGAGGATCCCTCTCGTGTTGGTGGTGATGCCTCTGAATTGCCCGAGGAGGAGGCGATGGTGTCCCTTCGCTCTTTCTTTGAAGGATGTCTTTGATGACTCCAATTCGGGTTGTTGAGTATTCTCGCGATAACCCTCCTCCAAATTGTGAGTTCTTTTGCTTTCTTTGTGTTGTATTTGCACATTTAGGGTTCTTTCGACTCTTCGATTTTTAGCATCTTGGCCTAACTACTCGAGGCTTCTTTGTGGTGACCGTTCTTTGTGGCGCTCTTGTCTCTCTTTGTTCAAGTGAGTCCGAATCCCTTCACGGCATCGGTATTGGGAGTGCTTCGTATGTTCCCTTTACTCTAGATCCGCGGTGCCCCTATAGGTCGCCAGCGACGCGAGCGCTGTTGAAGAAGAGCCTCTTTGCTTCACCGCTACCATGACTCCCAAGAGGACTCGCTCTTACGCATCTCGGGCTTCTTTCCGGAGCCGCAGGTAATATTCTTATAGGTGAGGGGTTGATCTTACATTAATCCCTTTCTTTTCCATATATAAGGCGACTGTTTATCCGTTTTTCCGGATGGTGCTTCGCGTTTGCTTTTTGAGCATCTTGAGGAGCAGGTGTGGAGTCTCTTGCCCGAAATCCGTAAGTTCTCATCTTCACTTTTGATTACGGGTTCTTTTTTGGTCTTGTAGCCTTATTGGGTTTCTTTGTAGTTTGCCGTCTCTGCGCAGTTGGGCCTTCGAGGCTTTTGGCGGAGTTCTTGATTTGGTCATTGAAGTGAAGCCTCCTTCTTCACGGCTTGCCTCCTCGTCCTCGTCTTTCCTTTCGGTGAGTACTCTTGTTGTGAGTTCTTTCTCCCTGATGAATTTTGAGGATTCTTATGCTATTGGGGTTGTTTTGCGGGCGTCCTTCTATGAAGTTCTACGAGATTACTTCTCGGGTTCTTCGATCGTCCCGCTAGTGGCTAGTCTTCTTCCTCGGCTTCCCCGTTCGTGTAGTTCTTCTTGATCCTCCTCGGGATCCTTCTCTTTTTGACACGAGGGCTCTTGCGGACTCTGTTGTTTACGAGTTTG
The DNA here is from genome assembly GCA_015847255.1 of Hyparrhenia diplandra. Classification (NCBI taxonomy): domain Eukaryota; kingdom Viridiplantae; phylum Streptophyta; class Magnoliopsida; order Poales; family Poaceae; genus Hyparrhenia; species Hyparrhenia diplandra. The sequence goes on along the minus strand of JADLZK010007639.1, from coordinate 218,942 downwards.
ACTTGGCTTCTCGGGTTCTTTGCCTTTAATCTGCGGCATTCAGGACTACCGGGCGCCTTCTCTACTTTTGATCAAACAATTCGGTATGAACCAAGTTCTTTTTCTTGGATTTTCTTTTCTTCTTTTTGAGATGCATCCTGATCCCGACTTTGCCTTTGATTGTAGTCCTTTGTGCGAGATCTCCCCGTCTTCCTCCCTGCTCAAGAATGTGATACCTTGCGGAGGCGAAAGTTGTCCGTCTTGAGGGGAGTTGAGCGGGATCTTCTTGCCCAACTCCAGGACTCCCGTGCCCCACTGCGGCCGGTCCGGCGAGTCCTATGCCAAGGTTACTCGAGAAAGTTGAGGGTATGTCATATACTTTCTTGATCTGCTATTGTTTTTGCCGAGGTTTCTTTTTAAAACTTGTCGTTTGTTGTCTTCGGGTCTTGGGTGACCAATTCCGGTCGGCGGCTGCCATTGCGGTTTTCGGCCCGAGCTTCAATCGGAGGGAGGCTCTTTACGCTCTTCGCGCAAGTTCTCCGATCTCTGGCGATTTGTGTATCCCTTCTTTGGGAGGTTATCCGTCTTCACGAAGATCACGGTGTGTCTGGAGGGACTTTCTTCCCGGGTTCCCGATCTTTTCAGCTTCTTTGTTGGAGACGTCGGGAGGCTGTTGAAGAGCTCGCTCTTTGCTTCCATCATCTTGTGCGGAAGCTTCCCATTCTTTGCCGTTGTGGATGGATTTGCTTCGACGAGCATCACGGGATAATGGATGAGGAGCGCCACGAGGTGGACGCCTTTTGTTACCACTCTAGCCGGTACCATCGACCTTGATCTTCTTGAAGGTGATGTGCCGGACTTTGATGCAGCCTGAGTGCTTATTTGACGGCTTCATCCGTCTTGTAATGAACAATTCTTTTGCTGGTGCCCTGTTGGTTGTGGGCCTCAAAATATTCTTGCTTGTGTCCGCCTTCGTGCGGGTTTTAAGTATCTCGATCTGCCTTCGTGCGGACTTGTTGCGATTTGTCCTCTGCTTGTTGTTGTCATGCTCCTCCGAGTTCTTCTTCGGACGACTTGTTGAGATTGCGCCTTTAGAGTTCTTCCTTAGGCTTCCGGCTCTTATGTCCTTTATGTAGGTTCATGCCGGAGTTGTTTGGAGTCACTCATTGTGACACCGTTGTTGTATCTCGGTGATGATCCGGCTTGCCTTTCTGTAGACTTGGTGGCGTATATAGTATTGAAGTCCCGCTTTGAGTTGTCGGGGTTGTTTTCCCGACTTGTCGGTCTTGTATTTCCGTACATCCGGCGAAGGTAGCGTAGGATCTTGTCCTTGTGCGCTTTTAGGTTGCTTCTCCCTTGACGTGTTGGCTAGCCTTTCAACAATAGGCGGAATCTTGCTTCGATGCTTGAGTTCTTTCTTCTAAAGGAATCGGCTTGTCTTCCTTGTAGATTAGGCAAGATGGTTGTAAGGGCTTGCTCCGGTTTGTCGGGGTTGCTTTCTTCGACAAATGACTTACATCTTCTTCTTGAGACTTGTCATGATGAGTGGAGTCTTGCTCTTGAATTCGAGTTCTTCTTTTACGGAGTATCGGCTCGTCTTCTTCTCAGTAGGGTTTGGTGATAATAGTTGTGGAGGCTTGCTCCTGGTCTTCGGGGTTGTTTTTCCGAAGATTCAGCTCGTCCTTTACGTAGATTTCTTTGAAAGTAGTTATAGAGCCTTGCTCACGGTCTTGAGTTGTTCTTACGAAGATTCGGCTCGTCCTTTACGTAGACTTGCTGATGGTGGTTGTAGAGTCTTGCTCTGGTCTTGAGTTGTTTTTACGAAGATTCGGTTTGTCTTTTCTATAGACTTGCTTGAAGGTAATAGAGTCTTGCTCTTGGTCTTGAGGTTGTTCTTCTGAAGGTTCAGCTTGTCCTCTGTAGACTTCTTGATGGTGGTGGAGTCTTGCTCTTGGTCTTCGGTGTTGTTCTTCTAAAGATTCAAATCGTCCTTTACGTAGACTTCTTTGAAGGTGGTAGAGTCTTGCTCTTGGTCTTCGGGGGTTGATCTTACGAAGATTGACTTGTCCTCTGTAGACTTCTTGATGGTGGTAGAGTCTTGCTCTTGGTCTTCAGGGTTATTCTTCTGAAGATTCAGCTTGTCCTCTGTAGACTTGCTGATGGTGGTTGGGGCGTCCCCCGTTTTGCTAGGGTTGTTTTCCTCGGCTTGTGACTTGCGTCTTCTTCTAAGACTTGTCACGATTGTTCGGAGGGTTACTCCGGGCCATTAGGTTTCTCCATTTAGGCCCTCTAACGTTTGTCCTTTCTTGGATATGCTAGTGTATTTTGGTGGAGTCGTGCTCGGAAAAAGAGTTGTTCTAACTTCGGGGTTGCCTCTTCCTCGGCTAGGGCTCTCCCATCTTTGTCCGGTGGACTATCGCATGACGTCCCTTGAAGGGTTCTCGGTCCCGGCCCATTTAAGTGCATCAAGGACCAAGGTCAAGATGGTTGGGTTCCTATTTCATAACACTACAATCCACCTTGCACGGTTTGGGTTGCTCTACTTTACGAGAGACTTGTGTGAGACGATGGGTTTCTATTTCACAACACTACACCATTCACGCCCGATCGAAAGGCCGTCCGCCGTCATTGGACATAGTGGCGCTTTCTGGACCCTTGATGTCCTCTGTGACCTAGACGGGCCGATCCCAACGTCCTCTTTTTCCAAGAGTCGAAGTTCACGATCTTCCGCTAGGATTTAAGGTGTGGACGCTATTCCAGAGCTAGGACTTCGCGTGGTTCCACCCTTGGAATTTGACCTCTGATTACGGTGGTCGGGTTTGCCTTCTTTTGGTCGACTTCTTCTTGTGAAGTGCCAAATTTGGGCTATTTTGTTCTTCTCCCTTAGGAGGCATGCGGCTTCACTGGCGGCTTGTTTTACGTTGGAGTGCACGGTGGGCTGCGTGATTGGTGACCTCTTTGGATGGTCGAGTTCTTCTCGGGCTTGATCTTCTTCTTCTTGAAGTATCGGAGAGTTGTTTTCGCGTTACGCTTCTCTTCTACTGCCTTGAGATCCTCGATTATGGATAGAACCTTCGAGCCGGTTTATGTGCCAAGAATTTCTGATTTCTTCTCCTTGCATTGTCATCGGCTTTGTAGGTTCTGGTCCCAATCTTTTTTGACGATATATGGTCCTTCCCATGGGGAGAGCAATTTGTGCTTGCCTTCCGTCTTTTTGATTTCTCTTGAGTACTTGATCTCCTAGGTTGAGTTTTCTTGGGCGTGTGCTCTTATCGTAGTTCCTTCTTAGTCCTTGCGGATATCTTGCGTTACGGAGGATGGCGTTTGTTCGACTTCTTCCACCGCGATCGATTTCTAATCTTCTTGTCTGTTTCTCCTTCTCCTTCTTCAAATTGCTCGATCCTTGGAGAGCTCCATATGAGGTCATTTGGTAGGGCGGCCGATCCATAGGTCGGGAAGAAGGGTGAGTAGCTTTGTTGCTCTGGCGATTTGAGTTCTTAGGCCCGGACAACTTTTGGGAGTTCTTCAATCCACTTGGCTCCGTAGTCCTTGAGTTCTTCATATAGTCTTGGCTTCGTCCCGGCAAGGATGAATCCGTTTGCTCTTTCGACTTGTCCGTTAGCTTGAGGGTGTGCTACTGAGGCGTAGTCTATCCGTATGCCACAATCTTGTGCCCGATCTTGAATCCGCGCCGTGAGCGGTGATCCGAGGTCGATGATGATCTGTTGGGTATCCCAAATCTGTGCATGATCTCTTGGATGAACTTCGATTGCCTTGTTGGAGCTATAGGTGACCAATGGCTTGTACTCTATCCATTTGGTGAATTTTTCAATGGCGATGAAGATATATTCGTATAGTCCCTTGGCTCTTTTAAGTGGTCCGACTTGATCTAGTCCCGGACGAAAAGGCCATGATGATGGTATCTGGTCGGGTTGTGTGTCTTTGGCATGTGCGCTTGTCTTGCGAACATCCGGCATCCTTTGCATGTTTTGGACGAGTTCTTACGCATCTTTGAGGGCTGTTGCCGGTAGTATCCTGATACGAATGCTTTGCCCACGAGGGTTCTTGACTGGCGTGGTTTCCACGGCATCGAGTGGATTTCTTGGAGGATGTCCTTTCCTTCTTGAGCTTATGCATTTGAGTAGTACTCGATGATCTTTGCTCTCTTGTAAAGCTTGTCTTTGATGAGCATGTAGTTCTTGCTTCTTCTCAAGATCCTAGTTGCTTCGGCTTTGTCTTCAGGTAGTGTCTTGTTCTTGATGAAGTTTATGATGTCTTCGATCCAGGGAGTTGTTCTTCGACTGGAGAGATTATCATTACTCCGTTTAGAGCTAATTGCTCCATGTTGTCTTCTTAAGGTTCTCCTTGATGGATGGTTTCAAGAGCTCTTCGACGAACACTCTGGTGGGACTTGGGCTCTATCGGATCCGAGTTTGGCTAACATTACTGGCTGCCACGTTCGCATCTCTGAGCGCGTGTAGGATCTCTAGGCCTTGGAAGTTCTTTTCTAGTTTGCGTGCCTACGCGCAATAGAGGCCCATGTTGTCCTTTTGTGCAGTCCCGGTCTTTGTTGACTTGATTGATAACAACCGCGGAGTCGCCAGTATACTTGCGGTTTCTTGATTCCCGAGTTCTTGCTATCTTGAGGCCATGGATGAGTGCTTCATACTACGCCTCATTGTTTGTAGCTTGCCACATGATTTCTTTGCCGCGTACTTGAGTTGTCTTCCTTACGGAGATATGAATAAAATCCCGGCTCCTGCTCCCCCTAGCTTCAACAATCCATCAAGTACATGTTCTAGTGTTTCTTGATGTCGCCGGATATGGGTTGTTGGAGCTACATCCCATTCCGCTATGAAATCCGGTAGCGCTGGGATTTGATTGCTCTTCTTGGGGTGAACTCTAGATTCAATGCTCCGAGTTCCACCGCCCATTTTGATATGCGGCTGTTGAATCTCTGTTCCTCGGGATGTCGCCTAGTGGTGAGTCGGTTACCCTTTGTGATCTTGTATTTGTCGAAGTAGTGTCGTAGCTTCCTTGATGTGATTAGTATGGAGTAGAGTAGTTTTTATGCGTGAGGGTATCAAGCTTTGGACTCGGATAGAACCTCGCTTACATAGTAAAGCTGGCCTCTCGGATCTTGTTGGGCTGATCGGGCTCTTCTCTTTCCACGATGATTCTTTGAGCTGACCACTTTGTATTTGTTCTTTGCTATATAGAGCGGGGAGTTCTTCTTGATCTTTTGGAGGTGTTAGGACCGGGCTGTTGTAAGGTCTTGCTGAGTTCTTCAAACGCCTTTGTCCGCTTCATTTGTCCACTTGAATTCTCCTTTTTGTCTTGATGAGTTTGAAGAAGGGTGGCCCTTTCTCTCCAAGCTTGGATATGAATCTGTTGAGCACCGCCATGCACCTGTGAGCTTACGGGCGTCCTTGACACTTCGGGGTTGTGTCATCTCGGTGATTGCCTTGATTTGCTTGGTGGCGGCCGATGCCTCTTGCTGCTGACCAAGAAACCCGATGAATTGTCGAAGGTACTCCAAAGACGCATTTTGTTGGATTGAGCTTCCATTTCCACTTGTTGAGGTTCTTGAAAGTCTCTTCCAAGTCTTGAATCAAGGTTTACGGCTCTCTAGTCTTCACCACCACATCGTCTACGTATGCTTTGGCATTTTTGCCAATCTGCTCTCCCAAACAAGTCACGTATCGCTCTTTGATACGTTGCTCGGCGTTTTTAATCCGAAGGACATTGTTTTGTAGCATGAGGCACCGAAGGGGGTAATAAAAAAGAGGTCTTGCTCTGATCTTCTTTCTTGATTGCAATCTGATATCTGGTAGCAATCCAAGAATGATAGTAGAGCTGATCCTGTCAGAGTCCACTATTTGGTCGATCCTTGGTAGCCCGAAGGGATCTTTTGGGCAATGCTTATTTAGGTGCGTGTAGTCCACACACATTCGCCCGATCTTAGGTGTTCTTCTTTTGAACGAACCGGATTGGCTAGCCGTCGGGATGTAGGATTTTTACGATGAATCCTGCTTTGCAAGTAGTTTTGCAATCTCCTTTTGATAGCTTCCTTCTTTTACGGTGAGAATCTCCTTAGTCTTTGCTTGATGGGTTTGGATCCCATATTGATGTCGATTTCGTGCTCGGCCGGCTCCTTGATACGCCCGGGCATGTCTGCGCTGGTTTCGGGGCAAATATATCTTTGTGTTGCCTTAGGAAGGCTGGTGGCGCAAATTCTAATTTGGAGATAGGTGGGCGATTATCGCCGTCTTGGATGGATCGCCCGTTTGTAGATCAATGTGCTTGACGTCGGCCTCTTACGGTGGAATCGAAATTGCTTGTTTCTTGGCGGTATCTCGAGTTCTTCTAGATTTGTATCCTCTGCCATCACGGTTGAGTTCTTTTTTTTCTCAAGAGCTCTCTGTCTTGTTTGCGATTTCCACGGCTTGCGTCACACTCAAAAGCTTTCTTGAGGTCTCCTTTGATCGAAAAGGACCCCAAAAGGTGCCGGCATCTTTAGTAGAAGATACGGGTAGTGTGGAATAGCCATGAATTTTGCAATAGCAAGTCTTCCCATAATGGCGTGGTATGGTGACTCGAGATCGCCACTTCGAACTTGATGTACTCCGTCCGGTAATTTGATGGAGATCCAGAATGTGGCCCAGCAAGGTGACTTGTCCAAGCGGGTATGGCTGCTCGTCCGGGTACTATTCCATAGAAAGGAGTGCTTGAAGGAGCGATTAGTCCCGGAGAGGTCTAGTCCCATCTTGTCCGTGGTGTCTCGAGAATATGATGTTCAACCCGGCTCCTCCGTCGATCAATACTTTGGTAGCGGTCACTCCAAATATCGTGGGTTCGGTACCAAAGGGTATAATCGGCGTTACCCACACTTGTCCATTGATCCTCCCCGGTGAATCAATCGGGTATTGGGACCAATTGAGGTAGTGTGAATGCTGCGGGATTCTCGCTACCATGATTGATCGAGTGCCAGCTTGTCTTGCCTCTTGCTCTTTGATCCGGGTACTCCCGGAGAATATGGCGTTCAAGGATCTCGTTGCTTTCTGGAAATCCCACATCTTTGGCTCTTCAATGGCTTCTTCTGTTTTCTTGATTGTTTCCCTTACGGCGAGTTGTTTCCTCCCTTGTACTTTTCTGGAAAGTGAAGTACAGTTTTTCGGCGTGTCGGAGCTCGGGGGTGGTAGATGCGGGGTAGGTTTTCTAGCTTGATATTATACATTCACTGTCGCCATTGTTGTTGTTGTTGAACCTCTGTTTGTAAGGTTTCTTCGATTTTTCGCCATTACGACGGTATTATGCGGTCCTCGCTTCTTACTGGCTGTTGAGAGTTGTTTTGATCTTTCTTCGGGGCTTACGAGTTCTTTCTTTCTAGAAAGCGGTCTCGGGTTCTTTCTTGACTCGATCATCTTCTCAACGGTGAGCTTGAGCTTGCTCGTTTGTCCTCGGGTTGTCCTTGTAGAAATCGAGAACGCCATCTTGAGAAAATCCGTTCCAGAAGGGCGTCTATCACTTCTCTCTCGGTGATATCATGTACTTGGGATCTCATCTCCCCAAATCTTCGGTAGTAATCTCTCGGGATTCTCACGGCTACGCTTGAGGCTTTTTTTCGGCTCGGCTGAGTAATAGGATGGGTGATGATTCTGCGAAGTTGCTCTGAGCGCCCTCTGTAGGTCTTCCCGATGTCGGATTGAGCCCTCTTCAATCTTGTCAAACCATTGGGCGGTAGAGCCTCTACGGCCATGGGAAAGAAGGCGGCTTTGCGTCATCATCTCCTCCCGGCCGACTCAATGGATTGTGAGTAGACTCCGAGCCATTGTCCGGGCTCTGTTTTCCCATCGTATTTGGAGTGGTTTGAAGGCTTGAACTTTGGGGGTAGCTTGACTTCACGCAATCTTTCAGTAACAAGGAAACTGTCGTAGCTTTCCGTTGTTCTCTCTTCAAATCCTCCACGAGGTTCTTCCTCCTCTTGGATGAGTTCGGCCCAGTCGATATGTTGATTCAGCGACTTCTTCTCATCGGCTTGGTCTTGGGCTGGGCTCTCTCTCGGGGGGTCTGCAGTGCTTGTCTACCATCCCTCGGGGTGGCTTGGAGTTGTTGGAACCCTCCGGCCTCCCGACCTCTCAAAGGCGTTGGATCGACTTCTTGGAGCGTGAGAGTTGTTTGCCTTTGACTGCGATGTTGCTGGGATCTCTCTCCCGATAGCCTTTTGCAACGCCTCCTTGATGAGTTTTTTCCTCGTCATTTAGGTCGGCAGGGTCTTGGTGGTCAATCAACCCTTGTAGTCTTTCGGGTTGCACATTGATTGTCTTCGGCTTCTCTTCCAGATTTTAGCCTCTCGTATTCATGCGGATCGGCGATATTTGTTCGGGGCTTGCATGCGTGAGTTTGCCACGATTCGGCGTCCTCCCTTCACTTGTTCCTTTTCAGCCTTTCTTGATGTTGGTGTTCTCCTTCGTCTTTAAGGGTTCTTTCGTTCGCCGAGATGTTGGGCAGGCCTTCGTCGGTGGATCGATGTCCGGGGCTTCGGTCGGGTAAGTGGGGTCTGGCTGTAGCCACCACAAAGACTTCCTTAGCGGCTGTAGCTTTGGCCGCCACTCCTTTCGTCACAGGATAGGCCTTATGATGTTGGTCCTCCACTGTTTGTCCCGTTGCTTGACGATCGGCTTTCTTTGAGGGTTCTTGGCCCGATGGATGATGCACTCCTCAGGGGGTTCTTGTCAATATGAGCCCTCTTTGCGCGCCCTCAAAGGAATCTCAATCTTCTCTTGAGAGTTGTCTTGGCGCTCCTTGAATACGCGAATCTTTGCGTTGCGTAGTCTGTAGGAAGCGAAAAGGTAACTTTGGATTTGGTGTCGGGGTTATATCGAATTAAGCCTTCTTTCTCCGGGTTGGAGTAGTTTTGGCTGAAAAAGTTTCGAGTTGGGTAGCTTCCCTTACCCAAGCGGAGTTGGAGTTGTACTTCGAGTTGCTTCAGTCCGTGCCAGAGCCTTGGTTGTCTACCTTCCCGAGTTGGTTTTGGGTTTGGGCCCTTCCGTCTTTGGTTCTGAGCAATCTTCGACCTTGTTCTCCGTCTTCGAGGTGGCTTCGGCAATCGTCGATTCTTTGGAGCTTCTCGGCCGGTTACAGTTCTTGGTCTTGGGTTCCTCGGCGGTGCGGCTTCGAGTTTCACCGTCGTCGGCGATCCGCAAGCCCATGATCGAAGATGATCGTCCTCCTCGTCGATGTACTCATAATGTCGTGGTCGCCGGACTCTCGTGCTGAAATTCGGCGAGCCCCCTACAGCGCGCCCGGTATCGATGTTTTACGGCCAGGAGTGCGCCCGCGGGGTGAGCCCGGGCGGTTTGTTCGAACCTCGTCGAACTGGGCCCGGCGGTTTGTTCGCGTGGCTGACATGGAGAGCGGGGTTTTTATACTGGTTTGGGCCCTCGATCAAGGATCGAGTAAAGACCTTTACGTCCGGTCGGCGTGAGCTGTTTTTTGATTGATGGGGTCGGTAGAGAATCGGGCTGTGGAGCTTCGGTAGCTTGGTCGTAGCCAAGCTTGTGTTACAGATGTTCGTGCTCTCCCCTCTATGAGGTGTTCCTCGGCCGCCTTTTATAGTCCAAGGGGCCAAGGAACTCGCTACGATCCTAGTCGGATCTGAGAGAGAGGGTTGTCCGTAGAGGAACCCGAACACCCGAACTCTAAACAAGGTAATCGACTAGCGTTCTATCCTATTTACAACAGAAGTCACCGTAGCTATGCTTCCATTGCCTTACGGGAGTTGTTTGTGGCCGTGCGCTAGGATAGAACCTGCCGAACAACTCGGTAGAGTTCTTTGGTGATCTGTATCCACAACGATCTTCCTCTAGAATTTAAGGTGTGGACGCTATTCGAACAAGGGCGTCATGTGGTTCCACCCTTGGAATTTGACCTCCGTTACGGTGGTCGGGGTTGCCTTCTTTTGGTCGACTTCTTCTTGTGAAGCGCCAATTCGGGCTGTTTGTTCATCTCCCTTGGGAGGCATGCGGCCGATGCGGGAGACTTCTTTTGGTTGAAGTGCACGGTGGCGGCGTGGTGGTGACCTTTCATTTGTTGGATGGTCCGAGTTCTTCTCGGGCTTGATCTTCTTCTTCTTAAAGTGTCGGAGAGTTGTTTTTTGCGTTACGCTTCTTCTCTGCTGCCTTGAGTTCCTCGATTATGGATAGAACCTTCGAGGCGGCTTATGTGCCAAGAGTTTACGATTTCTTCCCCTTGCATGGTCATCGGCTCGTAGGTTCACGGTCCCGTACTCCTTTGATGATGTATGGTCCTTCCCATGGGCTTGGCGGTTTGTGCTTGCCTTCCGTCTTTTGATTTCTCTTGAGTACTTGATCTCCACGGGTTGAGTTTTCTTGGGCGTGTGCTCTTATCGTAGTGCCTTCTTAGTCCTTGCAGATATCTTGCGTTACGGAGGATGGCATTTGATCGACCTCTTACGCACGGTCGATTTCTAGTCTTCTTGTCTGTTCTCCTTCTCCTTCTTTAAATTGCTCGATCCTTGGAGAGCTCCATATGAGGTCTGGCTTTGGTAGAGCGGCCCGACCCATAGGTTAGGAAGAAAGGAGAGTAACTGTTGCTCTACGATTTGAGTTCTCGGGCCCTATATGACTTTTGGAAGTTCTTCAATCCATTTGGCTCCGTAGTCTCGAAGTTCTTCATATAGTCTTGGCTTTAGTCCGGCAAGGATGAGTCTGTTTGCTCTTTCGACTTGTCCGTTAGCTTTGAGGATATGCCACGAGGCATAATCTATCCGTATGCCGCAATCTTGTGCCCAATCTTGGTACGCCCGCCATGAGCGGTGATCGAGGTCGATGATGATCTGTTGGGCATCCCGAATCTGTGCATGACCTCTTGGATGAACTCGGCGCCTTGGTGGAGCTGCAGGTGACCAATGGCTTGTATTCTATCCATTTGGTGAATTTGTTGATGGCGGCGAAGATATATTCGTATCCTCCTTGGCTCTTTTAAGTGGTCCGACTTGATCTAGTCCCGGCCGCGAAAAAGGCCATGATGGTGGTATCGGTCGGGTTGTGGCGGCACATGCGCTTGTCTTGCAAACATCGGCATCCTTTGCATCTTTTAACGAGTTCTTCTCGTCTTTGAGAGGCTGTTGGCGGTGGTATCCGGTTTTGAATGCTTTTCCCATGAGGGTTCTTGGCCCTGCGTGGTTTCCACAACATCGAGTGGATTTCTTGGAGGATTTTTTTCCTTCTTGAACTTATGCATTTGAGTAGTACTCGATGATCTTTGCTCTCTTGTAAAGCTTTTCACGATGAGTACATAGTTCTTGCTTCTTCTCAAGATCACTGGTTGCTTGGCTTTGTCATCGGGTAGCGTCTTGTTCTTGATGAAGTTAGTGATGTCTTCGATCCGGGGAGTTGTTCCCCGACACGGAGAGATTATCATTACTCCGTTTAAGAGTGATTGCTCCATGTTGTCTTCATCACGGGTTCTCCTTGATGGATGGCTTCAAGAGTTCTTGATGAATACTCACGGTGGGACTTGGGCTGCAATCGATCCGAGTTTGGCTAGCACGTCTGACCACATTAAGCATCCCGGACACATGTAGGATTTCTAGGCCTTGGAAGTTCTTTTCCGACTTAGCATTATACAGCGCCAATAGAGACCCATGTTGTCCTTTGTGTAGTCCCGGTCTTTGTTGACATGATTGATGACAACGATTAGAGTCGCCATATACTTGAAGTCTCTTGATTCCCGAGTTCTTGCTATCTTGAGGCCGTGGTATCGAAGTAGTGTCGTAGCTTCCTTGATGTGATCGGTATGGAATAGAGTAGTTTTTGTATGCGTGAGGGTATCGATCCTTAGAATCGGATAGAGCCTCGCTCACGTAGTAAACTAGCCTCACGGACTTTGGCGATGTGTCGGGCTCTTCTCTTTTCCACGATGATTCTTGAAGCCGACCCTTTGTGTTTGTTCTTGCTATGTAGAGCGGGGAGTTCTTCTTGATCCTTTGGAGGAGTTAGGGATTTGGTATGTCGTAAGGTATTGTTTGAATTCTTCAAACGCCTTGTTTTGCATCATCGGTCCACTCGAACTTTCCTTGGTCTTGATTAGTTTGAAGAAGGGTAGTCCTTTTTCTCCAAGCTTGGATATAAATGCGTTGAGTGCCGCCATGCACCCTTCGAGCTTCGGGGCGTCCTTGGCGCCGGGGGTTGTGTCATCTCATGATTGCATTGATTTGCTTGGTGCTGGCTTCAATGCCTCATTTGCGACCAGAAACCCGGTAGCTGCCCGATGGTACTCAGGCGACATATTTGGTTGGATTGAGCTTCCATTTCCATCTTTTGAGGTTTTCAAAAGTCTCCTCCGTCTTGAATCGAGTTTACGGTTCTCTAGTTTTTCACCACCACGTCGTCTCGTATGCTTGACATTTTGCCAATCTGCTCTCCCAAACAAGTATGTATCGCTCTTTGATCACGTTGCTTGGCATTTTTAATCCGAAAGACATTGTTTTTTGTAGCGATTAGGCACCCCGAAGGGTGTGATAAAGAGGTCTTGCTCGATCTTCTTTCTTGGCAAATTTGTTGGTATCTGGTAGCAATCCAAGAATGATAGTAGAGCTAATCTGCGTGGAGTCCACTATTTGATCAATCCTTGGTAGCCGAAGGGTCCTTTGAAGGCAGTGCTTGTTCAGTGCTGTGTAGTCCACACACATCGCCAACTGAGGTGTTCTTCTTACGTACGGAGCTGGGTTGGCGAGCCAATCGGGATGTAAGATTTCTCTCGATGAATCTGCTGCGGAGTAGTTCGCAATCTCCTTTTTGATGGCTTCTTTCTTTTACGGCGAGAACCTCCTTAGTCTTTGCTTGATGGGTTTGGATCCCATATTGATGTCAATTATGTGCTCGGCCGGCTCCCTTGGGACACGGGCATGTCTATCGGTTTCGGGCGAATATATCTTTGTGTTGCCTTAGGAAGGCTGGTGGCGTGAGTTCCTATTTTGGAGATAGGTGAGCAACGATGATCGTCGTCTTGGATGGATCACCGGTCTGGCTGGTCAATGTGCTTGGCGTCGGCTTCTTCTAGGGGAATTAGAATTGCACGCTTCTTGGTTGGTATCTCGAGTTCTTACGGATTTATCTCTTACGCCATCTGGTTGAGTTCCTCTTTCTCAAGAGCTCCCTGTCTTGTTTGCAATCTCCACGGCTTGTACATCACACTTTCGAAAGCTTTCTTGAGGCCTCCTTTGATCGAAGAACCCCAAATGGCGTCGGCATCTTTAGCGAAGATCACGGGTAGTGTGGAATAGCCATGAATTTTGCGATAGCGAGCCTTCCCATGATGGCGTGATATGGAGACTCAAGATCTGCCACTTGAACTTGATGTACTCTGTCCGGTAGTTGGATGGAGATCGAATGTGACTAGCAAGGTGACTTGTCCGGTTGGTATGGTACTTTCGTCCGGGTACTATCCCATAGAAGGGAGTCTTTGGAGGGCGATGAATCGGAGAGGTCTAGTCCCATCTTGTCGGTGTTTACGGAATATGATGTTGACCACTGCTCCTCCGTCGATCAACACCTTGGTAACTTGATTACTCGAGCTATCGTGGGTTCTAGTACCAAGGGATCTGATCTGGCGTTGCCTACACTTGTCCATTGATCCTCCTCGGTGAATTGAATGGGGTATTGGGACCCGGTTGAGGTAGCGCGGCGTTCGCGGGTTCTTTGCCATGATTGATCGGGTGCTAGCTTGTCTTGTCTCTTGCTCTTTGATCCGGGTACTCCAGGAGAATATGGCGTTCAAAGATCTCGTTGCTTTCTAGAAATCTCCGTCTTTTGGCTCTTATTTGGCCTCTTCTTTGTTTTCTTGATTGTTCCCCTTTTTGAGTAGAGTTGTTTCCTCCCTTGTACTTCTCTGGAAGGTAGAGCGGCTTCGGCGTGTGTTGTGCTCGAGGGGTGGTAGATCACGGGGGGTAGGTCTTCTAGCTTGATATTGCTTACGTTCTGTCGCCGTTGTGGTTGTTGTTGTTGAACCTTTGTTTGTAGGGCTTCTTTGACTTTTCGCCATTGCGGCGGTGTTGTGCGGTCCTCGCTTCTTTTGTTGAGAGTTGTTACGCTCTTTCTTGGGCCTTCGAGTTTATTCTTTCCGGAAAGCGATCTCGGGTTCTTTCTTCACTCCGATCATCTTCTCAACGATAAGCTTGAGCGCTCGTTTGTCCTCGGGTTGTCTTTGTAGAAGTCAGAAGCGCCATCTTCGCGAAAATTCCATTGCGAAGCCGTCTATCACTTCCCTTTCGGTGATATCGTGCGCCGGATCTCATCTCCCAAATCTTCGGTAGTAATCTCTCAAGGATTCTCCTTGCTTTTGATGGGGATTTTTCAGCTCTGCTGAGTAATAGGATGGGCGATGATTCTGCCGAAGTTCTGCGAATGCTTTACGCAAGTCTTCCCGATATCGATTGAGCCCTCTTCGATCTTGTCGAACCATTGGGCGGTAGAGCCTCTAGGGCCATGGGAAGAAGACGACTTTTGCATCATCATCTCCTCTAGCCCGACTCAATGGATTGTGAGTAGACTCACGAGCCCTTTATGGGGCTCTGTTTTCCCATCATATTTTGAGTGGTTTGAAGGTTTGAACTTTGGGGGTAGCTTGATCTCTTGTAGCCTTTCTGCGAAGCAAGGGAATCTGTCGTAGCTTCCGGGCGTTCTTTCTTTATGTCTTCCTGAGGTTCTTCCTCCTCTTGAATGAGTTTCAACGGGTCGATATGTCGATTCTGCGGCGTCTTCTCGTCGGTTGGGTCTTGGGCGGGGCTTTCCCTCGGGGGTCTCACGGTATCGTCCACCATCCCTCGGGGTGGCACGGAGTTCTTGGAATCCTGCGGCTGCTTTCGGCCTCTCGAAGGCGTTGGATGGACTTCTAGGTGCATGAGGCTGTTAAGCCTTTGGCGTGGACGTTCTAGGATCTCTTTCGCGGGTAGCCTTTTGCAAGGCCTCCTTGATGAGCCTCTCCTCGTCGTTTAGATCTATAGCGGTCTTGAGGCGGTCAATCAACCCTTGTAGCCTTTCGAGTTACTTGTTGGTTGTCCTCGGCTTCTCTTTTCGGACTTGGTCTCTCGTACTTTCGTGAAGATCGGCGATATTTGTTCATGGCTTGCATGCGTGTATTTGCTTTGATTCGGCGTCCTCCCTTCACTTGTTTCTCTTTAGCCTTTCTTGATGTTGTTGTTCTCCTTCGTCTTCAAGGGTTCTTTAGTCCGTCGAGATGTTAGATAGGCCTTAGTCGGTGGACGATGTCGAGGGCATCACGGGCCGGTTAAGCGAGGCGCGGTTTGTAGCCACCATAAAGACTTCTTTGGCGGATGTAGCCTTGGGCCGCCACTCCTTCCGTCCGGGGTAGATCTTGCGATGTTGGTCTTCCACTGGTCATCTCAGATTTGCCCGCGATTCGACCTTGATGAGGGTCGTTGGCGATGGATGATGCATTCCTCTGGGGTTCTTGTCAAGGCCCTCTTTGTGCGCCCTCAAAGGGATTTCGGCCTTCTCTTGAGTTGTCTTGGCGCTCCTTGAGTATGTGAATCTTTGAGTTGTGTAGTCCATTGGGAAGGCTGGAAAGGTAGTCTGGACCGGTGTCGGGAATTGTTTCGAATTAGCCTTCTTTCCACGAGACAAGGTAGCTTTGGTCGAAAAAAGTATCTGAGTTGGAGTAGCTTCCCTTGTCTGAGTCGGAGTAGGAGTCGTGCTTCGAGTTGCTCTTGGGATCCGCACTTGTGCCCTGGTTGTCTACCTTCCCCGAGTTCGTTTTGGGTTTAGGCTCTTCCACGCGGGTTTAGAGCAAGTTTGAACCTGTTCTCCGTCTTCAAGGCGGTTTCGATAGCGTCGATTCTTGGAGCTTCTCGGCGAGTTCACGGTTCTTCGGTTTTGGATTCCTCGATGATGTAGCTTCGAGTCTTGCCGTCGTCATCGATCTTGCAAGCCCATGTTCGAAGATGATCGTCCTCCTCGCCGGTGAGCTCATGATGTCGCGGTCCGCGGACTCTCGTGCTGAAATTCGGCGAGAGCCCCCTACAGCGCGCCCGGTTGTCGATGTTTCTGACCCAGGAGCCTGCGGGGTGAACCGGGCGGTTTGTTCGCCTCGATGAATCAGGCCCAGCCGTTTGTTCGCGGTGACATTGAGAGCGGGGTTTTTATCTTTGGTTCGGGCCCTCGATCAAGGATCGGTAAAGACCTTACTTCCAGGTCGGCGTGAGCTGTTTTTTGGTGATGGGGTTGGCAGAATCGGGCGTGGAGCTTTACAAATACAATTCGTGGCCAAGCTTGTGTCGCCGCGTGTCGCGCTCTGCGTTCGTGCTCTCCTCTCACGAGGTGTTCCTTGGCCGCCTTTTATAGTCTAAGGAGCCAAGGAACTCGCTACGGTCCTAGTCGGATATAGAGGGGTTGTCCATAGAGGAATCGAACACCCGAACTCTAAACAAGGTAAACCGACTAGTGTTCTATCCTAGTTACAACAGAAGTCACCGTAGCTATAATTCCATTGCCTTCTGGGAGTTGTTTGTGGCCGCAGGCTAGGATAGAACCTGCGAATAACTCGGTAGAGTTCTTTGGTGATCTGTATCCACGGTGTGCTCGAAGGAGCGATTAATCGGAGAGGTCCAGTCCCATCTTGTCGGTGTTTTACGAGAATATGATGTTCAGCCTGCTCCTCAGGTCGATCAACACCTTGGTAACAGTTACTCCGGCTACCGTGGGTTCTAGTACCAAGGGATCAGGCGGCGTTGCCTACGCTTGTCTATTGAGCCTCCACGGTGAATTGAATCGGGTATTGGGACCGGTTGAGGGTGGCGCGGCGTTGCGGGCTCTGCTGCCATGATTGATCGGAGTGCTAGCTTGTCTTGTCTCTTGCTCTTTGATCGGGTACTCGAGGAGAATATGGCGTTCAAAGATCTCGTTGCTTTACGGAAATCTCACATCTTTGGCTCTTCGTTGGCCTTTTCTCTGTTTTCTTGATTGTTCCCCTTTTTTGAAGCGAGTTGTTTCCTCCCTTGTACTTCTCACGGAATGTAGAACAAGCGCGGCGTGTCTTGAGCTCGAGGGTGGTAGATCTGCGGGAGGGTCTTCTAGCTTGATATTGCTTCTGTTCACTGTCGCCATTGTGGTTGTTGTTGTTGAACCTTTGTTTGTAGGGCTTCTTTGATTTTTCCGCCATTGCGGCGGTGTTGTCTGGTCCTCGCTTCTTTTTCTTTGTTAAAGAGTTGTTACGCTCCTTCTTGGGCCTTCGAGTTCTTTCTTTACGGCGATCTCGAGGTTCTTTCTTGACTCCGATCATCTTCTCAGCGGTAAGCTTGGCGCTTTCGTTTGTCCTCGGGTTGTCTTTGTAGAAGTCGAAGCGCCCATCTGGAGAAAATTCCATTGCCCGGCGTCTGTCACTTCTCTTTTCGGTGATATCGTGTGCACAGGATCTCATCTCCCCAAGTCTTCGGTAGTAATATCTCAAGGACTCTCCTTGCTTTTGCTTGAGGCTTTTTTAGCCCGGCCCGAGTAATAGGATGGGTGATGATTCTGCTTGAAGTTCTTTGCGAGAATGCTTTACGCAAGTCTTCCCGATATCTAATTGAGCCCTCTTCGATCTTGTCGAACCATTGGAGCGGTAGAGCCTCTAGGGCCATGGGAAAGAAGGCGGCTTTTGCGTCATCATCTCCTCCTCGGCCAGACTCAATGGATTGCGAGTAGACTCACGAGCCCTTTATGCAGGCTCTGTTTTCCCATCATATTTTGAGTGGTTTGAAGGTTTGAACCGGGGGTAGCTTGACCTCTTGCGGTCTTTTTAGCGAAGCAAGAAACCTGTCGTAACTTCCGTTGTTCTTTCTTCAAGTCTTCTGAGGTTCTTCCTCCTCTTGAATGAGTTTCCTGGCGGTCGAAATGTCGACTCTGCGACTTCATCTCGTCGGCTTGGTCTTGGAGCGGGGGCTTTCCCTCGGGGGTCTGCGGTATGCGTCCACCATCCCTCGGGGTGGCACGGAGTTCTTGGAATCCTCGCGGCTGCTCGGCCTCTCGAAGGCGTTGGACCTTTTAGGTGCATCCACGGCTATTTGCCCTTGGCGTGACATTCTAGGATCTCTTTCACGGGTAGCCTTTTGCAAGGCCTCCTTGATGAGCCTCTCCTCGTCGTTTAGATCATGTGCGATCTTGAGGCGGTCAATCAACCCTTGTAGCCTTTCGAGTTACTCATTTGGTTGTCCTCGGTTTCTCTTTTCGGACTTGGTCTCGTACTCGTGCAGAATCGGCGATATTTGTTCATGGCTTGCATGCGTGCATTTGCTCGATTCAGCGTCCTCCCTTGACTTGTTTCTCTTCGGCCTTTCTTGGCGTTGATGTTCTCCTTCGTCTTCAAGGGTTCTTTAGTCCCGCGAGATGTTGGATAGTCCTTCATCGGTGGACTGATGTCGAGGCATCACGGGCGGTTAAGCGGGGCGCGAGCGTAGCCACCATAAAGATTTCCTTGGCGGATGTAGCCTTGGGCCGCCCTCCTTCCGTCCGGGGTAGATATCGCGATGTTGGTCCTCCCTGGTCATCCCAGTTGCGATGGTCAGCCTTGATGAGGGTTCTTGGCCATGGATGATGCATTCCTCTGGGGTTCTTGTCAAGATGAGCCCTCTTTGTGCGCCCTCCAAAGGAATTTCTAGTCTTCTCTTCAGAGTTGTCTTGGCGCTTCTTGAATACGTGAGCGCCGAGTTGCGTAGTCCGGTTGGGAACTAGAAAGGTAGTCCGGACCGGTGTCCGGAATTGTTTCAATTGGCCTTCTTTCTCCGAGTCAAGGTAGCCTTGGTCGAAAAAAGTTTCCGAGTTTGAGTAGCTTCCCTTGTCTGAGTCGGAGTAGGAGTTGTGCTTCGAGTCGCTCTTGGAATTCGCCTCTGAGCTCTACGGACAACCCTCTCTGTATCCGACTTGGACCGTGGCGAGTTCCTTGGCTCCTTAGACTATAAAAGGCGGCCAAGGAACACCTCGTAGGGGAGAGGACGAACCCAAAGCGCGATTACGCGACATAAGCTTGACCACGATCAAGTCTTTGTAAGCTTCCGGCCGATTCTCGGTGACCCCATCAATCGAAAATAGGCTCACGGTGACGGACATAAAGGTCTTTACTCGATCCTTGATCGAGGGCCCGAACCATAAAAACCCCACTCTCAATGTCGGTTGCGCAACAAACCGCCGGGCTCGAGGTTCATCGAGGCCGAACAAAGCTGCCGGTTCACCCGTGGCGGGCTCTCGGTCGTAAAACATCGACACCGGTTGCGCTAGGTAGGGGCTCGTCGAATTTCAGCATGAGAGTCCGGTGGACCATGACATCATGAGCTCACGGCGGGAGGAGGGCATCTCATCTTCGGAACATGGGCTGCGAGATGGCGGCGACGGCAAGACTCGAAGCTACATCATCGAAATCCAAAACCGAAGACCCGAACTGCGTCGAGAAGCTCCAGCAACTGACGCTTACCGAAACCGCCTCGAAGACGGAGAACAAGTTCAAAGCTGGCTTGGAAACCCCGTGCGAAGGGCCTGAACCCGAAACCAACTCGGGGAAGGTGGACAACGTGGGCTCGGAGGCGAATTCCAAGAGCGACTCGAAGCACAACTCCTACTCCGACTCGGACAAGAGAAGCTACTCAAACTCGGAAACTTTTTTCGACCAAAGCTACCTCGACTGTCGAAAAGAAGGCGAATTCGAAACAATTCTAGACACCAGTCGGATTACCTTTCTAGTTCCCAAGCCGGACTACGCAACTCGGCGTTCACGTATTCAAGAAGCGCCAAGACAACTCAAGAGAAGACCGGAAATTCCTTTGGAGGGCGCACAAAGGGGCTCATCTTGACAAGAACCCCGGAGGAATGCATCATCCACTGGCCAAGAACCCTCATCAAGGCTGACCGTCAGGCAACGGGGATGACGAAGGGGGACCAACATCGCAAAATCTACCCTGGACGGAAGGAGTGGCGGCCCAAGGCTACATCCGCCAAGGAAATCTTTATGGTGGCTACAGCTCGCGCAGCTTAACCGTCCGGATGCCCCGACATCGAGGTCCATCGACGAAGGCCTATCCAACATCTCGGCGGACGAAATAACCCTTGAAGACGAAGGAGAACATCAACGTCAAGAAAGGCCGAAGAGAAACAAGCCGAAGGGAGGACGCCGAATCGAGCAAATGCACCCATGCAAGCCATGAACAAATATCAAGCCGATGCACGAGTACGAGACTAAAAAGTCCGAAAGAGAAGGCGAGGACAACCCGGCCAGTAACTTCGGGAAAGGCTACATGGGTTGGTTGATAGCCCCAAGATCGCTGAGATCTAAACGACGAGGAGAGGCTCATCAAGGAGGCCTTGCAAAAGGCTACCCGTGAAAGAGATCCTAGAACGTCACGGTCAAGGGCAAACGGCTCTCATGCACCTAAAAGCGGTCCAACGTCTTCGAGAGGCCGAGCGGGCGGAGGATTCCAAGAACTCGGGCCACCCCGGAGGGATGGTGGACGATACCCGAGGCCCCCCCAGGGGAAAGCCCGGCTCCAAGACCAAGCCGACGCGAAGAAGTCGCAGAGTCGACATTTCGACTCTTTGAAACTCATTCAAGAGGAGGAAGAACCTCGGGAAGACTTGAAGAAAGAACAACGGAGAGCTAAAATTGGGTTTCCTTGCTTCGCGGAAAGACCGCAAGAGGTCAAGCTACCCCGGTTCAAACCTTCAAACCACTCAAAATATGATGGGAAAACGAGAGCCCGGACAATGGCTCAGAGTCTACTCGCAATCCATTGAGCTGGCCGGAGGAGATGATGATCAAAAGCCGTCTTCTTTCCCATGGCCCTAGAGGCTCTACCGCTCAATGGTTCGACAAGATCGAAGAGGGCTGTCAGTCTTGGGAAGACTTGCGAAAAGCATTCCGCAACCCCCGCGAGGAATCATCACCCATCCTATTACTCGCCGAAATAAAAGCCTCAGCGAGAGAATCCTTGAGAGATTACTACGAAGATTTGGGGAGATGAGATCCCAAGTACACGATATCACCGAAAAGAGAAGTGATAGGACGCCTTCGCAAATGGAATTTTCTCAAGATGGCGTTCGGACTTCTACAAAGACAACCCGGGACAAGCGAGCAATTCAAGCTTACCGTTGAGAAGATGATCGGGGCTGAAGAAAGAACCCGAGATCGCTTTCGAAAAAGAAAGAACTCGGAAGGCCCGAAGAAGGAGTAGAACAACTCTCAACAAAGCAAAGAAGCGAGGGCGGCTTAACACCGCCGCAATTGCGGAAAAATCAAAGAAAGCCCTACAAACAAAGGTTCAACAACAACAACCACGGCGGCGAGCGAAGCAATATCAAGCTAGAAGACCTACCACATCTACCATCCTAGAGCTCGGCACACACTCGTCGGTACGTTCTACATTCCAGGGAGAAGTACAAGGGAGGAAACAACTCTGCTCAAAAGGGGAACAATCAAGAAAACGAGAAGAGGCCAAAGAAGAGCCAAAGACGTGGAGATTTCTAGAAAGCAACGAGATCTTTGAACGTCATATTCTCTGGAGTACCCGGATAAAAGAGCAAGAGACAAGACAAGCTAGCACCGATCAATCATAGTAGCAGAGCCCATAGCGCCGCCGCTACCCACTATGTAAAAAAGGCTAATAACCGCCCGGTGAGCCCGAGGACGCCGCTAATAACGAAGCGTCACGTGGAAGTGACATTACGACGTGCGGGATGGGTGGCGTCGATGTTAGGCGATGGTCCCACAGGACCAATACGCCGTCGATAATAGGAGGTCATTATAGACGCCGTGTTCATGTAACGCGTCCGCTTTCTTAATCCGCACGCGTTTTCCTGGCCGGGCACGCGCGGCGCCTACGGCAGACGCTTTTTGAACCGAAAGTGTCCGCAGAATTCAACGTGATCTCGAACCGCGTTTCATCACAAAGCATTTTTCGAGACCGATCGATTGTGGATGCAACCCCTAATTGACGCATTTTTGCTTACAAACACCTTTTCAGCCATTCGCAGCTTACAGTATTACAGACGTGCGTTGATTCCTGATGCTTCGACGGGTCGAAACCGCCCGTGTTGCTTGACACGGTGCATCGCGACGTACCCGCGGATAACGACGCTTGGAACATACAAGGGTCTGTAACGGTCACTTAAAATTAAAGTCGCCCAGCGTTTATTTCAGACGAGTTGTGTTAGAGGTGTCTATACATGTCGCAACCACTGACGCCGTTTATTTTCGCAAGTTGTGTTAGCAGTGTGCGTACATTGCTGACCACTACCGACGCGTTATTTTCGGATGAGTTGTGTTAGCGTGTCTCAGTACATGTCGCAGCTCCTACCGACGCGCATATAGTTTCCAGCGAGTTGTGTTATCAGTGTCCGTACATGTCTCGGCCACTACCGGCGCGCCGTATAGTTTCTAGTTTCAAAAGAGATGTGTTAGCGTTATCTGTGTACATGTTCGCAACCGCTACCGACGCGGTCATTTACTGGCGTGTGTTGTCGCCAAATGTCTGTCTTTGTTCTTTGGTATTGCGGACACGTATCGAAACAGACGGCACTGCGCTTGCGTGCACATGCATGTAATGCGATGTTACGATCGGCGTTCTTTGCCGTAGTCCCAATTATGTGTGTGTCAGCGTTGCCCCGAAAGCGTTGCCCGCATGTCGCGATTGAAAGCAGGCGCTCGGCGGTGCACGCTGCTGTTTGTCTCGAGTCTTCTGATCGCCGCCCCGCTAGAGACGATGGATGTTGACACGCGTGCGTACCAGGCCCGAAGATTTGGCCGGGCTTTGCATCCGGTTTTGAGCGGGCCTCGCCGCTCCGTAGAAGCGCCTTCCTTTGGGCTCGAATTTGGACCTGCATGTTAGGCCCGTTCTCTTGTGGTACAACGAAGTGGGCCATTTTCCGTTGTGTAGGTTATAAACATCTGCGGACATATTATTATATATATATATATATATATATATATATATATATATATATATATAATGCGTTGCCACACACTTCAACACCGTCTCTCTCTCTCGGTGGTGGCGGCACACCGCAGGCGGGGGCAGCGGAGGAGCGCGACGCCTTGGGACGGCAGCTATATATATCATTGATGATTGATTTGCTACGCTCATTTGCTATATAGTACACTTGTATTTGGATCGCCTCCTTGGTGTCCGTGTGCTTCCGAACGTGCGGCGAGGCGGCGCAGGCTCTAAGTTGGAAGTTGTTCCTCTGTTGGATGCGGTACCGGAGGATCTTCGCTCGAGCAAGTCCTCCGGCAAACCAACGAAGCACGCGTCGTCCACGGCATCCGGAGGCGGCATAGTTTCTCGATTGAATGGAGGCTAGGGTTTTTTTTTCCTTACCCCATACATCCTTCCCAAGAAGCAATCTCAACCGTTGAATCAACCAAGATCAACGGTGCACAAGCTAATCGGGCTTGTCGTTGGTTTAGGCCGCTTTGTTGGGCTCCAAATTCATCCTCCATCCGGAAGGATAGCCCAACAAAATCTGTTCCTCATCATCCACAAACTCACAAAGATGAGGCTTTTTACGCCTTTGCTTCATTTCATTGTAATCCAATCCACAAGCATCTGTAATTCAGCATAGGTAGCCTCGGTTTTGCGGTGCTTGTCCTCGAGTGTGGGGAAACAAAAAAAAAAAAACTCCGAATGACCCTTCCATTCCAGTCTTGATTCATTGCCATGATAAAGCTCAATCCGACATGCACGAAATGCATTGATAACACTAGCCTTCACACAACCAAAGTAATCACTACGGATGTGTACACAAAAAATCGGTTCCACACCACAAGCGGTCATCTTGAAAGCAAAGTTTCAATAAACCATAAAAGTGCACTATCAACCATGCGGCGAGTGCCACAATAAAACAAACAAGTTCTGTCATTAGTCTTATGAAGTTAGCATCTCAATTTTTAAAATATGACAAAAGAAAAAAGATGACAAGCTAGACGTTCATGAGTAGAAGTTCCATCCATTGTAAACTCTAGACAATGTACAAAATACGACACAAAGAGTTTTTTACAAGCCATGTGGGTCGTAATGTGCTCGGTCACACACAACGCATGCTCATAAAGATCAACAATACTCCTATCATGCATATCCCCCGATGTGCACAAAAGTCAAGGAAGAGACCGGCACAAGGCAAAAATGTTACTTTTATGTCCTTGGAAGCTAAACATTAGTTTCGGTTTAAGCTAGCTGTCCATCCACATATTCACAATCGCATTTGGCACGCCTGTCCGAAAATTCTATGTTCTCCGTAACTTTGGCGTTTTCAATAAAGAAGTTGACAAATTCCACATCTCTGTTCCTGCCCTTGTAATCTAACAGCATTACCGGTTTCTTAAGGTGGCTTTGAAGACAATCAAGATGATCAAGGGCATAATGGTACTTCACCCTTTTGACCTGCCTTCAAAGAGACCCGCAAATGAAACAAACAAAAAATGTGCGAGCTGAACACCGCAAAAACGTAGTGACAACAATTGCACAATTTGACTAAATGAACTTTTTTATTCGAGACATAATTCGGATTACACATAAACAAATTCAATTCATAAATATCAAGAAATATCAGCTACATTTGAGCGTGTAAAAAATCTCATCAAGCAATATAAGCTAGAAACTAAATGTGGAATGTAAGGTACATATAAATTTTTTATCCAAATGTTAGTTACCTTCACATAGAGCTTTTTGTAGGCAGGGGAAACAATTCAGAAGACTAACAATATCATTAATGTCGGAGATGGCATGCACACAACCAAAACTTTAATAGTTCCCATCGGACATGGAGGTATAGACATCCGCAAAAACAAAACTTTGGTTATCGTATCTTGACATAATGTATAAATAATAAAGTAAATCAAGTAACAGCATGGTGAACTTACAAACTACACACCTTACAAATACCAAACTCGAATGTCATAGGGCCGGTCGAGGGGCCCCAAGAACTGAAGCTTTGGAGCCATTTGGATGCGAACGTTCAGCCGAGACTTGGGCACAATATTAGAATGGGGGTAGAGTAATGGTGGCGTTCAATGAATAGCTTTTCTAAAAGAGGAGCATCCTCAATCACCACTTCTTTCGAAATTTGCTTAGACTCGGATAAATCTTAAAATCGGAAAAGACCAAACGACCTAAGTGTACAATTAGTTATGCGGATGCAAGAAAGTCCGACATTTACGGACAGTACCAAACTCTCGTAGTATAGGGCATTTGGAGAGAAGCGTATGGAGCATTTTGTCCCCGATAGCCATCGCATTTGATGGTAAGCTCTTTCATATTGGCGAAATGTAAACTATCTAAATCAAACTTGGCGAACTCATGGTGTAGTCTAGGTCCAGTCTATCATCCGCGATGGTGAGAGCGCAAAGGGAGGAGGATAACAGAAATTGGGCCGGCGGCTCCGACACGAATATGTGAATGCGTTCCAAAGCTCGAGATGCTCAAGGCTATCAGATTTAGGAGATTGAAGCTAGACTCAGTAGATCCGGATAGATGTCGTCTATTCTTTGCCAACCAAGGGACAGCCGGGCGGAAAGGACCCGAATGATCGGAGATGATCCGAGATACGATCCGTACAACGTCAAATATATAGGGGCGCTTGCGCTTGCGCTTGATGTCGCCGTCGTGGGGTTGAGCGGAGAGTTCCCGCCATAGGGGCGCCACCGGGTAGATAATACTTGCACCACGGGCGCCGCTATCGATTGGTAGGAGGGAGATGATGGTGGTGAGAATGGCGTCCGGGAGGTTGCTGATAAGATCGGAGCTAGCGGGCGGGGTTTGAAGTCTGGTTTTGATGGATCGGCCGGATGACTCGCCATTTCCGGGCGAACCTAGGTTTCTTCATCTTTGGATCTATCTATTTGCGGAAACTCGCGTGCGCATTTCTTTCTTGACAGCTAAAGTAGTACAGTACACTAGGTTTCTGCGGTGTTAAGCCGGCGGTGGCGGCGATATTTTGCAACATCAGCCCGACCGTGGCCGTCCGATTTGATCGGACCGCTAAGGTCATCGATTCTTAAGCGGCGAGAGGCCTCGGCTAAGAATTCCACCCAAGTTGGCCTGTGCACCTGGGGTTCACAATAGGCCGTCGGTATTGTTCGTCCACTCCCCACGCAGAGCGGAGTGGAGTTGGGATGCGAACCTGAGACAAGATGGTCCCACGGGCAACAAGTTCAATATAATAATATATACGTATTTTTTACAGTTGCTCGTATCCGGCTACGGGCCCGAAGCATATGTATGTGTGGTCAGCAATTTGTGCGAACAAGCTACTAGCATCATATATTTTTATCAAATTGAGCAAGCGAGTTATCGAGTTTGCATCGATCATCACATAGTTTTAATACTAGCTTAGCTAGATAGTACATCATCACCAAAAGTAAGTCAAGACAGCATAAGATCGATCACCAAAAAAAAAACCTTCTGAATGACCTTTCCATTCTGTCTTGCTTCATTGCCATGATAAAGCTCAATCCAGACACGCAGAATGCATTGACAACACTAGCCTTCACACAACCAAAGTAATCACTATGGATGTGTACACAAAAAATCGGTTCGAAACCACAAGCGGTCATCTTGGCGGCAAGGTTTCAATAAACCATAAAGCGCACTATCAACCGTGCGGCGAGTGCCACGATAAACAAACAAGTTACGTCATTAGTCTTATGGAGTCAGCATCTCAATTTTTTAAATATGACAAAAAAAAAATATGACAAGCTAGACGTTCACACAATCAAATTTGACACATGAGTAGAAGTTCCATCCATTGTAAACTCTCCACAATGTACGGTATATGACACAGAGTTTACAAGCAACATAGGTCGTAATATGCTTGGTCACACACAATGGATGCTCATAAAGATCAACAATACTCATATCATGGGATGCATATCCCTAATGTGCACGTCAAGGTAGAGAGCGCTACTATTCACTTGGAGCGCACCACACCTTGGGCCTAGAACGCAAGATTTATTATCTTCAAATTACTCGGCCGGCGTAGATGAGTAGGAGGGGCGCGGCTAAGGCCCAAAGATGAAGCCGACATTGCGCATCAAAAAAAAAAAAGCAATTGCGGCGGCCAAGGCGCAACATGAGGACGAAGTTGTGCAACTCAAGCGAGTAGCCACCGCTAAATGATGAGCCCAAAAAAGGCAAAAAGCAGGCCGAGGCCAGGCCGAGGAGCTGCGATGGCAAAGGCGAGGGTGGTTGCAAATATCAAAAAGAGCACGCCGTTGTGGTTGCCAATCTCGAGCGAGGAGCACACCAACCAGGATGTGCTTTTCACGCCTCCCATCCTTTTATAATCTCCCACGTGGGTCTTTGGGTTTGTAAATAGGATCAATCGGAAAAAAAGTATTTAAGACAACAAAATTATTGAGCAATGTTGTACAAGCTATAGCATGAGACACCACAGATATGCAAGACAAAACAAAACCTTTTTAGAGCCATTCAAAAAACCTTCAAAAAAAGGAAGGATAATGCACTTTACAATCTAGATTTCGGTGCTCACCCAAGAAGATATGCTTCTCTTGCGACATTTTTTTCGGCCTCCGCCCAAAACACCCACAGGATCGGAGGCGGCGGCCAAGGCGCAACATGTGGGCGAAGTTGTGCAACTCAAGCGGTAGCCCTGCTAAATGAACCCGGGATGTGCTTTTCACGCCTCCCATCCTTTTATAATCTCCCCGCGTGGGTCTTTGGGTTTGTACCTAGGATCAATCGAAAAAAGTATTTAAGACAACAAAATTATTGAGCAATGCTATACAAGCTATAGCATGAGACACACAGATATGTGTTGGTATTTTTAACGCACACGGATAAATCCATAGCGCACGAAAAGTACGTTGTAGCTTTCACCCTGAGTATTCAGAGGTATCGATTTCCACGAAAGCGAGAAGTGAACTGAGCAAGGCCAAGGTCATCCAAAGACTGTTTTTTGGTAGGAAGAAAAGAGGTTCTCTAAGGTTTTCCCAAAGTTATTAAATACCAAGTTCAGGCTTACTTAACCCCACTTACTGCGGAGCAGCTGTTCCTTTCCGATTCTCGAAAAGACTGGGAAACGGTAATCGGGAGAAGGCAGCCAAAAGCTCTACGAAAACACCAACCCGTACGTGGTGGACTACAAAGGCCTGATCGGAGCTGTCACCCCGGGGCTACCACAACTATTCCGTAGGTTTGGGCGCAATCTCGGGTAAACTCTAGCCCGGACACCACGTCTACGCTAGCGGATACTGAAACTAGTTCCGTCATGCGAAAACTAGAACCTTCGATTCGAACGGAGATCCGTAAGTAAAATCAAGCATGAACTGAATTTAGTGAAATAATAATATTGGAATTAGCACAAGATAACCCCGAATCTTTCTCGGGCGAGTCGGATTCGAAGAGGTACAAAGTTGAGGCGAAGCCGACAATCCGACTACTTCTCCGCTCTTTCCCTTTCACTCTCTTCCTCTTTTCCTCTAATACAACTAGGTGATGAACACCTAGAGGGACACTACTACTTGATATGAAATGTGGAAGTGATGCTCACAAGGTAGGATGTGTGTGTTGTACAATGGTGTAGGGGTCTCTTTATATAGGAAAAGAGAGGAGAGAATGGAGGGCCATCCTTGTTCCGAGGGGCATTTGGCGGGAGCAGTTTGCACCACATGCAACCGCCGCGTGAAGTCCGTGAGAACCGCGGAGAAAGGCGGGAAAAAGCGCCGAAATTTTATGCGCCCGCCGCGGATATGGGCCCCATTTTGCCTCTCCTTTCTCTGGTGGGCTTGTGGGCCTTGGTAGATGGTTTCCCGCTGGTGCAAAGTCCGGATGAGGCGTGGAATCGGCCTCCTTGCTTCCCTTTGCTCTTTGGCGTGTATTTCGACTTTGTGCTTCCCACTTTTATTTGGCATACTTTATTTGTAATTCCACAACATTCTGCAAAACAACTTGAAACACAAAAACTTCGTGGAACTTCGTTAGATAAATAATGTTTGGTTATGTTTTCACATGTAATATTGTATTAGTGGTTCACTTTGGTGGTAGTAAAACATGCATTAATTGAGTGTCAACAATATGCAAGACAAAACAAAACCTTTTTAGAGCCATTCCAAAAAACCTTCAAAAAAGGAAGGATAATGCACTTTACAATCTAGATTTCGGTGCTCACCCAAGAAGATAGTACATAGTTGTTTACATGCATGAAGAAGTGTACCATTGAGTAGATATCAACGTCTTGCATACCTTCAATATCTGTACAACATTCAGATATTGCTTTGTTTGTCATCTGCTTATTTGAGAAAGGCATTTCGGATATTGCTTTGTTTGTTATCTGCGCGGAGAAAGGCAATCTAGATCTTGCCTCCTCCCCATCCTTTTTATAATCTCCCCGCGTAGGTCTTTGTGTTTGTACCTCGGTGTCCTAGGATGAATCGGGAAAAGGTATAAGGCAACAAAATTATTGAGCAATGTTGTACAAACTTATAGATAGCACGAGTCACACGGATATGCGAGGACAAAACAAAACCTTTTAAGAGCCATTCAAAAAACCTTCAAAAAGGAAGGATAATGCACTTTACAATCTAGATTTCGGTGCTTACCCAAGAAGATGTGCTTCCGCGACGGACCCCAGATTCTGCAACCACCAAAAAGAAAAAGAAGATGTGCTTCCGCGACGGACCCCGTCTGCAACCACCAAAAAAGAAAAAAAAAAACTACGTATTTCTTTGTTTCTAGAACCACATGAAAAAACATATCCAGTTTGCATGGATGTGATAAAGAGGTGCACCTGCCCGGGATGGAGACGAAGGCGAGGCGGTCCCAATGTCGGACCGCGCTCTACTCTTGTTTGCTTGAGATGAGTTTGGAAAGTCGGGACGGAGAAGAGGTGAGAAGAGTACTACTAGTACAGTAGGTGTAGTATGGGAGAAGGAACCCGGGGAAGAGACGAGAGAGTGAGAGGCTGCGAGAGAAAAACGCCCATAGTAGCACTATAAAGGAATCCGAGGTGGCAAGCGTAGAGTGTTCGATGCGAGACACCATGGTCCCACGGTTTATGTAAAAGGGGCGTAATTTGTGTCTATTTCGAAATTTTCAAACATTGTTTGGAGGTACTAGGACTATGGGAGAATTAGGAATTTGGCCTTGAAAAAAGTTTGTCCTCTACTCTATCCCAACTACCATCGTGTTCCTAGTCAAAAAAAAAACTACCATCGTGTGGGCCCACACTTGTAATTTTATCTAAATAAATGCGTATATCCATGTGATATCTTGTTTTGAAGAATTAATTGAAACAAATTTAATGGTGTAGCAATCGAATTTAATTTAGATTTTTGGTTTCTCGGTTGGTGTAAAACATTTTTAGGTATTTCAAATTGTGGGGCCGCCGTGTATTTTCTCTCTCTCGTCTATAATTAATCCGGCGCTTACGCAACAAGGAACCGGAAGCGTTCACGTTGCCACGGCCGTCTCCCGTCTCTGCCTCTGCCGGCCGGGCGAGTCCCCGTAGTATTGTTGGAAAAGGTTTTGGTCAAAACTTTTTTGGGAAATATAAAAAAACTTGTCGTTCCGTCCATCCTCGTAGTGTCATCTGCACCATCCTACTGACTCGTTTTTTTTTTTTTCAAGCCCCAGAATCGTAATCATGATGACATGCCTACAATAGGTGTCTTGTACATCGGGGGTCACGTATGGAGTCATTTCACATGCTGTTCGATCGATCGAGAGAGAGAGAAGGAGGTGAGTGTTCGATGCCAAATTTGTTTCAACACAAGGCCAAAATTTGCCTCTTTACGGAACAAATCAAAATTGAATTCGTTTGTTGAGCCACAATGCACAAACTAGCAATACGAGGTTCGTCTGATTCTTGGAGAGCGAGCATTCCAAATTTGAACAATTTTTTGATAATATAACAACATTACGGAGAACGGGTTGTTTTGCTAGCGCTGATTTTGGGTGATTTAATAGTATTCCGTGAGACATAACAAGCTGAAAACTAGATGAAGCAAAACAAGCGAACATTGTCAAAAAAAAAAAGCAAGACCTAAGCTACGAAGACATATATGGGCGTCCCTCGGTACAGGACTCAAGTAGGGACGACGACACACTCGAGGAGCTTGCGGCCGGATTATAATCTCCAGAAGTTGTAGTGAAAGGGTCTCGCAGAAGTTGTAGTGAAACAAGCAGAACCTGAGTCTCTGAGTCTTTCGAAGCGCGACTCAGAAAAATACTCAACTCAGCGAGGAGAGGGGAGCGGCCCGCCAGCGACCTCCAGCACCTGGAGCCAAACTTTAAAATAGAAACTACTATGTAAGAACCAAATTATTGAGCAATATAGCAGGAGTCACATAAATTTGTAAGACAACGGACCTGTTTCTGGCGTTGCGCTGCATCCGGTGCTAGATGCTATTGGAAGTGCCAAGAAGTGCCTCGGAAGGAGACATCCATTCACGAGGACCTTGACTTCACAAGCACAAAAGAAAATGTGCTTTTCTTGCCACATTTTCTTCGACCTCCTCCCCATCCTTTTATAATCTCCCGCGTAGATCTTTGTGGCTAGCATGAATCACAAAAATATAAAGACAAAACAAAACCTTTTTTAGAGCCATTAAAAACTTCAAAAAAATGCATTTTAGAGATCTCAGCGGTGTTTACCCAAGAAGGCGTGCTTCTTTTTGCGACATTTTCTTCGGCCTCCTTCCCAACCCAACACTACACTAGAGATCGGGCGGCGGGACTCGATCGGATCGGCGTCATCGACTTCGATCGGATCCGGCCGCATCCACCCAATCTGAGCCCGACCCCCGCTGCAAAGATAGAAAATAGAGGCCATCCTTTTATAATCTCCCACGTAGGTCTTTGTGTTTTGTACCTAGGATGAATCGGGAAAATGTATAAGACAACAAAATAATTGAGCAATGTTGTACAAGCTAGTAGATAGCATGAGTCACACAGATATGCAAGACAAAACAAAACCTTTTTATAGCCATTCAAAAAAACCCTTCAAAAAAGGAAGGATAATGCACTTTACAATCTAGATTTTGGTGCTTACCCAAGATGTGCTTCATGACGGACCCCGTCTGTAACCACCAATAAAAGAAAAGAAGATGTGCTTCCGCGACGGACCCCAGATCTGCAACCACCAAAAAAAAAAAAAAACTTTTGTATTTCTTTGCTTCAAAAACCACCACGAAAAACCATATCTAGCTGCATGGATGTGATAAAGAGCACCACCTACCGGGACGGAGACGAAGGCGGCGAGGGCGGACCCTATGTCGGATCGCTCTGTACTCGGGTTTGGTTGAGAATCTTGACATGAGTTTGGAAAGTCGGGACGGAGAAGAGGTGAGAAGAGTACTACTAACTAGTACGGTATGAGAAGAGGTGTAGTGTGGGAGAAGGAAGTGACGAGAGGCTGCGAGAAAAACTACCCATAGTAGCACTATCAAGGAATCCGAGGTGGCTCTTGTAGAGTGTTCGATGCAGAACACCATGGTCCCATGGTTAATGTAAAAGGGCGTAACTTGTGTGCTAGTATTTTGAAATTTCAAACATTATTTAGAGAATTAGGAATTTGGCCTGAAAAAGTTTGTCCTACTCTATCCCAACTACCATCGTGTGGGCCCACTTGTAATTTTATCTAAATATATCCATGTGATATATTGTTTTGAATAATTAATTGAAACAAATTTAGTAGTGTAATCGAATTTAATTTAGATTTTTTGGTTTCTCGGTTAAAACATTTTTTAGGTATTTTAAATTGTGGGGCCCGTCGGTGGCCATTTTCTCTCTCTTTTCGTCTATAATTAATCCGGCGCTTCTCGACAAGGAACCAGAAGCGTTCACATTGCCACGACGGCCGGCTCTGCCTCCTGCCCGACAGCGCGAGTCCCCCGTAGTGTGAGTGATGCGTAAGATAAATGTTTTCAAACCGTTACATGTTTTCCCATGACAAGATGATCTCAAATCAAAATGTTGTAAGCTCACGAAGTACAAAGTTTCATGGATATTTAAAAAACCAGGGACCTAAGCGGGGACGATGTCCCCACCCGTATTTCTTTAAGAAGAAGATCTTCCCACGGATCACAGAAAACCCCGAACCCCAGCCCCCCGCCACGACATGGGGAGCCCACGGACCCGTGAGAAGAGTCGGGGCTTCACACCATGCTTTGGCACCGGGGGGACCGGCGGGGATTTTTTGTGGGAAATCATGCGTTCGAGAGGACTCGAACCCATGACCGGTGGCCTCCCAACCGGGAGAACGTCACTTAAAACAATTTAAATTTCAATTTCCAATTTTTTGAAATTGAGACCTATATAGTTTATCTTTATACAAAGGTAATGTTTAGTGTTTAGCGTTCGGGGGTTAGGTTTAGGGTTTATAATTAGAGATTAGGGTATACGTGTTGCCACACATAGTTGTGAGAAGTAGGCGTTGCCCGCAACCTCAACCGATCAACCTCACGGCGCGTCCTACTCCGTTGCGGAAAGCGCCCACCGCCGCCACAAGCGAGTTCGCCGTCGTAGTCGTTGCTCCATTCCTTGTTCTTCTTTGTTTTATGCGTTCCAAGTTCCTCTCGTCGGACGGATGTTTTGGCCTTTTGGGCGGGATAGATCGGGCAATGGTGGCTCTAGTGACCCAAACAAATACTTCGGCCGGCGGCGTGCTTTCGACACCGCCGTTGTGCCGCCATGGTCGCCGGCGAGCTCTCGCCTAAATTTCTAATAATAATTATATTACAGTTCAACACAAGGAAATAAACACATGTTGCAAATTAAAAGCGAGAACCAATGTTTACACAACCATATGACAACAAAAACCATATAAAGCTAGTTTATGGACACCTTGCACATCCTCATGAAAGTATCTCGCTAAGCGGTCAATTTTAGGTGGAAAGAAGAAGAACTCAAGGCGGATGCGGCACGAGCGGCTGCAATACGGATGAAGGCGCTTCCTCGCGCCCGCTTGCATGCATCCTTCCGACCATACCGGACATGGGGGTGGGTCGGCAATCTTGACTCTACATGATCGTTGCGGTAAGGACATGAATCAAGGTTGGGTTGCGGCTAGCAGCCTCGTTGAGGTGCTGGGCCCAAAACACGCGCTTTCGGCGGCGATGGTTCGCCCACCGGCCATCGGCTGCAGGCGCCGATTGATTTTATCGGCGGCGCCGGCGCTTCTTGGTCAGCGGGGTTCGGCCGTGCGGCGGCATCGCCAAAAAGTAAGCAGCGCCCGAGTCCCGGCATCCGGCGGGCTTTCACGAGGTCTCGGCCCCGCGGGATCCGGCGGCGCCCCCGTCATCTTCCGATCCCCTCGTAGCGTATGGCCTCCCGGATGATCGGCATTGAGGAAGAGCGGCTGCGAGCTCCCGGCCCGGGGAACAACTCTTCGCGCCATTTCGGCTAAAGAAGGCGACGGAAGCGACCGCGAGCGGATCGCCTCCCTCGATTGTCGATGTACTGCCGAACTTGCGGCGAGCGAGTCGAAGCCTTGGTACGTTATACGGAAGTTTCTCGTCCTCACCTTGATGCGTATTTGGAGGATCTGGCCGGGCGGTTCCTCCGGCGGCTGCGGCGAGCTTTGTCGTCGATCACGGCATCTGCCGCCATCAGCGTCTGGCGGTGTTACCGGCCTCTTGCCCTTTCGCTCTGCCCTCCTTGCCCTCACGAGGCTCTAAGTAGGGAAGGGGAAGGCGAGAACTCGGGCGGCTATTAAACCGATGCTTCTTCGACTTTGGTCGGCCCCGGCCTTGAGTCCCGTAAAAAGATGTGCGATGTAGGTTTTGGTCAAACGGTTTGGGGAGTACTACTAGTACGGTATAAAATCATCAATACACTTGCATCGCGAATCCTTCACACTGGCTGTAGAATAGGGCCCATGTCTGCCACCGTCGTTCCGTCAATCCTTTGGTGCGGGCCAGGTCGCGATGGTCATCTGCACCAAAGACGGTGATGGATGGGCGTCGGCCCGGAAGAAGCGAGCGAAGGGGGCGGACGGGCGCCGACTACTCCTACAAACTCCTTTTTTTGCGATGCAGGTCTGTAAAACTTATTACTACAAATGTACAATGAGTACGGTATTTTTTCCCCGACAATCTGTTCACTATAATCATTTTGGGGTCCTTTGGTTCCTTTGGTGAAGTAAAGGAATTTCGTACTAGGATAGGATTTTCACGAGGATTAAACTTATGCCAACTCGTTTCCTATGTTTTTCTTTTTCCTATCATTTTGCTCTCCTTCTATCCAAAGGGGCCCCTCAAAAGCGCAATCAAACATCCAAACAACACAAATTCGGAAAAAATATAACACAATGCATGTTTACAACTAATAAAACCTCTCGGTTTTCATGCATAGGCCCGTCTCAATGGGGTTTCAATAGGGTGCCACATAAACTTTTTCATGGCGGGAGGAGAGAGGGGGAAAAGTTTCATCATGGTGAAACTCTCTAGCGTTGTTTCCAACACCTATGAAACCGTATGAAACTTCGCAATGAGAACCTCCATTGTGTTGCTCCATGCGGGGGAAGAGAGAAAAGGGAGGGAGAGGTCATGGGACCCACAAGTCTACATGCTAAGAAAGGAAGAGGCCGGTCCCAAGCTGCGACACTAGACCAGCGCATCAGCCACTAGGTAAATGCTACGTGCACCCGAAATCGTACATGGAGGAGCGAAAACTACATTTTCAAGCTTGAGAAAATTCCCAAAAAATATAAATAAACTATTACGGCGGCGGCGAATCGTTGTGCAACGTTCCGGTGCCTTTGCATGAAGTGCTGCGGCGATTCACGTTTGTCTAGCGTCGAGCGGCGTCGCCGCCGAGTCGCGCTCGATCTCCCGCAACACCTCTCGAGACGCTTTATCGTCATCGGGATCGGCGGCGGCGGCGTTCGCCTCTAGAAGCGAAGAAGCGTGAGCGTCTGGGACCCAGCGCTTGCCAGTCGGCGACTTGTTTCGACTTGTCGGGAGGCGGCGAGGCGGTGTCGCTGACCTTCCACGAACACGGTAGACATGCACGCTCACGAAGCCGCCCTCGGGTTGCCGACCTAGGCAAGCTTCTGGCGATGAGACTTCGCCAGGAAGTAGTCAGCGGCCCCGGCCCGGTCGTAGACCATTTTGAGACAGCACCGGTCTAGCCCGGATGCTTCCTACCGGGGCGCCCACGCCATTGATCACCTGCAAGCACTGGCCCTTGATTGAAGATGGTCCTCCATAGGATGCTTTGCGTGCATGGCGGCGTGCATCGCAAGCTCCACAAGCAAGTGCTCGAAATGTTCTCCATGGCGCGGCCTAGCCACGGTGGGGGCTTTTTGCTAGAAGCTAGTAGCTCTGGCGTCGGCGGGGAGGTGGGAGGTGAGCACGGTTGTGTGGCGCTCGGTTGGAGGAGTAGTAATAACTAGAGGTATTCCCAGCTTTATCGCGGAAAAGAATAAACAAATTATATTGTTAAAGGCTTGAATTGTGTAATCACTAAAATTATCCGCAAAAGATTATTTAATCTTATGTTTTTGCTTTACTCTAAGCTAAACCAATATTGAATAGAAATATTTAGATATGTTGGACATGTGACAACCATAATGCAATAAAACATATATATAATAATTTATTTGAGGAAATTCTTGGTATGTTTTAATCCCGTTTAACTTTGTCCTTCACGGTTTGCGTCATATCCCGCGTGTTGACACGGGTATGAAACGAGAAATCTAGTGCGTATAAGTTAGAATATTACTATCACACCCTCCTATTCTCTCTCTTTTTTTTTTTTTTTCCAGCTCTCTCTCTCTCTCTCTCTCTCTCTCTCTCACCGTCGCTTGCTCTCTTCCCCTCACCCCATTTGCCGGACTCTTCACTTTTCTCTCTCCCTTTCTTTTTCTCGGCTACACTACGGCGGGACCCTGGACCGGAATTGAAGGCATCAAGGCCACGTTTTGTGGGCACATGGCAAATGGCTGCCGCGCCATATTTCCCCAAAGGGCCCACATGTCATTGAAACCTCTCACTTCTCCTTGCTAGCATGGACATGGCCCGATGAATACTACAATCAGAAGATACCATGAGATCGGTTCACAAGCCACAATTAAAACCGGTCCCAATTTTTCTTTTTTTAACCCGCGGCGTCGCCTAGTAAATCCTTTACGTGCATGCGGCAAAGCAAAAAGTTTTGAGGAGCTTTTTAAACTACATTTTCAAGCTCTGAGAAAATTCCCGCAAAATTAATAAACAAACTCCCTACACATACACCCTCCTATTCTCTTTTTTCTTTTCCCCTTTTTTTTCTTTTTTTTTACTTTACTCTATAATACCAACTACCATCAAACCCACCTATAATTTATCAAAATATAACCATATGATTTCTTGTTTTGAAAGATTTATTGAAAGGAATTCAATGGTGCAATCGAATTTAAATTGGTATTTCGGTTTGTGAGTTATAACATTTTTTAGTTAATTCAAACGATGGGGCTGCCTTTGGCAAATATTTTGCCATCTACTATAAGCGAGGCGGTCTACTAGTGCAGCTCTAGTCCGCCTCGATTCTCCGTGCATGCTTGGTGAGGCGGGGCCATAGTGGCGGCGTAGCCCGTCGGGACTCTTCCTTTTTAAAAAAAATTATTTCTTTTTCTCGGTAGAAAATAAAAGGAAAACACCCTCGAATGGAATAGCTAGAGATGCCTATTTTTATTTGTTGATTGTCCTAATTATAGTATATATCACAACTAAGAACACACATGTCCCAAATCAAAAAAAATTGTAAACTACAAAGTTTCATGGATATTTGAGAACTACAATCACTATATTGGTAGTTTGTTGTCTATAAGAGGTCAATTAAAACACTTAAATTTCAATTTTCATTTTTAATTTGAGGCCTAGTTTTCCTTTACAAGATAATTTCAAAGCAAAAAGTTTTGAAATTCTTTTGGACTCCACATGTCATAGAGTAGAAAAATGTGGCAAGATTCCTTTAGGCAAAACAAAGTTAAGCAAGATTCTTAGGTCAGGTGTTTAAATCACCCGAATTTGGCTCGGCGTCCCAAAATTCCAATCACATCAAATCATTAAATGTACCAAAAAGACGCATGCATTGAGTATGAAACGTAGGTAATAAACAAAATAGCTAATTGCACAATTTAGATGAGTACATTGCGAGAGACTAATCTTTTGAGCCTAGTTACCCCATGCAATGGTAGGATAATATTTACCACAAACAAGCGAAAAGTACTACGGTGCTTTTTTTTTGCAGAATCTGTGGCCCCCGTGAACCGGCGGCGGACACCGCGGCGGCGTTCAAAGGCGGCGTCAGCGGCAGGGCATAACCGTCAAGCCGACGAGTCTCGAGGTGCCGGGGTAAGAGAGAAGGGAGAGAGTTCACTGAGGCGGCCACGCCCGAGGTGCTTTCGCGGCGACCATGGCGGTACTGCGTGGCCGCCAAGGGTGAGAATCGCAAATAAATTTTACACCTCACAAACATGAATATACCAATCGCAAAATAAATTTTACACCTCACAAACATGGATATACCATTGTCATCACTCTAGTCACTCATCATTTCAGTGCAATCAAACATCCATGCGGCACATGATTTGGAGAAATACAACACATTGATATTTAATCACAAACACCATCGTCCCATAAACACCATCATTTCAGCTTGGTGATGAGACTCGCCGCGATACTGCGCGCGAGTAGTACAACGACCCCAAACCGTAGACCCGCCGAGACGACACCGGTCTAGTCGGATGCTCCGTCCCCACGGGGTCGCGGCGCGCCCGCTTTCATCTGCGAGCAATTGGCCCGTAGATTGAAGAGGTCCTCCATAGGATGCTCTGCGTGCATGGCGGCAGCGCATCGCGCAAGCTCCACAAGCAAGTGCTCGGAAGGTTCTCCATGGCGCGGCGGCGGCCTTGTGATGGGGGCTTTTTGTTGGAAGCTCGACGGCGGGGGGAGGTGGGAGGTGAGCGGCGGTATTGGCGCTCGATTCGCGAGTAGCAATATACGGGTGGCGGGTGCGTTCCCGTCTTGGTGGGACATGGGATTTTCCCTTTTTAGGAGCGGACAAGCGTTTACGGCGACATGACCGGTGCCAATTACCGGCGACATTTGATGAAGCGCGTCTATACACCATGCGTGTGTGTCTCCTCTGCGTATCTAGGCTGTCTCGGTTGAGATCTGCCCGTCTCTCTCGATCGGCGCGGCACGATTGGGCGGGCGAGGACTGTCTGAGCGTATATACTTTATGTTACCCGAATACTTGCCTGATTTGCCTTGTCGGTGCTCGAATCACGTATATCGATAAAATGCGCGAATCGCCCGCTGGGGCGGGGGAGAGTTAAATTGCGCGCGCGCAGGCGCCCTCCGCTCGTTGATCCTAGTCCTCGATTCTCCCGTGCATGGCCATAGTGGCAATCTAGCCTGTTAGGACTCTTTCCTTTTGTTTTTTAAAAAATATTTCATTTTTCAATTCAATAGAAAATAAAAAGGAAAACACCATCGAATAGTATATATATCACAACCCACGAAAAAAAATAGCGGCGCTATAGATCACCCCTGAATTGGCTTCAAATCCCAAAATTCCGTCACATTGAATGGTTAAAATGTACCAACGCATGCATGGATTATGAAATGTCGGTAAACAAAATAACTAATAATTACCGCAGTTTAGATGTACATTGCGAGGCGGATCTTTTGAAATGTCGATCGATGCGGTGCCAATTTTCGAGGATTTAAACACGACCTTAGGCAAAACAAGTTTGGCAAAAAATTTGCCTAGAACATACATTGCATATGTGAGCATCATCGAGCCTGCTTATGCCCACCCCGCAGCAAAAGCGTAACATATTACACTTTCGCCGCGGATCCTACGGTCCTCGCTGCGGTACACCCAGTCTGGCGGCAAATACGATCCCTGGTTTTCCGGCACGGGCACCGCCCGATGAGACTGTCTCCCCATCTACACTTATTCCCGTCACGGCGATGCACGGTTGGGCAAGAGGAGGACGAAGATGCCGCCTCTCTCCATAGGGGGCACCACCGAAGTCGTCGTGCAACACTTTTCGGTGTTTCGAGAAGTACTCGTGGCTGTTCGCGGTCCTCCTCGAGGGTGCAGCCATCGTCGCCGCCATGTCGTGCTCAATCTCCCGTAACACCTCTCGGGCAAGGTCGTCATCGGCCGGCGGCGTTCCGCTGTAAAGCGAGAAGGGGCATGAATGTGCCGGGCTAGCGCATGCCCCGAGTCGGCTTGTTTCGGCTTGTCGAGAGGTGGTGAGACGGTGTCGCGGACTTCCACGAACACCTGGCGGACATGCATGCTGCTCTCAGAAGCACGCCTCGGGTTGCCGACCTTGGCAAGCTTGGTGATGAGACTCGACGCGATACTCGCCTTGGTAGTCTGGCGACCCCAAGTAGACCCGCCCGAGACAGCACCCGGTCTGGTCGGATGCTCCGTCCCACCGGGGGGTCGCGACGCGCCGCTTTCATCTATGAGCAATTGCCCGCATTGAAGAGGTCCTCCATAGGATGCTCTGCGTGCATGGCGGCAGCGCATCGCAAGCTCCACAAGCAAGTGCTCCGGGAAGGTTCTCCATGGCGCGGCGCGCGCGGGGGGGGTGGGGGCTTTTTGCTGGAAACTCGGCCTTGCGGGGGGTTTTTTTGCTTTGGAAACTCGAGCACGGCGGGGTTTTTTGCTTTGGAATGGGTGAACAAAGAAGAATGCGGGTGCGTAGCCCGGTGCGGGAGACGTGGGATTTTATGAGCGCTGGCCGGTGCTCGGCGGGGAGGTCGATCGTCGGACATAAAACCAGCGCGGAATGCGGCGAAAGGAAATGGGCGGACGCCCTATCCTAGTGCACGTCTGTAAAGTCTAGTCTCATTTGAGTTTCATACGAGTTTTTTTTAAAAAAAAAAAAAATTACACAAAGCAACTCGGGCGCTCACAATACGCACGCACACTCACCCCTATGAACGCACGTGCACGCAATCCCTACCTCTATGAGCACCTCCGAAGGATTGGGCAGCCAACACATCTAGAGATTCTCGAAGTCACCATAGGCGCCTCGTTGTCGACAGGAACGTCGCTTACCACTTAATGCATAATGTCGGTAAATCTCGGGGAAATCTCAAGAAAAGGTGCGAGCACTAGGATTATTTGAACCCTGGGTGGGTAGCAACCCACTAGACCGTCCTACCATTGGACTACAAGGGCATTAATTAGGCTAATGTGGCACCATATTAATATTGAGAGTGATGATATAAGAGTTTAATGGGAGTAGAGAGAGTTTCATCCCCATTAATCTCTTCTGCACTGTTTCTAAAATCTGAATGTGTTGGAAACTGTGACATGAAACCCCAGGCCCATTGAGACTGACCTAAACATAAATGGTTTCAAACTACACATGTTTTTCCATGACAAGATGGATCTCAAATCAAAAATTTGTAAACTACAAAATGTCATGGATAATTGAGAACTACAATCGGTATGCTGGTGGTTTGTAACTTTGTATATCTGAGGCCACTTAAAACATTTAAATTTCAGTTTTTAGGGTTTTTGAATTTGAGACCTAGTTTTTCCCAGTATTAAGACAAAGTCAATAATCAAAGAGTTTTAAGTTGAGAGTTTAATAACTTAGCAAGATCTACAATTCTTATTTTGGTTTGATTCCCCATACGACATAGTGCTAGTGACATTATTGTTCACAAATCTTATAAATCTCTTTTTGTAGTTTCATAAACTCTGAGAGTTGTGTAAGGGCCTGTTTGGCAGGGCTCGCGCTGGCTCCGGCTCCTCCACTGTAGCACGCAGGAGCCGGAGGAGCCCAAAATAAGCTTCTCCGGCTCCTATGAACAGTGGTGGTTGTCAGCAGCGAGAGAGGGAGGGAGTGAGAAAACCGGCTCATGTGAACAAAGGCCGCTCTGATTGCGCCCATGCAGCCACCGGCCCCGCGCCTCCTGTTGCTAAACAGACCCTGAATAATCTTGTGAACAATGTTAGCGCGGCAACACGTCGCATGAAGAAATGACCAATATAAAAGATGTACATCTTAAGAAGTTATACTACAAGTTTTATGTTCATGACTTGTTGTGCTGAAACCAGTAGATGCTCAAAAAATGTTGTTATACAAGCTTCATAGACATGATTTATAGAATTTTAGAAAGAAAAACCATCAATTTTATAATTACTATGAGACGCGCCTGGTAGCTTGTATGTTTTCCAAACTGACAGGACGGTCCCACCATGCAGGCGCTTTCCTTGTTCCCGCCGAAAATTTTACCAAAATTGCGTGCCGAGCATTCGCAAAAAACAAAAAACTCTCATCCCGAGTTTTCCATGCTGACAGAGCGGTCCCACCACGCGCCTTCTCCCAGGTCCCAACTGCAGCTGAAGTGGCGCTCTTTTCCTTGTGCACGCCAAAAATTTTCAGTAAATTTGCGCGCCGACGCCGAGCATTCGCAAAACTCAAAATCCCTCATCCGCCTCCTCACCAGGCCATTCTAGGGTATACAGCCCCCGCCGCCGCTGCCGCCCCCGCCGCCGTTGACAACCACCACCGCCGCAACCAACTACCACCCTCGCCATTCTAGGTTTTCAAGCCGACGGCGCATCCGCGCGCGACCACCGTCCAACCCATCTCCGATCCATCTCCGACGCGCGATCTGCCGGGTTAATCTGCTACCGGCTACGACGGCTTCATCCTCCACCCGAGCGAGCGCGAGCGCCGCTTCGTCATCTCCGACAGCGCGGTTTGTGTAGTCCTCATAAACTGCCTAAGAATTGAACTGTATAGTATTAGGCCCTGCTAATTTTCAGGCGACTGAAATTTTGAAATCTGTTCAGGCGACGAAGGTGGTAGTGCTCTACCGCCTGTAAACGGAAGGTCCCGGGTTCAAGCCCTAGCCTCCGCATATTGCACATGGTGCGGGTAAGGCTTAGCGCTAAAATACCCTACCCCAGATCCCGCGCGGTCGCGGGGAGCCTACGGCACCCGGTACGCCATTTTTCAGCGACGAAGGTGCTTTTCAGATGATTTCCATCCAACAAAGAGCCATCAATGCATCATCGGGCGGGAAGAGATAGCGAGCACATAGTGTCGCCTGAATTTTTCGATCGCCTCTCGAGGAAAGGTGATAATTTTGTGCTCGATTGATATATAGAGTCTGTAGATACTTGAACTTGACGCCCCGACCGCTACTATAATGTTGTTATCTGTGTGTTTTTGTCATAGGAAGCTGCAACTACTGCTGCTTATTTTCTTCACGGACCATCAGGCGGGAAGAGATAGAGAGCACGCAGTGTCGCCTGATTTTTTCAGTCGCCTGTAACTGAGTGAAGGTGATAACTTTATCCTAAGATGGATATATCGAGTTGTTAGATACTGAACCTGACACCGACTGCTACAATGTAAGTGAGGGAAGGTGGTACCTTTATCCCAGATGGATATCTAGAGTTGTAGATACCGAACAATACACCGACTACTATAACTATAATGTTGTTATTCTGTGTTTTTTTTTGTCATAGGAAACTGCAACTACTGCTGCTTATTTTCTTTATAAAAAAGTTCCTATTAAATGAACTGTTGCTAAACTACAGTTTATATTCCTCTCTATTCCTCAACTACATATTTTTTGTGATCTGTGCCTCTTTGGTTTGTTTAGTCCTCATAGACGCCTATTACAGAAATTGAATCGTATAATTTTATCCTCGGATAGAAATATCAAGTTGTAGGTACCGAACTTGACACCCGACTCAAGCTTTGTAATGTTGTTACCTATGTGTTTTAGTCATAGGAAACTGTAGCTACTGCTGCATATTTTCTTTATAGATGAATATACATGCTCAAGAACAATGACGCTTTCGGTAGTGCATCAGAGTACTACTACTATCTTGGCTTACAAAAATGTGCCTATTTAATGGACTGTTACTCTCAAGAAACACGAGTGCTCTGTAGATTACTACTATCTTGGCTTACAAAAATGTACCTATTAAATGGACATTTACTCAACTATAGTTTGTTTATATATTCATGTATTCCTGAACTACATTTTTTTTGCGACTCGTGTGCCTCTGGTTTGTTTAGTCCTCATAGCCTCGCCTATTATTACGTAATTGTACTTTATAAAGATGGGGCATTCGACTACTTTAAAATCTTCAAAGTTTTTGGATTGTTAAGATATTAGGCAATTATATTTCTTCCTCGTTTAAAAATTAATGAAAATGGCCGCCACTGTGGGGTTCTCCCCCCACAGTTTTTTGTTGTAAAAAAAGA
The DNA here is from genome assembly GCA_015847255.1 of Hyparrhenia diplandra. Taxonomy (NCBI): domain Eukaryota; kingdom Viridiplantae; phylum Streptophyta; class Magnoliopsida; order Poales; family Poaceae; genus Hyparrhenia; species Hyparrhenia diplandra. Next base: position 174,699 of record JADLZK010007639.1, on the reverse strand, counting down.
AAGATATTAGGCAATTTCCCCAGATTAAATCCATAATATAAATCATGAAGAACTCGAACAACTAGATTAAGCAATAAGCATGTGCAAAGAAACTTGCATGACTCAAAATCATATCACGAGCATAGCAAGATTCAACAGCATATAGCATAGCATGATCATAGCAACAGGTGTAAGCACAACTAGCACACCAGATAGATTGAACAGATTGGACATGACTAACACTGAGATTAGATCTCGGGAGTAATACCTGCTAGACGTAGATGACAGCGTGATGGAGAGGTTCCCGAAAGCGAAGCCGAGGTCTTCCAGGTCGCTGTCGCTGTCGTCGATCAACGGCGGCAGTAGAGCTCGACGAAGCTGACGTTGAAGACACCAAGATGTAGCGCCTCCGGGCCTTGAAGGTAGACGAGCCGTGACGAAGATCGGGAGCAGTCGCGCGAAGAACGCTTCCCAAAAACCTTATTCACCTAGTATAATTTTATCCTCAGAGGGATATATCGAGTTGTAGATACTAAACTTGACACCTGACTGCTACAATGTTGATATCTGTGTGTTTTTGTCGTACGAAACTGCACTACTGCTGCTTTTTTTCTTTATAGATGAATATATATGCGTGCTCAAGAATCACGAGTGCTTTGTAGAGTACTACTATCTTGGCTTACAAAAATGTGCCTATTAAATGGACATTCTTGAACTACGGTTTGTTTATATTCATCTATTCCTCAACTACATTTTTTTGTTCTCGCCTCGGTTTGTATAGTCCTCATAAACCTCCCTATTACAGAATTGAACTATATAATTTTATCCTCACATGGATATTTTGAGTTGTGGATATCTGCTGAACTTGAACCCGATTGCTACTATAATGTTTTTACCGTACCCGTGTGTTTTTGTCATAGAAAACGCAACTCTTTTTTTCATATTTTCTTTACAGATGAATTACATGCTGATGAAGATGAATGACTGCTTTGTAGAGTACTACAACTATCTTGTCTTAAAAATGTGCATATTAAATGAACTGTTGCTAAACAACGGTTTGTTTATGTTCCTCCATTCTGAACTACATTTTTTGTGATATCTGTGCCTCTGAGATATATGAACCCTACTTATTGTTAGATTTTTGAGTGCTAGTTGTTGACTTCTCTATGTAACTTATTTTTTTGATATAGGTGTCTGACGATTGGGCAGCTTTTGTTGCATAGAAGGGAAGGGAAAGGTATGAGCTCACAGAGGCCCTAGGCACCACAGAACAGACAGGGGCTCGGTCTTCAGCAGAGAAGGTTTTAGAGAAGGCAGCCCGTCCTTCCGAGGGCACCGGTGTAAGGGAAAGAGATATGCTCACGACGCGTCCCGGCATCTCGAACGTAGGGCATGTGCGTGGGGTGTCTAGTTCGTCTCGTTGGAAGGCTTGGCTGAGTGCGCCGACATGTATAGAAAGAGGAAGCTCAGGGAGGCGATCGAAGGTCGAAGCACTTTAAGCGAGCTTGCAAATGCAATAGATGAGCTCGGGACTGAGTTGGAGGCGATAAAATCGCAAGGACATTGTTCAACGCCCGCCAACACCGTAGCCTTGTAGGTGGTCCGGATAGCGGTACGCCATAGCCACGGATGCGACGGACCGGATGCTTTGCGCTTGAGATGGAATCGCACGCAGCCGGACCGGATCTTTGCAGATTGAGATGGAATCACGAGGACATCGTTCACCGCCGCGCCAACACCCCTAGCCCCGTAGGGTGGTGAGAATGCGAGAGTGGCTCGCCCCATTTCACCGAGTGGCTTCGAATGCCCTTCGGTTCGCATAGGCCAACCCTAAGTACCAAAGATGGATCTCCAATACTATCACCCGAAGAGCTTCATAAGGCAGGGCCTTCTTGTGCTGCTCTTCAAGAGTGGTACATGCAAGCAGCTGCAAACAGGCAATCGGTGGCGTTTATTGCATCGCCCGGGAAAGAGGCCTTTTGGCGTGACACAGACGAAGAGGCTATGATCAATGTGGGTTTCGACGACTTGTTTGACCTCATGGCACTGGATGTATTGGATATGGCCATCCTTCGCTGCATGACACTGTGAGTACAATTTCTTCTATTCTGGACTCATTCGGGATGCCTCTTCATCTATTTGCTTGCTAAATTCGGGAAGGCTTATTTGGTTGACTCTGCGCTCCGCTTAAAGTCAAATACTGGTCTGGTGAAAAGTGCAATAGACCAGTGAGTGTTTCCTAACGTACCACTGTGTTTCATATGTTTGCAGTGCCTATCGCAAACTGATGAAAAGACATGTGGGTTCTACACGGCCCACCACATGATGGCTGCGATGAAACAAGTTCATTTGGATTGTCCTGAGGTAACTCAAAGTGCAGCTCCATCTTGTGCCTACCTTTGTTTGGCAATAAAGACCATGTGTACAACAAACACTTATGCCTACCTTATTTTGTATTAGGAATTTAACTTGTCCGGAAATTCGATCAATTTGGAGGATATTAGAGAGAAGATCGCCAAGTTTCTTATGGAACAGATCATCAGCCCTGAAGGCAAGTATTTTGTTTAGTAAACCATGAGTTTCTTCTGTTTCCCTTGCTGCATGATGACCAGCTGGATACATGCATGTGAACTGTGTTACTGTTAACGGAGAGTGCAATTTTTTGTAATCTGTGCCTCTGTGGATTGTGTAGTCCTCATAGACTTCCTAGTTCCTATTACAGAATTGTATATTAAGGCCTTCCTAATATCCAGGGTGACTGAAATTTTGAAATCTATTCTCAGCGACGAAGCTACTTCGAGTGATTTCCATCCAATAGCGAGCATCAACGCGTCATCCATTAGTGTCGCTTAAATTTTTCGGTTGCCGTGAAGTGAGGAAAGGTGATAATTCTCGCCGCTTATTTTCTTCATAGATGAATACACAAGCTCAAGAACACTGACTGCTCTGTCGAGTACTACTGCTATCTTGTCTTACAAAAAATTTCCTACTAAACGAACTGTTGCTAAACTACAGTTTGCTGAAACAATAAAGCCCATTAGGGAACACAGATATTGGGCCTTTGAGATTTATCAGAATTTTTTCATATGAATGCCTCATCTTTAGTTTTCAGCAAGTAAATATAGCAAAATCTAGAAGCATCATCAATTAATGTCGTGAAATATCTCTTTCCACACACCATTCATCTCACATAGATCAGAATGTATGAGTTCTAGAGGTGCCAAGTGTCTTTCCTCCACCGCCTTGTGAAGCTTTTCGAGGTTGCTTAGATTGCACACAATTATGACACTTAGATCCTTTGGTAATGGTGAAATCTAGAAGGGGCTATTGTGTTTGTACCCTTGCCGAGATAGCCAATTGTGATTCTACCCTCGCTTTTCATCATCTTTCATTTTTACCCTTGTTTTGTAAAAAACGAAGCTCAAGTTTACCCTTACTCCATTATCGAAAGCTAACGGTGTTAACTGAGCCTTTTTAGGACAACTTTGCCCTTGCAAAAATACCCTTACTTTTCTTGTGTGCATTGTGATTTTACCCCTGTTTTTTTTAAAAAAAAATGGCAGCAACATCACACAACTTATTACATATAATTCCACACAACATGCAAATATAGATACATATCGGTGATTTCTCTACCACCGCTCTTTGGACAAGGCTCAGGGTAGCTCGAGGACGATAAGGAAGAAACTCCGCTCGACTCCACGATGTATTGGACATTGCACTCATCAATTGGAGGATCTTCCCGCATGTGCTTAGTCCTACGCCTTCTTGGGTTGACCATTGGGCATTCTTTGAACATATCCCGGACAATGTCACCGAGGAGGCCCTCACCAGGGCACACAAACCTCGAGACAAAGACATCAAAAAGGAAATCACTTAGTTCCTCCATTTATAACTCTCAAGTCCCATTGAGTTTTCGTTGTCATTAACATTTGGAAGCCGATTCTCCGTAATCACCTAATGCACAATGTAGCAAATGTAATCATTTTAAAGCCAAGTTAAGCCAAGACACTTAAATAGTAAAATTCATCTAAAAAATCTAGATGGTTACAGATTTACATTCCATTGCACCATTTTATAGGACGTTTTGAACTTCAATCGGTAAGGTCGTTGATTCTCGGTTTCTCTCACAAGTATTCTCGCTTAGTAGGCGCTTGCTATTCCTGAACCGCCCGGGAGGAGCCTCCATGGCACCTACGCCGCCGCTTTGCATGCCGGATCTGCCGCCATGGCCTTCTTCACGCGTGGGGAAGCCGGGCGGCGCCGCCGCGAAGCGCTTGCGTCGCCGCCGCGACGCGCGGACGCCGCCGCTCGACCGCCGCCGCCTGAGCCACGGCGCCCGGCTGCGCGTGCGCGCTCATGGGGCCGCCGCCGCCGCCAGCTGCCGCCGGAAGTCCTCCCCGACCCCGCCGCGGCGTGAAGGAGTCGATGCGACGCCGCCGAGGCGTCCGCGTGGGCGCGGACGGACCGAACGAACCAAACAGCGTTTCTGTTCTGTATGCAGTGGCCAAGGGCATTTGTGTCCATTGGGTTTTTTTTACTAGGGTTCCCATATTTTCTGATTTTTTTAAATCAAAATAACTAACGGAATACAAAGGAGGGGTAAACTGATGCTTCCTTCTAACAGAGTAAGGGTAAAAATGCAAGATGACGAAAAAAGCGAGGGTAGAATCACAATTGGCCTTCTCGGAAGGGTAGAAATGCAATACCCCCAATCTAGAATTAGCTGCAAGCTAGATAGATGTGACACCAAAATGCACATGACATAAACGAGAATGCCAAACACTTTCGAATTATCATTAATTGTGCCACATATCCGATTCACCGACTTATTACAAAAAATCGCCAAACTTAGGCGAAACAAACCTCCGCAACCATAGCCCGGCTTGAAGTCGATATGCCTCCGTTGAAAACTGCACTAAAAACAAAGAGTGTTTCCTAACCTACAACTGACCCATGCATTTTTTTCTTATCAAGATCATAGCATGATTCAACATCATATAGCATAACATGATCATAACAACTAGTCCAAACATGTGTATCATACTAGCATGACTTAGCATCATATAACAAAGTATAGCTGTAACCAAAGCAATAAGTTCTGCCTCTACGGTTGATTTAGTCAAAATAGTTTGTTTACTAGACCTCCATGACACCGCACCACCCCCAAGAGTAAAAACATACCCACTAGTGGCGTAGATTTGATCAATATCAGAAATCCAGTTCGCATCACTATATCCCTCTAGCACAGCTGGGTGCCCAGAATAGTGAATCCCATAACTCATTGTACCTTTAAGATAGCACAAGGCCCTTTCTGGTCTGGTTGCACTAGCTAGATACATGAGTGAACCAACAATTTCAGAGTACGAACTTCAATTGATCTCTGGTACACTTCTTATTCTTTTGCAATGTCACACTTGGATCATAAGGTGCTGGAGAAGACTTTCTATCCATATAGCCAAATCGGCTCAGGACCTTCTCAACATAGTGAGATTGTGATAAAGTAATCCCACTCTCTTCCACACCTTTTGCTCTTCACCTTTTACTACAAACCCATCAGGCTGATCCATGTAAATCTCCTCATCCAACTCTCCATTAAGAAAAGCTGTCTTCACATCCATTTGATGAATGATCAGACCATATGAGGCACCCAAGGAGAGTAGTGTTTGAATAGTGGTCATTCTAGCAACAGTGAATCAGTATCAAAGAAACCCTCCTTTTGAGTATAACCCTTAGCCACAAGCCGAGCCTTGTACTTGTCAATAGCACCATCGTCTAAGCTTCTTCTTGAATATCCACTTACATCCAATTGGTTTACAACCATGATCCGACCTTAGATGTTTAATCTTTCTTTCTAGTTAAGTTTCAACTTCAGCCTTAAAGATTTTAAAGTAGTCTAATGCTAATGCCTCATCTTTAGTTTTCAGCAAGTAAATATAGCAAAATCTAGTAGCATCATGAATCAACGTCATCAAATATCTCTTTGCACACACCATTCATCTCACATAGATCGAAATGTATGAGTTCTAGAGGTGCCAAGAGTCTCTCCTCCAACGCCTTGTGAGGCTTTGGAGGTTGCTTAGATTGCACACAATTATGACACTTAGAACCTTTGGTAATGGTGAAATCTAGAATTAACCGCAAGACATGTGGGTTCTACATATGATTGTGCCTACCTTTGAGATTTATCGAATTTCTTCATATGATTGCAAAGGCACATTGCAAACCGATAACAAGACATGTGGGTTCTACACGGCACCACTTGATGGCTGCTATGAAACAAGTTCATTTGGATTGTCACGAGGTAACTCTAAGTGCAGCTCCATCTTGTGCCTACCTTTGTTTGGCAATCTTCTACATACGATCTACGCACCAAAAAAGCGGGCTAACAGATCGGGCCACGTCGCCCGCTACTCACTAGCCGTTGGATCGAGCCATCATACGATCTGGTCCGTCCAATGCGGATTGGTTCGGTCTCGTACCCGCTTCATCGTCGTCCCAAGCCATTCACGGGCCGATCATTTCACGCTCCCCTCGGCCTTCACCCTCGACTCCTCCACTTCCCTCATCCCGGTGTGAGTGGGGTCCCAGAAAACCCTCCTCCGGCGACCGACCTTAGGCGGGGGTGCAGGCGCGGCGGCCCTCGGCGACCTCGGCGCGGCGGTGCAGTGTGGCTGCTCCGGCCACCCCGCAGGCGGGCTAGGGGCGCAAGCACGGCGGCGGCGCGACCACCCCGACGGTGTAGGGGCTCGGGCGCGCCGGCCATGCCTTCTCGGGCCTCCTCCCTCCCACGGCGACCCTAGCATGGCGTCCCTAGGCGGTGCTACTGGACTACCAACGGCACAAGCGGTGGGTCGAAAGCGGATGCAAGGCGGGCTAGCGGCCTTGGCGCCACGAAGTTCTCTAGAAGGTGAACGAGTACATGCTAATAAGAACTATACATTGTACTAATGCGTGCGAGAGATTTGAAAACTCCTAGGAAAGTAATTATGGATCCAAGTAATGTAAAATTAATTTTGTTAGAATGTTAGATTCATAACTTAATCCTCTACTGTGGAAAATATGTTTGCATAATATGCTACTCTAGCTAAAATTTCTTTATTTATTATAATGAGCATAAATTGATAAATGCAAAATAAATTCCCCAAGGTTCTACAAATAGCAACACAATTTTATTGGATCTGTTGTGATGTGTCCTTACCGAGAAATGTATATACACAACAATCTTTGCATTATAATTTTTTATGCTTTTGTTGCCTTATGTTGCAAAAAAAAAATATGTAAATATTAGCTTTGCATTGTGTCATGTTAAATAGTTTGACAATAGCGCACAAACTTGAAGAGGTACGTGTGATGCTAAACAACCAGCCTTGTGTTAGTGGATCTGAACTCAAGAGCTTGCTTCACAGTCGGGTAATGTCTGTTCGTTTGAAGTCTGTATCTTCGAGTTAAAAACAACAACGCTTGAGTAGATCAAGATCAACCCATTCATGTTTTGTAATTTTCCATATTGCTATAGCTTTGATTTGATTAGGACAAAGACGGATCTCATGATGGACGCATCCCGATCCAACTGCTTTTATAAAATGCAAACAAGTTTTTGTGCTTAGCTTTTTATCCTTTCTAACCAAGCTTCGGGTAGATGGGGTCTGCTTAGCATAAAGTTGTCGTTACTTGGTGGGTTTTCATAGTAAGTGTACAAAGGGGATGTTGAACATTTGAATTCTTGCATGTTGCATTGATTTCTGGTTGAAGATTGTCATGATGACCAGGAAACAATATCATTTCAAAAAAATGTGCAATTTATGGTAGGGTAATCGGGGATGATAAATTAGAAGTATAAAAGCTAATCTATGTTATATATCTGTGTAATATGTTCCATTTCAAGCTTTGTATTGAGCACTCTAACACGCATTGAGAACTGCATATCCATCACAAGGTTTCAACTAAGAATTAATAAGTGAAGAATACGTTTGCACATTCCATCACGTGGTGGCCAAAAATACGGCCCAAAACCATTTTTAGAGCGCCGGCAAAGCCCCGCTATTTTCTAGTATAGACCATGTGTAAAACAAACACTTACGCCTACCTTTCTTTGTATTAGGATTTTGACTTGACGGAGATTCGATCAATTTGGAGGATATTAGAGAGAAGATGGCCAAGTTTCTTATGGAACATGTCATCACCATGAAGTCGAGCATTTCGTTTAAACCGTGAGTTGATTCTGTTTCCCTTGCCGCATGACGATCGGTGGATACATGCATGTGAATAGTATTCTTGTTTCCCTTGCCGCATGATGATCAAAAAGGCATATACATGCATGTGAACTGTGTTATTTGTGTTGTGAACAATGCGGGCGTGCCCAAGAACCGATGGTACATAAGATAAACAACTGAAGTTTCATATGTTTGCAATTGCCTGTTGCAAACTGATAAGTGACAACAAGACATGTTGGTTAATTTTTCTTTCTTTCTAGTTAATTTTCAACTTCAGCCTTAAAGATTTTAAAGTAGTCTAATAATGCCTCATCTTTAGTTTTCATCAAGTAAATATAGCAAAATCTAGAAGCATCATTAATTAATGACATGAAATATCTCTTTTAAACACACCATTCATCTCACATAGATCGAATGTATGAGTTCTAGAGGTGCCAAGAGCCTCTCCTCCATCAAATTTTTGTGAGGCTTTAGAGGTTGCTTAGATTGCACACAATTATGACACTTAGAACCTTTGGTAATGGTGAAATCTAGAATTAACTGCAAGCTCACCAAAATTCACATCTAGAATTAACTCGCAAGCTAGATAGATGTGACACCAAACTTCACATGACACAAACGAAATGCCAAACACTTGAATTATCATTAATTGTGTCACAAATCAATTCAAAGACTTATTACAAAAATCTACCAAACTTAGGGCGAAAACAAACCTCCGCAAAATAGCCTTCACCAATAAATTATCCATGCTTAGACATAACTACTTTATTGGACTCCAACACTACCTTAAACCCATCTCATAAAAAGAAGGTAAACTTCAGATCTTGTATGCTTGCATTTTTTTTTTTTTTTGAGAATATATGTTTGCGAGATATTGGGAACACGATATTGGGCCTTTGAGATTTATCGGTTATTTCTTCATATGATTGCAAAGTGCAAGCTTTGTAAACCGACGATAACAAGACATGTGGGTTCTACACGGTGCACCACTTGATGGCGGCGATGAAACAAGTTCATTTGGATCGTCACGAGGTAACTCGAAGTGCGGCTCCATCTTGTGCCTACCTTTGTTTGGCAATATAGACCATGTGTACACAAACACTTACGCCTACCTTTCTTTGTATTAGGATTTTGACTTGACAGAGATTCCATCAATTTGGAGGATATTAGAGAGAAGATGGCCAAGTTTCTTATGGAACATGTCATCAGCCCCGGCTCGAGCATTTCGTTTAAAGAAACCGTGAGTTGATTCTGTTTCCCTTGCTACATGACGATCGGTGGATACATGCATGTGAACCGTTATCAAGTTTCCCCTTGCTGCATGACGATCAAAGCTGGATACATGCATGTGAACTGTGTTATTTGTGTTGTGAACAATCTGTGGCGTGCCCTGAAGAACCGGGTACATCTGTGTGAACAATCTGAGTTTCATATGTTTGCAGTGCCTGTTGCAAACTGATAAGTGACAACAAGACATGTTGGTTAATTTTTCTTTCTTTCTAGTTAATTTTCAACTTCAGCCTTAAAGATTTTAAAGTAGTCTAATAATGCCTCATCTTTAGTTTTCAGCAAGTAAATATAGCAAAATCTAGAAGCATCATTAATTAATGACATGAAATATCTCTTTGCACACACCATTCATCTCACATAGATCAGAATGTATGAGTTCTAGAGGTGCCAAGAGCCTCTCCTCCACTGCCTTGTGAGGCTTTCGAGGTTGCTTAGATTGCACACAATTATGACACTTAGAACCTTTGGTAATGGTGAAATCTAGAATTAACTGCAAGCTCACCAAAATTCACATCTAGAATTAACTGCAAGCTAGATAGATGTGACACCAAACTTCACATGACACAAACGAAATGCCAAACACTCGAATTATCATTAATTGTGTCACAAATCGATTCATCGACTTATTACAAAAATCTGCCAAACTTAGGCGAAACAAACCTCCGCAACCATAGCCTTCACCAATAAATTATCCATGCTTAGACATAACTACTTTATTGGACTCCAACACTACCTTAAACCCATCTCATAAAAGAAGGTAAACTTCAGATCTACTGTATGCTTGCATATATTTTTTTGAGAATATATGTTTGCGAGATATTGGGAACACGATATTGGGCCTTTGAGATTTATCAGAATTTCTTCATATGATTGCAAAGGCTCATTTGCAAACCGATAACAAGACATGTGGGTTCTACACGGTGCACCACTTGATGGTCTGCGATGAAACAAGTTCATTTGGATCGCCACGAGGTAACTCAAAGTGCAGCTCCATCTTGTGCCTACCTTTGTTTGGCAATATAGACCATGTGTACACAAAACACTTACGCCTACCTTTCTTTGTATTAGGATTTTGACTTGATAGGAGATTCCATCAATTTGGAGGATATTAGAGAGAAGATGGCCAAGTTTCTTATGGAACATGTCATCAGCCCTGAAGGCGAGCATTTCGTTTAAGTAAACCGTGAGTTGATTCGCTTTCCCTTTGCCGCATGACGATCGGGTGGATACATGCATGTGAACTGTGTTACTTGTTTCCCTTTGCTGCATGACGATCAAAGCTGGATACATGCATGTGAACTGTGTTATTTGTGTTGTGAACAATCGTGGCGTGCCACGAAGAACCGGGTACATCCGTGTGAACAATCGAGATACACCAATTTGCAATGCTCCCGCCATCCGCCATTTGTTTGTGATCGGTCCTGTCCATCTGATTATTTGTGTTTGTCGCTGTCTACCATTTTCAATTTTACGCTGCATAGTTGAAACGGTCTCATTATCTATGTACGCACCACGGTCGCCGATGCGCGCCGTAGGTTTCGTGACTAAATGTCTGTCGCCGTAACCGAAGAAACGCCCAAACACCGAACAAGCGTATGAAAATACATAACGCTCTGATGCGCGCAGAATCAAAACGGTCGCCTCAAAAACGACTAAATCCCACGCACGTGGTTACGAAAGAACGCCCGTAATAGCCGAAAGGAACGCATTTGCTTACTAAAAACGCTAAGTCTACGTAGCTCGTGTGTTACTTCCCGACACTGGGCTAACAACCGCCTCGTAACATGGGGCACATTGCGGACAATCATTTTAAACATGCGATCGTAGTTGTGTACGAGTTACAGTCGAACGACCCACGGAAGCGTCCGAAAGTGAATTAAGGTTCACGGACGGTAGTACAAAAACAAGCGTCTCGTGAACTGGAGTGTAGTTACAACCGGCGATATCTAATCTGGCGTCAGCTCTGAGGCGACACGCACGTGTACCACAGCGCCGTAGCGTACGGCGAAGATATCACAGCCGGCTATGTTCCACACGGGTCTCGTATTTGAATAACGGTTTACAGACCCTTTATAGTGATCGGGTGTCTCGGAATGGATAACGCTTAGAGGTGCGCGATGCATACAAGCGCCTCGTGCGTTGCGCAGTGGCACGACGCCTTCTTGTGTACGCCGTGTGCACATTCGAACTATTACGGTCGCATAAGCGCCGTGCGTCACTACTTTTGCACGCGCGTACGGTCGACATGATGCCGCTGGTCCGTGAGGTTTCCGAGGTACGGTCGCATCTTAGGCGGGCGCTGTTCGTAGATACCGAGATCACGGTCGAGCAAAAAACCCCGGACACAGACGTTCCACGGCGCGTGTGTAACAAGGGCTCACTACAGACGGGAAGTTTGAGACGCACGAAATCCGGCCTCAGTATTAAAGCCTGTTAAAAACGCTCGCTACGGACAAAGTCAGTAAAGTCGACATTTAGAGACCCTAATGGGCGAAGCGCGCTGCATGGATCGTAGAAGCCCTCAACGCGCGACTGTAGAGGCCTTTTTTTACATAGTGACCTCAACTGGTCCCAATACCCGATTCAATTCACCAAGGAGGATCAATGGACAAGCGTAGGCAACGCCGGCCTGTATCCCTTGGTACTAGAACCCACGATAGCTGGAGTAACTGTTACCAAGGTGTTGATCGATGGAGGAGCAGGGCTGAACATCATATTCTCAGAAACACTGGACAAAATGGGACTAGACCTCTCCAGATTAATTGCTCCTTCCAGCACTCCCTTCTATGGGATAGTACCTGGACGAGCGGCCATACCAATCGAACAAGTCACCTTGCCAGTCACATTTGGATCCCCATCCAACTACCGGACAGAGTACATCAAGTTCGAAGTGGCAGATCTCGAGTCACCATACCACGCCATCATGGGAAGACCTGCTATCGCAAAATTCATGGCTATTCCACACTACCCGTATCTTCTGCTAAAGATGCCGGCGCCATATGGTGTTCTCTCCATCAAAGGAGACCTCAAGAAAGCTTTCGAGTGTGATGTACAAGCCGTGGAAATCGCAAACAAGACAGGAGAGCTCTTGGAGAAAAAGGAACTCAACCAGATGGTAGAAGAGACAAATCGAGAAGAACTCGAGATACCCGGGCAAGAAGCGAGGCAATTCGATTCCCCGGAAGAAGCCGACGTCAAGCACATCGACACGCAGACGGGTGATCCATCCAAGACGGCGATCATCAGCGCTCACCTATCTCCAAAATAGGAACTCACGCTCACCAGCTTCCTAAGGCAACACAAAGATATATTTGCCTAGAAACCGACAGACATGCCCGGTGTCCCAAGGGAGCTGGCTGAGCACAAAATTGACATCAATATGGGATCCGAACCCATCAAGCAAAGACTAAGGAGGTTCTCGCCAGAAAAGAAAGAAGCCATCAAGAAGGAGATTGCGAAACTACTTGCAACAGGATTCATCAGAGAAATCCTACATCCTGATTGGCTTGCCAACCCAGTTCTGGTACAAAAGAAGAACACCTCAGATTGGCGCATGTGTGTGGACTACACAGACCTGAACAAGCACTGCCTAAAGGACCCCTTCGGGCTACCAAGGATTGATCAAATAGTGGACTCCACGGCAGGATTAGCTCTACTATCATTCTTGGATTGCTACTCAGGATACCACCGGATCGCGAAGAAAGAAGATCGAGCAAGACCTCTTTATCACCCCCTTCGGTGCCTACTTGCTACAAAACAATGTCCTTCGGATTGAAGAACGCGAGCAACGTATCAAAAGAGCGTCTGGAACTTATTTGGGAGAGCAGATTGGCAAAAACGCCGAAGCATACGTAGATGACGTGGTGGTGAAAACAAAAGAACCGAAACTCTGATTCAAGACCTGGAAGAGACTTTCAAAAACCTCAACAAGTGGAAATGGAAGCTCAATCCAACCAAATGCGTCTTTGGAGTACCATCGGGCAGCTACTCGGTTTCTTGGTCGCAACGAGAGGCATTGAAGCGAGCACCAAGCAAATCAAAGCAATCACTGAGATGACACAACCCGAAGCATCAAGGACATCCGGGAAGCTCACGGGGGTGCATGGCGGCACTCAACGATTTTTATATCCAAGCTTGGAGAAAAGGACTACCCTTCTTCAAACTAATCAAGACCAAGGGAAAGTTCGAGTGGGATCGATGATGCGCACAAGGCATTTGAAGAACTCAAACAATACCTTACGTCGGCTCTAGTCCTAACACCTCCAAAGGATTAAGAAGAACTCCCGCTCTACATAGCAGCAACAAACACCGTGGTCGGATTCAAAGAATCATCGTGGAAAGAGAAGAGCCCGGACACATCAGCAAAGTCTAGAGGCCAGTTTACTACGTGAGCGAGGTTCTATCCGAGTCTAAGGCTCGATACCCTCACGTAAAAAAACTACTCTATTCCATAATCGATCACATCAAGGAAGCTACGACACTACTTGACGACCACAAGATCATAGTGGTGACCGACTCACCACTAGGCGATATCCCGAGGAACAAAGATTCAATAGGGCGCATATCAAAATGGGCAAGAGAACTCGGAGCATTGAACCTAGAGTTCACCCCAAGAAGAGCAAACAAATCCTAGGCAATTCCAGACTTCATAGCAGAATGGATAGAGCTCCAACAACCCATATTTGACGACACCAAGAAGCATTGGAATATGTACTTCGATGGATCATTGAAGCTAGGGGGAGCAGGAGCCGGGATTTTATTCATATCTCCATAAGGAAGACAACTCAAATACGTGCTGCAAATCATGTGGCAAGCTACAAACAACGAGGCAGAATATGAAGCACTCATCCATGGCCTCAAGATAGCAAGAACTCTGGGAATCAAGAGACTTCAAGTATACGGCGACTCCGCTGTTGTCATCAATCAAGTCAACAAAGACTGGGACTGCACAAAGGACAACATGGGCCTCTATTGCTGCAGAATGCATAAACCGGAAAAAAGAACTTCCAAGGCCTAGAAATCCTACACGTGCTCCGGGATGCGAACGTGGCTGCAGACATGCTAGCCAAACTCGGATCTGACAGAGCCCAAGTCCCACCAGGAGTATTCGTCGAAGAACTCTTGAAGCCATCTGTCAAGGAGAACCCAGATGAAGACAACATGGAGCAATCAACTCTAAACGGAGTAATGATAATCTCTCAACTTCCTGGATCGAAGACATCATTAACTTCATCAAGAACAAGACGCTACCCGATGACAAAGCTGAAGCAACAAGGATCTTGAGAAGAAGCAAGAACTACGTGCTCATCGGAGATAAGCTTTACAAGAGAGCAGCATCGTCAGGAGTACTGCTCAAATGCATAAGCTCTAAAGAAGGAAAAGACATCCTCCAAGAAATCCACTCTGGATGCTGTGGAAACCACACAGCGTCAAGAACCCTCGTGGGAAAAGCATTCAAAACTGGATACTCTGGCCAACAGCTCTCAAAGAGCCTTGAAGAACTCATCAAAAGATGTAGAGGATGCGGATGTTTGCAAGACAAGCGCATGTGCCAGCTCACAACCTAATCTGCATACCACCATCATGGCCTTTTTCGTCTTTGGGGACTAGATCAAGTCGGACCACTTAAAAGAGCCAAGGGAGGATACGAATATATCTTTGTCACCATCAACAAATTCACCAAATGGATAGAATACAAGCCATTGGTCACCTACAGCTCCACCAAGGCAATCGAGTTCATCCAAGAGATCATGCACAGATTCGGGATGCCTAACAGGATCATCACTGACCTCGGATCACCGTTCACGGCGGCAGAATTCAAAGATTGGGCACAAGATTGTGGCATACGGATAGACTATGCCTCTGTGGCACATCCTCAGGCTAACGGACAAGTCGAAAGAGCAAATGGACTCATCCTTGCCGGACTAAAGCCAAGACTATATGAAGAACTCAAAGACTATGGAGCTAAATGGATTGAATAACTTCCAAAAGTCATCCGGGGCCTAAGAACTCAAATCAGCGAGCAACAGGCTACTCTCCCTTCTTCCTAACCTATGGGTTAGAAGTCGTTCTACCGCAGAGACCTCATATGGAGCTCTCCAAGGATCGAGCAATCGAAGAAGGAGAAGGAGAACGCATAAAGAAGACTAGAAATCGACCGCGAGAAGAGGTCGGATCAAATGCCATTCTCCAGAATGCAAGATATCTGCAAGGACTAAGAAGGCACTATGACAAGAGCACACGTCCAAGAAAACTCAACCCAAGAGATCAAGTACTCAAGAGAAAACAAAAGACGGAAGGCAAGCACAAACGCACTTGGCACATAAGCACGAGTGATGACCATGCAAGGAGAAGAAATCGAAACTCTTGGCACATAAGCCAGCTCGAAAGGTTCTATCCATAATCGGAGGAACTCAAGGCAACAGAGAAGAAGCGAGAACGCAAAAACAACTCTCGACACTTCAAGAAGAAGAATATCAAGCACGAGAAGAACTGCGGACCATCCAACAAAGGAAAGGTCACCAAATACGCGGCTACCGGGCACTTCAACCAAAAAGAAGTCACCCGGAGGCGAAAAGTTGCATGCCTCCCAAGGGAGATGAACAAATAGCCCGAATTGGCGCTTCACAAGAAGAAGTCGACCAAAAGAAGGCAACCCCGACCACCGAGCGGAGGTCAAATTCCAAGGTGTGGAACCACGTGACGTCCTAGCTGCGGAATAGCGTCCACACCTTAAATCCTAGCGGAAGATCGTGAACTTCAACTCTTGAAAAAAGAGGGCGTTGGGATCGGCCCGTCTAGGTCACGAGAGGCCATCGAGGGTCGAAAAAGTGCCACTATGTCCAATGACGGTGGGCGGCCTTTCGAATCGGGCATGAAACGATGTAGTCTTTGTGAAATAGAAACCCATCGTCTCACACAAGTCTCTCGAAAAAGCGAGCTGCCCAAACCGGGCAAGATGGATTGTAGTATTATGAAATAGGTACCCAACCATCTTGACCTTCAGTCCAAGAAGGCACTTAAATGGGCCCGGCCGAGAACCCTACATGGGGCGTCATGCGATAGTCCATCGGACAGCATGGGAGAGCCCTAGCCCGAAAGCGGCAACCTAGAGTTAGAACAACTCTTTCCAGAGCACGACTCCACCAAATTACACTAGCATGTCTAAGAAAAGACAACGCTAGAGGGCCTAAAGGAGAAACCTAACGGCCTGGAGGAACCCTCCGAACAACCGTGACAAGTCTCAAGAGAAGACACAAGTCACACGCGAGAAGAGAACAATCACGGCAACTTCGGGGCACGCCCCAATCATCTTCGACTAAGTCTACGAAAAAGACGAAATGAAACTTCCAGAAAGAAACAACTCGAAGACCGGGAGCAAGACTCCACCACCTTCGGCTAGTCTACGAAAAAGCGGTGATACTCCGAGAAGAAACAACCCTGGAGCTTAGGAGGAAGACTTGAGATCTATATTCAGCCAAGTCTACCGAGAAGGCAAGCTGATACTTCGGAAGAAAAAAAACTACGGGAAACTCAAGCAAGACTCCAATCTACTACGGCAAGACCTATAAGCGGGCGAGCCGACGCGCCAAGGAAAAAACAACCCAAAAGCGCACAAGGATGAGATCATATTCTATCTCCAGCAAGCCTATAGGAAGGACAAGCTAAATCATCAGAAGAAACAACCCTGATATTTGTTGGCATTTCTTAACATCATCACTAGAAACAGGTTTAGAACCCATCCCTAATGACGGCGCTAAGAAATGAGCCGTCGATATCACTAAGTGGAACCACCGTGTCGGTGGTATCGCACTTTCAATCAATGGTGATAGATCTTGCCATAGTTCATATTTCATCCGCAAGCGCACGGATCTATCATTGTAGCATTTCACCCGGAAGTATTCAGGGTATCGTTATTTATATTTTCCCAAAGGAAGGCTTGTTGTATAAGAAGCTAGCATGGCATCTGGATAATGAAATGTGTGCACGCTAAGACCAACTCAATCATAACAGGGGTAAGCAATACGGTTTATAGATAGTGTGACACACACATTGGAATCCACCAGGAAAGGATAAAGAAAATAGATAAAGAATAAACGAATGTCCTATGGAGTAATCTAATGTATTCTAGTCATGGTCTTACAATGAATAGTTAGGATCATATGCTAACACGATCTAAGCATGGTTATGTCTAGGATAACAGGGAGACTTCCCGGTACCATCCGGCCCGATGGTAAGCATTTACGAACTCCTACATCACATGCAAACGTGGAGGGATTACAAGGGACGGATAGGGCTGTCACAACCCTGCCGCCTACCCTCACGACCGTGGCATGCTCTCATATTCGAAGGTGTCGTAATACCCGGGCACCATGCCCGCATACCAGAGCACTACTCTTGTCCCCCTAGGATCCCCACCCTACGGATGGACGGACTAAGACAAGAGCAAACCCGAAAGAACGACGAACCGTTATCCCATCTATAATCATATTATGCATACGATGATCGATGAAGAACAAATATGAACATGTCAAGATTATGATATGTAAACTATATGCTAGTCCATATACCAACACTATAACATGAACAAGACTATACTCTAATTCATAAGTTAGACCATGATCATAGAAATAGAACCTGCACATAGGAGAAAAGATCCATGGAGGATTTATATTACCAAGCTCACTTCTCTTGTAGCTCTTCTACTCCAATGCTAACCAAATAAGAAGAAGAAGAAGAAGTGGAGGTGGAGAGTGAGGTAGAGAGTGTGAGTGTCTTGGGTGTGGTAATTGTTGGTGTTTCTTAACGCACACGAGAAATCCGCAAGCGCACGGAAATACCGTTGTAGCACTTCACCCGGTGGTAAGGAGGGTATCGTATTTTACACAAGGGACGGTCGCGCGGCGTGGCTTTTCTCAGTGCACGTGTCAACCTAAGGCAAGGGTTTGTTTTCTAAGAGTAGCGAGGTATCTATAGGCTAAGTTTTTCGAGCGGTGATTTCTAAAGTCCATTTGTCTACTCACTTCGGGCACCGGCCAACGCCCAATGGCGACTTCCGGCAATTAGCTCTACGTCACGCGGCCGAACGTGGGGGGATTTCAAGGGGCGGTCAAGGCTTGTCACGACCCGGCCGCCTACCCCCTCAACCGTGGGATGCTTCGCAAAAGGTAGGTGAACGCTAGTCCAAACACCACGTTTGCACTATTGGTCCACAGTTCTTGATGTTGGCCAAGGTTCCCGGTCAAAGAGTTCCTTCACCAAGAACTAACGCTCTTAACGAGACAATCTACCAATCCCACAAGTCTACAACAGCTAAGAAATATACGAGGAAATTAAATAGCTTCAAGATAATCACAAGACTTCTTACCAAAGTGTAAGTAGCTTGCAGAGGTACAAAGCCCGGGCGGGTATGCGACAAGTCCGCACTCCGTCCTCCTAGGAACTACTTGGAACACCGGGGAGAACCGGCAACTCAGGGTAGAAAGAACAAAGCTTCTTTCTAGCTTTTCCCTCTCTCACTCTCTAGAATTTAGAAGAAGAAGAAGTAGAAGAAAAAAGAACTAATTCTACTCTCTTGCACAAGTGGACTGGTTTCTCCTTGGAATTGTTGTTGAGAGAGGTGAAAGAGGGAGCTATTTATACACAAGGGGGAGGGGCCTAAGCGCTAAAAAGCACCAAAACGACCTAGGAACACCTTCCAAATCTGCCAAACCGACCATCCAACGTCGGTATTGCTCTGTATGGAAGGTAACAAACCCTCTCCCCGAAGCTGGGCTTGAACCGCCTCAGCGGGGGCGCGGCCGCACCAGTGGTGCTTGCCACAAGCACCTGCCGGGCCCGGCCGCTCGAGCTTCGTCGGGCGGGGCCTCCCTTCTTTGTGAAAAGTCGTGCGGTGGTCTTGGCCCCCGCACGGTTTTGACGTTTTGTCCCGATTCTTGTTTGGGCTTGCCATTTGCTTCTTTGGGCCTTTTTCTATTTGTTGGTTTTATTTCTTTTTCTTTTGTATTTTTGGCCCAAAGTGATTATTCTTGAGTTGGTACCTGCAAGTCCAAATAAACAACAAAACTTTGGAATATGTTAGTTGAAATCCCTATTTCTAGGTTGTTTTGGTGTTGTGTTGACGGTGTTTAATTTGCGATTGGTTACCGTCAACAAACTCCCCACACTTAGCCCTTTACTCGTCCTCGGTGAAGACACGAGGGACTAAAGTGGTTCAATCTCCAAGATGTAAACTTGCGTACAAGTTATTCCAAGCCTCTCCCGCCTTTGTGAGCATTCAAAGTGGCTACCATGCTATCTTAGAATAATTGAGCAATGGAACAAAGATGAACTTCTATCTTCTTGCTACTACTCATGCGCAAAGACTTGGTAAGTTTTTGAATTTTTGAAAGAAATAGCATTGCTCTTTATGGTATTGACTCTCACAAAGTCACTCTTGTTTGAATTTTTCCTCTCAAAGCACTCTTGTTTATATCACTCTCTCACTCATCCTATTTTGCAAGGTTTTTTTGCGGATCTTTGAGTGGAGTGATGCATACGTACCTTTGTATGTTTTGTCGGGTCAAGCTCCGGATCATTGGAGGGAAGGGCCATACCCCTAGATCGAAATGTGCAAAAGTGTGTGGAAAATATTTGTGGTATTTTGTTTTGCGCTTACTCCATGACTCATGATCTCTCTCCTTTCTTTTTGTATGCTTCTTGGAGAGATACAGGCTACTTCTTCTTTTCTTTTCTTCTCTTTTTTTTTTTTTTGGAGATGTGGGCTCTACTCGCCCTCGGACACATGTCCATTTTTCATCTCTTTTTCTTTTCTTTTTCTGTAGCCTGTATCTTCTTGCTGCATGATACTTTTCTGATAACAGGAGATGATCATGGTGTAACTTGGATGGAGTATTTATTTTGTGGATGGTAAAGATGCATGTTGTGCGCAATTCTCATTGTGAGAATTGGCGTGTATTTGTGGGTGTACGTGTTTTTTTCGATCTTGGGAGTATGAGCTTCTCTCAACACAGATCACAGAGCCTGACAAAACTCAATACAACAGGTAGTAGCTATAGCGGATATTCAAGTCATTTTTCAGGCTTTTGTAGGATTTGTCTAAGTCAAACCAGGAGCATGCTTTATTTGAATTTTCGAAATAAAACCAAGTCTCATTGCATAAGAGAGCAAGTGTCAAGTCATTCTACCATATCTCAAGGCTCAATTGTTTAGATGAACATGGGGTCCCTATCGGTAGTTGCTCAACAAAGTATGGTTTTGGCGAGGAATAAAGTGTATGCATGCCATTTCTCAATTGGTAGACTAGAGATGGAGCATCAAAAGTTTTGCCTTTTTGATATGTTCAAAATTAAACTTCAAAACTTTTAGCACATGTGATAGCAAGAGAGAGAGCAAGAGAGAGAGAGAGAGAGAATTGTGCAAACCACCGTTTTGAAGAGGAAGGAGTAATGGTAGTCATTCGTCTTGTCCTTCTTTTTATCGTGAATTGCGCGGTGTTTTGTGCACTGTGTTGGGGAGATCCTAGATAAGTGTGATTGAATGCTTGAGAGATCTCCCCCACACTTATTCTTGTACCTGTTTATTTGAACAAAGAAAAGAAAACAAAACAAACACATGGCTCCAGCGGCATGAATACCGTGGGGCCTTTATTTTATTTTATTTTGTTTTGTTCACCATAGCATCAATTACTCAAGCAAGGCTAACATAAGTGAAGCATTGGAAGCATAGCCTTGATTCATCTCCAAAGATAAGATATTTCCATAGATCATGACAACAAAGCTCGAAGTTCATTAACCAAACTCGACATCATGTCAAAGTTTGATTAAAGAAGATCATTTTTAACCTAAGCACCATGCTTAATTTAAAAAGACCTATGAATGTATTACATGTATCCATGTAGGTACTCCCAAACTTGAAGCATGTGACATGGTATGGAAAGCATAAAGTTCTATTTCCATGGAGACGAAAATATGAGTGAAGAGACTTGGTGAATATTTATTTTCTTTGCATACCTGAATATACTTACCGGCAGCATCTATGGACGAAACATTGAAGTTTTGGCTGCGGTTTGCATGATGGCTCTGTCTGTGTGCTTCCCAAGGCTAGGCCACACACTCACACACACAACTTTGTGTGTATGCGGACCATGGGCCTTGGTAGCGACAAAAAGGATCAAGAGAGAGCCCTTCTTTGCTTGTTGAGGCAATGACGGGTGGAGTCGGGCAACACACTAGTATGTTTTGTAACCATGCGAGGCCAACCTGCTCCTCTCTCTTCTCTTGTTTTTTTTCTCTTTTTTTTTTTTTTTTTTTTTTTTTTCTTGTGTGTGGGACCTTCATGTGTCCCTATTTTTTTTTTTCTTTCCTTTTTTTCTCTCTTTTTTTTTTTTTCTATCTTTCTCTCTCTCTTTTTTTTTTTTTCCAATCCTTTTCTCTTTTTTTTTCTCTTTTTTTTTTTAAAATAAGGTTGGGCTGACATCACCTTTATTCTCCATCATCATTTTTTTTATATGACCCTTGGTGGATGAAACTTGAGATTGTCACCATCTTCCCCACACTTAGACTTTTGTGCGTAAGTCAAGTGTGTAAGGTCTGGTCTCCTCTTGAGCATGTTCCATCACCCATGGGCATCAAAGTTTCTTGTTGATGTCGCCCTCATGTTTTCAAGCATCGTTTGCCCCTTTGTTCTTCTTAGTCGTTCTCCACCTGAAATGGTTAGCAACAAGAATACCGAAGGTGCATACTAACTTGATAACATGTTCTTGCTTTTATTAATAAGAGAAAGAGCTTTTTTATGATAATCCGGGGTATCTCCCGGCGATGCTTTGTTTATGGTCATAAGCTCGACCGTGGGAATTCTTCTTGCAGCTATCAAAGGTGGTGAAGTTCCCGCTTCTCCCACTAAGCAAAGATCGTTAAAGATCAAGCCGCAAGGTTAAGCGCCATCGTGCTACTACGAGATCGACAAAACTTGTGATACACGAAGACACAACCATCCTCTTAAAGAGTCTGTGAACATGGACCAAGAGGAGGTTGGGATCCTCGTAGGAGCACGTGGGCAGAGGCGAGACAAGCTCTAGAGACCCATATGGGTATGTGAAAGGTGTCTTGCTCTGGTCATCATGGTGGATAGAAATCGGGTATTCTTCCACCCTGTGACTTGCCTCAGTGGAATGGGTTCGTTCTTAGAGTTCTCAATGACCATCATTCCTACCACTTGGATTGGGCTAACCCAATCGCTGTGTGGTACGGGATAAATTATCCCGGCGCAAAGAAGTTTGAGAACTTCCTTCTTCACGACTTCACGCATCGCATTATTGAGCCTTCTTTGGGGTTCACGTGATGGGGTGCTTTGGAAGGGTTAATAGGTATGCGATGTGTGCGAGTGTTGGGCTTACCCCTTTTAGATCTTGTAAGGAATACCCAAAGACCGATCCGTGTTTCTCTAAGACGGCTATTAGTTTGGGTAGTTTCACGGTCACTAAGCTTATCGCTTATGATGACAGGAGCTTGTGAATCGCCATTTAGGAAGACATAGCGTAGGCCCGGGGTAGGGGTTTAAGCTCAACCGAGGCCGAGTCGGCTCTTCCTCTTGGGGAAGTTCTATGGTTTCCCCTGAGTCGCCCCCTCTTCTTCTATGAAGAATTGGGCATCGAGTTCTAGGTCCGTCTTAGGGTTTTCATAGAGCATGACTCCTTTGACCTCCTCAGGCATGTCATACTCATGGAGGGAGTCCGTTACCGAGTTTTTGGCTCGAGTAACTGGTATGGACAAAGTTTTTCCTCCTAGTTTGACATCTAGATCCCCGATTGTGGTAGATCAAGAATCTTTTCCAAGGGATGCCCGATTAGGATGTCAAAATCTTGGATATCAAAAATATGAAAATCCAAAGAAAGTTTGACATTCCTATGAAGAAGAATCTGGTCGTATATAACCTCACGACATTTTATGATAGTTCGGGCGCTATGCGCAAAGTCCGTCTTTGTGTGGGTTCTAGGTGCTTTCTTGTCACATTGCTGTGCAAAAGGATTTGGACATGATGTTTATGCCCACAAAGAGGATTATACATGACCTCCACTACATCCCCTTGATATTTGCAACCGATAGGCGTAGAGGGATGGTTCAATCGAATTTCTTCGAAAGAGGGCCCTTCCTCTTGTAGCCATTTCGTACTCATGATAGCGGTTAGCTCCTTAATAGACTCCTAGAGAAAGAGTTCGTCCAGGGGTGGTTTAGGGCCAACTGGGATAGGTGGTTTCTTCCATTGTTCGTAATTTGAGGTATTACCAAATTGCTCAGTAGGGTCTTCCTCAAAAAACGGGAGATCTGACCATGCGGTCTCCTTGAGTTCTGGTTCAGGCGAGGGTCTCTCTATAGGTTTAACGGGTTCGGCATTGGCCGAAGAGACTTCCTCTGATTTCTGCTTGGGTTCTACACGGATGGGTTCTAACGGAGGAGTATTCTCAAGAATACGGTTTGGGAGAGCTTCTCCTTCCACCGTGGTTTTATGTGTGAATGACCCTCCGGTAGCTAAATCAAGCGGCGGGGCGTTGCCCCTGTCGATCCCCAGCCGTAAATCTTTGTAAAAGCACGTGGTTTTGGTATGGGCAGTGTCCGGGCGGATCGTGTAAGCGTGATAAACCGGTCCCGTGCTGCGCCTAAGGTTTCACCCTCTATTTGTTGGAAGTTGAGTATCTCTTGTCGTAGGGCGCGATTACGCGGATAAAGGGTAGAACGCTACGTAATTTAGCAGCTTCTTCCCATTCTCCGTTTACCAACCCTACGTTATGGGCGTACCATTGAGTCGCCCTCTCGAGAGAGAACGGAAACAACTTCCACCTCAACGTGTCATGTGTCATGCCGCGCATTGTCGCAAAACACAGAAATGCTCAAACTCCCGTAAGTGATGGTAGGGGTTTTCATATTCGAGCCCCGAAAAGGCTCGGCCCCTGAACCATGGCTATAAAGCCGGGGCGCAGCTCATACTGAAGTTGTGATTGGCTTCGCAGATGGACGTGGTTCTACGAGCTCCCCCTTAGGAGCGGACGTGATTTGCGGGGTAGGTTGCTCCATGCGTAATGAGGGGTGTTTTTGGTATTTTTGTTTAAAAGGATACTACCAAATACACAGTCGACTAGGCTCGAAATATAACTACGACAACCGTCCCGGCAACGGCGCCGAAATGCTTGTTGGTGTTTCTTAACGCACACTGGAGAGAAATCTGCAAGCGCACGGAAATACCGTTGTAGCACTTCACCCGGTGGTAAAGGGTATCATATTTTACACAAGGACAGATCACGCCAGCAGTCGTTTTGGTCCAATGTTAACCTAAGGCAAGGGTTTGTTTTCTAAGAGTAGCGAGGTATCTATAGGCTAAGTTTTCCGTGCGGTGATTTCTAAAGTCTCATTTGTCTACTCACTCCGGTTACGCCAACGTCCACAAGGCGACTTCCCGCAATTAGCTCTACGTCCACAAATAGAACATGGGGATTTCAAGGGGCGGTCAAGGCTTGTCACGCGACCCGCCGCCTACCCCCTCAACCGTGGGATGCTTCGCAAAAGGTAGGTGAACGCTAGTCCAAACACCACGTTTGCACTATTGGTCACAGTTCTTGATGTTGGCCAAGGTTCCCGGTCAAAGAGTTCCTTCACCAAGAACTAACGCTCTTAACGAGACAATCTACCAATCCCGCAAGTCTACAACAGCTAAAGAAATATATACGAGGAAATTAAATAGCTTCAAGATAATCACAAGACTTCTTACCAAAGTGTAAGTAGCTTGCGAGGTATACAAGCCGGCGGGTACCGACAAGTCCGCACTCCGTCCTCCTAGGAACTGCGGAACACCGAGGGGCTTAACCGGCAACTCCCGGTAGAAAGAACAAAGCTTCTTTCTAGCTTTTCCCTCTCTCACTCTCTAGAATTTAGAAGAAGAAGAAGAAGTAGAAGAAAAAGAACTAATTCTACTCTCTTGCACAAGTGGACTGGTTTCTCCTTGGAATTGTTGTTGAGAGAGGTGAAAGAGGGAGCTATTTATACACAAGGGGAGGGGCCTAAGCGCTAAAAGCACCAAAAACCGACCTAGGAACACCTTCCAAATCTACCAAACCGACCATCCAACGCCGGTATTGCTCAGTATGGAAGGTAACAAACCGCCCCCCGGCCGGGCTTGAACCGCCTCGCCAGGTGCGGCCGCACTGTGTGGTGTGCGCGCACCCCCTTTGGGCCCGCCTCGCTCGGGCTTCGTCAGCCGGGCCTCCTTTGCCGTGAAAAGTCGCCCGTGGTCTTGGCCCCGCTTGGTTTTGACGTTTTGTCCCGATTCTTGTTTGGGCTTGCCATTTGCTTCTTTGGGCCTTTTTCTATTTGTTGGTTTTTATTTCTTTTTCTTTGTATTTTTGGCCCAAAGTGATTATTCTTGAGTTGGTACCTGCAAGTCCAAATAAACACCAAAACTTTGGAATATGTTAGTTGAAATCCCTATTTCTAGGTTGTTTTGGTGTTGTGTTGACGGTGTTTAATTTGCGCTTGGTTACCGTCAACGCGACTCCAAGTGTGGTGTGTGGAATAAGGGAGAGAGAGGGGGTATTTATACACATGAGAGGGGTGGTCAAATGACCCTAATACCCCCAACCGACCTCAAGGACACGTCTAGGTATAAAGGAACCGCCACCCAAGCACCGCACCGCCCTCTAGGTCATTTAATGTGCCGACTTTGCCGAGAGACGGGCTCGAACGCGCCCCAGCAGGTCCGGGCGCACCTTTGGGTGGGTGCGGCCGCACCCCTTTGGGCTCGGCCCGGCCCAGTCTTCGTGGGTCGCCGTTTTACGCTCTGAAAAGTGTGTGGGCGATGTTGGCTTGGCCCACTTCATCATTTCGGTCCATTTCCACCCCGGGCTTGTGATCTTCGAGAATACGCTTTCCGTGGTCGCCTTTTTGGTCGTATTTCCACCGTATTTATTATAAATGCTACAAAATACATTTCAAACACTACAAGTGGAAATATGTTAGCAATAAATGTATATGAGTATAAAAAGGTATAGTTTTATTCCCTTTATGGTAGTAAGTTGACGGGGAAAAATATGTCGTTAGTGACCGTCAACAAACTCCCCCAAGCTTACCCTTTATGCGGCCCCTCGAGCAAAAGATAAATACTTGGTTGTTGATCGATGGAGTTGCTACAATGCCGGTTATCTTTCACAAGTGCCGGGGTTATAATAAGATTTTCTACTATAGTTTGAATAAAATGGCATGCCTTTTCTCACCCTTTTATTACCTTTCATCATAGCGGGGCTTTTAGCTTTCTCAAAGTCTTGGGCGGTTGCCGATAGAACGGTTATAATAGAAATACTTTTCATTCATCCTTTTGATCAACTTTTTATCCGGGATTTATTTATTTAGATTATATATTTTTTTTTTCCGAGAAAGTATGGGCTTTATTGCTACATATATATATATATATATATATTTATATTTTTTTGGAGAGGTGGGTCAGTATTAAGCCCTAGACTTTTGTCTTTTATTTCTTCTCTTTCTTTTTCTTTTTTCTCTTTTTTTTTTTTTTTTTTGGAGATGTAGGCTCTTCTCGCCCTCTGGACACATGTCCATTTTTCATCTCTTTTCTCTTTTTTTTTAGCATAGCCCATATGTTTTCTCTTTTCTTTCAAATTAGATTCCCGGATGTCAAGTTTCTCTTTTTGGACGAAATCATAGCAAATCTATTTATACCATATCATACTTGGCAACAACTTAGACTTGATAGAGCTTATGCAACCCACATGAATCGGGTTTTTTCTCGGGATGAGTATTTTAGACTTAGCCACTAAACCCAAACTTTAGAGAAATTCAAATTATAAACTAGGCACGTGGCAAAACATAAGACGAGCAACTATTCATCATTTCAACAAGGGACTAAGACTAAACATTTTCATAGCTCATATGTATAAACATGAAAGCACAAGAAGAGCTACTTATTCTATTTTTGGATTTTCTTTTTTTTTTTTGAATGCAAGGTTGCTGAAATTTAAACATGCTAAAATAAAATAAAATTTGCTAAAAATAAATATGCAATGCAATGATACCTCGGGGGTCCTCCCCAAGCTATCTGGAGGCCTACTCGATCCGGATCGGCCCCGGTGCCTCCGAATGCTTCCTCGCGCGCGTTGCGAGTAGCCATGCCGACCTCGAGCTGGTCCCATCGCTGCTTGTTCCGGTATTCCTAGTTTTGCCGCCAGCGATGGGTGTTCACATGAGTGTTAAATGTATGCTCAATGTTACCTGTGCGAACGTCAAGGTGCTTTGCGGCTGCTGCGTTGATAGCCTCCAAATCCATATACCGATGGTCTTGGTTGGACTTACGAGGCATACCATCGAAGCCGTAAGGTCCACCATGTTGGCCCTCCATGCTTCGAATCTCCTTCAAGGCCACTCACGATGGTGCAAAGGCGTCATGGGCGAGGTTCCCACCTTGGATCATACCCGTGCATGAACCCCGGGGTCCCCAAAGGATAGAATCCTCCTACACAGGGACGCTCTGCTTGGCCGTGGTGGTGGCGTGAAGTATCTTTGCATGAGAGCTTGAGCCAGCCTCGGTCTCCTAACACTACGGGTGGAATCGCTCGGGGCCTCTCTCCCCGCATACACTATCGCCAGCCTCGAGCTCAAAAGTCAAAGATCGGCTTTTATACAAATCAGAGATCCGGGTTAGGTAACCAATCACGCTTATATAGCCGGAAAAAAGTATGCGCAAGCTCTCCGCCGGTAGTGTCTTCGCTAGGTGCCCTAATACTAGCCGTGCGGCCATCCGATTACTCACGGGGTGTGGAAATGTACTCAATATGCTCGTTGTCCAATGCCCCAATCGCGAGGCGTGTGTGTGATAATCGATGTGCGGTGATCGAACAAAGAACTTTAGAAATAACATGATAAAGGTTCCTGCACATCCCTACCACCGGGGCTACCTTCACCTTATGGACAACAAAGATAGAGAAGCTTGAGTTCTGTCTCATTCACCCATCTAACCCGTGCCTAGGAAATATTGCCAAAGACATCCAAATGATGAATAAATCTAAGTGATGGGTGCTGGATTTGTGAGTGGCGAGGCTTGAAGACACTGGTCTCGTGAGCACCGGTAATCTCTTCCCAAAACTGGGGTCGAACAAAGCCGGGCAAAGCAGCATCCAAGTCTAATACACATCTGTAACTAAAGCCCAAGTGACTCGCTAGTTCCGCCCACTTGATATGATAAGATCGACCGAAAAGGCGGAAAGAAATTCCTAGCTTGTCCTCAACCAAAGTGCATAGAAACTGGATTGTTAGGTGGCGAGAACCTTCCTCCTCGAGAGGGGGATAATCTTGCCTCCCTACTGCTTTCCATATAGTACGGAGTTCATCGTCCATATCTGTTTGTTCGAGAAGGTCAGGGTCGATCCCGGGCGTGTGTTGAAACACACGATCCTTGAGTAGGAGATATGCTTGCATCTCCCTGGTTCCCCTGATGTCGAGGTACGGAGCGTCGGCCGTGGAGAGTCGGGGAGCTTGAGCTTCTTCTTCCCCGACCGGTGCGAGATCTTCTTGCATGGGGAGCTTTCTTGCTCGCCGAGGTTGAAGGAGGTCGTGCTTGTGTGCGCCGCGAGCTATGCCTTGATGATCGCCTCAACTTGCCGAAGAATTCCCCGGTTTTCTTCATGGCTACTGCAAAAACGATTGAGCGAGACCTCGGGTGTGCAAGGGTTAGATGAAAGTATGAACTTTCACACCCGTGATCTTGCTCGGCACAATGTTTTTGGTGGAGAAAATGGAGTGTAGAACAAAGTGGGAGAGAGTGTGAGAGTGAGAAAGAGTGAGAATGGAAGATGGGTGCTCTCACACGGTGCCCAAGCTATTTATAGCCGAAAGCAAACGCGACCGGGCGCGCCATGCAACGGATAGGAGCCGTTGGTGCAGGGGCGGGCCCGCGACGGCGCTAGCAGGGGTGCGGCGCGCACCTTGGGTGCGGCCGCACCCCCGCCCGAGGCGGCCGACGTTGTGCTTTTGGCGGGGCGCACTGCACAACGGTCACGAAAAGTTTGTGACCGTTGTTTGCTCGCTATTTGGTTCGGCCCGTTTTCTCCCCTTCTTGATTTTCTCCAAAAATTTTCAAAATTTTGCTTTGTTTTTGTTTTTTTTATATACTAAAAATTTATTTAGAAAATATGTTTTATTTAGGAAATATTTTTCTTAATTTTTCATAGAAGAATTTTATTTTATTTATAAAGGTCTTTATTTTAGCTTTTCAAAATATTTACTTATAGATTTTATGTAATAAATATTTTTGTTTATTTTGATAATAAAATATTTTATAAAACATTTTTTTTAAATATACCCCATTGTTTTTTTTTAAGGGGCAGGTTTTTATATAGTCGGCTGTGCGACTCTCCCCACTAGCTGGCGGCGAGAGTATACGCTCCGGGGGTCTCGAGTCGATCCTCCAACACACCACACCGTTTTGATGATGATGCACGGGTGTGTTGTTGCTTGTACCCAATAAATGGGCACTTTACCGCCTTTATCTCGACATGGAAGATGATGAAGCCCTTCCCCGGCCCGATGTCGGCTTTGGCCGTATAGAGAAATGGTCTCCCTAGGAGGAGAGTCACACCCTCTTTTGGGCCCATGTCTAGGACCACGAAGTTGCGGGATGTACTCATCTTTGATTTTAATCAGCATGTCTTCGAGAATTCCCCTCGGGCTGCCATGTTGTTTGATCTCGCCATTTGGAGGACAAAGCTTGCGTGAGCAAGTGTCCCACCATGGATTCTGTTGAACGTAGCCTTGGACATCACGTTAATCGCCGCCCCCAAGTCACAAAATGCATTGGCAAAGATGTGGGGCCAATGGCACACCGGATGATTGGGCGCCCGGGGTCTCCCTTTTTGGCAATAAATGGCGAGTCCACGGGGGATCTTTGCCGGCTACGTGGGTGGACCGAGCCTCGGTGATATCATGTTGATCGACTCATGCGGGACCTCGGGTTGCCACCGGGATCCTACCCGAATCGTTAATCGGCACTTGGGCAAAGAATCACGGGCCACCGTGGTTCTCTATCATCTTATTGAAGCTTAATTGATTTTTCACGGTGATGTCAACCCTTCTAGCTTGTTATTCACTCCTTCAAGGATTTTATCTTGATAGCTCATCTTTTTGGTGAGATTTTCATTGATCTTGGCTTGGCCCAACACCAGGTCCTTTAGTGAAGGTTGACCGGAGCTATAATTGGGATTATAGCCCCGTTACCTTGGAATGGTGGACGGACTGGTTGTTCCAAAATTTTGCCGAGGTTGGCGATACCCGTTGTTGTTTATGAATGCTTGCTTCTTCACGGGTCTCGTGGCGGTTATCCCCTGAGTGGCCAACTTCACCACATGTTTCACACGCCATGTGTGAGTCCGTGGGCGTAAACCGGCGCCAGCTGAGTATTTGAGTCTCGTGGCTGCGCTCATCCGACTTCTTCGACAATAGATCCATTTTTTGCGGCAAGCATATCCGCCTCCTTCACGGGATGCATGCCTTTTTGTGTTTTGGCCGGGGTTTTGTCCTCCCCGGCTACGTTTGCCACCATCTTGTCAATCGGGGTTGTTGCCCGATCGATGGTGAGTGATAAGAATGCGCCACCGGCGGCGTCTAGGTGCCCCCCGATATGGCCGTGAGACCCTTATAGAAGTTCCGAGCACCGGCCAATTCTCCATTCCGTGGTGTGGGCATGCTTGAATGTATTCCTGCGCACCTTTCCCACGCCTGGATGGGTTCCATTGAGTTCTCGCTGAAATTGGTGATCCTTCCCCTTAGGGCATTGATTTTGCCCATGGGGAAGAACTTAGCCGAGAACGCCGTGGAGCATTTTGCCCACGCATTTCATCGCTTCCTTGTCCTTGTAGAACCATCAAGCTTCGCTTTCCCCACGAGGGAGAAAGGAAAACAGCGAGCCCGATAACGCCGGGTTCAATGTCCTTGATGACAATCGTGTCGCACGCCTCAAGGAAGTGTTGGAGATGTGCGCGTTGGCGCCCCCGCTAGGCAGCCCACGTAAGGGACCGGCCGCACCATGGTGATTAGCCCAAAGGCGTAGCTCGAAGTTCTTATCCGCAACATTGACCACCGCCCGGGGGGCACGTTGGCAACAGCGAATGGAAAAATCGCGGAGCGACTTTTTGAGTCATAGCTTGCGGTTCGGTTGGTGCAGGGGTGTCGGTCTCAACCGCCGAGGTTCCTACTGAAGAAGAAGAGGTACGAGACCTGTTCTTCCTTAGGAGTGCCTCGATTCTCAATGAAGTTTGTCGGCAGCTTGGAAACCTCGACATACACTATCTGTTTTCATCCACAGCCAGGAGAAAACATAAAAGATTAGCATGTATGAGCAAGTGGTTACCACGCATGCACATTTCATATTCATAGCCAGCTAGTGATTTCTTATAACAATGCCTTCCCCAAGAACGGCGCTAGAAATGCTTGTTGGCATTTCTTAACGCCATCACTACAAACGGGTTTAGAACCCATCCCTAATGACAAATGGCTAAGAAATGAGCCGTCGATATCACTAAGTGGAACCACCGTGTCGGTGATATCACACTTTCAATCAACGGTGATGCATCTTGCCATAGTTGATATTTCATCCGCAAGCACACGGATCTATCATTGTAGCATTTCACCCGGAAGTATTCGTGGTATCGTTATTTATATTTTCCCAAAGGAAGGCTTGTTGTATAAGAAGCTAGCATGGCATCCGGATAATGAAATGTGTGCACGCTAAATCCAACTCGATCATAACAAGGGGGTAAGCAATACGGTTTATAGATAGTGTGACACACACATTGGAATCCACCAGAAAGGATAAAGAAAATAGATAAAGAATAAATGAATGTCCTATGGAGTAATCTAATGTATTCTAGTCATGGTCTTACAATGAATAGTTAGGATCATATGCTAACACGATCTAAGCATGGTTATGTCTTGGATAACGGGGAGACTTCCCGGTACCATCCGCCCAATGGAAAGCATTTACTTAACTCCTACATCACATGCGAACGTGGAGGGATTACAAGGGACGGATAGGGCTGTCACAACCCCCGCCGCCTACCCTCACGACCATGGCATGCTCTCATATTCGAAGGTGTCAGAATACCCGGCACCATGCCCGCCGTGCGAGCACTACTCTTGTCCCCTCAGATCCCCACCCTACGGATGGACGGACTAAGACAAGAGCAAACCCGAAAAGAACGACAAACCGTTATCCCATCTATAATCATATTATGCATACCGTTGACATTTCTTAGCGCAATCAAAGGAAACAGGTATAAAACCCATCCCCAATAACAAATGCTGAAAATGTGCGTGACATTCCCAAGTAAAACCACCATGTCGGGTGATCCGAACGGGATTGTCAACGGGATAGATCTTGCCATCTTAGATATTTCATCCGCAGCGCATGGATCTATCATTGTAGCATTTCACCCTAAGTATTCGTGGTATCGTTATTTATATTTTCCCAAAGGAAGGCATGTGTTTATTAGCATGGCATCCGAATAGAGGAACATGTGTTTGCTTAGACCAAATTGTTCATAACAGGGGGGTAAGCAATAACGGTTATGGATAGTGTGACACACACTTAAGAATCCACCAAAGAAAGGATAAAGAAAATAGATAAAGAATAAATGAATAACCTAATGGAGTAATTCTAATGTATCTAGTCATGGCCATACAAATGAATAGTTAGCATCATATGCAAACATGATTTAGGCGTGGTTAGGTCTAGGATACCAGGGAGACCCCACCAGGAGGTCTGCTTCCCACCAAGGCATTTACTTAACTCCTACATCACATACGAACGTGGGGGATTTCAAAGGGACGGTCAAGGCTTGTCACGACCCAGCCGCCTACCCCTCAACCGTGGCATGCTCTCATATTCCACGGGTGTCATAATACCCGAGCACCATGCCCGCATATCGAGCACTACTCTTGTCCCCCAGATCCCCACTCGTCGAATGGACGGACTAGAACAAGAGCAAACCCGAAGGAACAACGAACCGATATCTCACCTCTAATCAAGTTAGGCATATGATGATCGATGATGAACTGAGATGAACATGTCAAGATTATGATATGTAAACTATATGCTAGTTCATATACCAACACAAGAACAAGCACAAGACTATACTCTAGTTCATAAGTTAGGCCAAGAACATAGATATAAGACTTGCAAATAGAAGAATGCTCCATTGAGAAGATATATTACCAAGGCACTTTCTTCTAGGAGACAAGCCCTCCTTGTAGCTCTTCTACTCCAAGTGCTAACCAAGAACTAAGAAGAAGAAGAAAGAAGAAGTAGAAGAAGAGAGAGAGGTAGAGGTGGTAGAGAGAGGAAGATTGCCGGTTTGTTTGGACTCCAAGTGGTGTGTGTTGAGAGAGGAAGAGAGGGGACTACTTATACACTTGGAGGAGGGGCCTAAGTGCTAATTTACACCAAAACCGACCTGGTAAAGCTTCCTAATCAGACCAAACCGACCATCCCACGTAGGTAACCCCTAGAAGGCAGGTTCATGAACTGCCTCTCCGAGGCTGGGCGAAAAACCGCCTCGGGGAGGGTGCGGCCGCACCGTGGTCTTGCGCGCACCCCCCTCGGCTCGGCCTGGCCCGGTCTCGGTGGGTTGTCTTCCTTCGCCTTGAAAAGTTGTGGGTCGGGCTTGGCTCGCCCACAACTTTGATGTTTTGGGTCGATTTGCTCCCGGCTTGTGTTTTGCAATAATGCGCTTCCCTCGATGGCGTACTTTGGTCGTATTTCCACTGTATTTTTATTATAAATCTACAAAATAAAATACTAGACACTACAAGTGGAATTTTATTAGTGGTAAATGTATATGAGTATAGAAAGGTATAGTTTTACTCCCTTTATGGTAGTAAGTTGACGGAAAAATATGTTGTTAGTGACCGTCAACAAACTCCCCAAACTTACCCTTTTTGCGTGTCCTCGAGCAAAAGATAAATACTTGGTTGTTGATCAGGAGTTGCTACTATGCCGATTACATTTTGCAAGTGCCAGGGTTATAATAAGATTTTCTACTAGAGTTTGAATAAAATGGCACATTTTTTCTCACCCTTTATTACCTTTCATCGTAGCGGGGCTTTTTAGCTTTTCTCAAAGCCTTGGGCGGTTGGATGAGATAGAACGGTTATAACGTAAATACTTATCATTCATCCTTCCGATCAACTTTTTATCCGAATTTATTCATTTAAATAAAATTTATTTTTTCAAGAAAGTATGGGCTTTATTGCTATATATATTTTTTTTTTTTTGGAGAGGTGGGCTCTACTCGCCCTCGGACACTTGTCCATTTTTCATCTCATTTTTTTTTTTTTTTTTTTTTTTTTTTAGCATAGCCCATTTTATTTCTCTTTTCTTTCAAAGTAGATTCTCGGATGTCAAGTTTCTCTTTTGGACCGAAGTCATAGCAAATCTATTTGTATCATATCATACTTGGCAACAACTTAGACTAGATAGAGCTTGCGCAACCCACATGAATCGAGGTTTTTTTCGGGATGAGTTTTTAGACTTAGCCACTAAACCCAAACTTTAGAGAAATTCGAATTATAAACTAGGCAATGTGCAAAACATAAGACAAAGCAACTATTCATCATTTCAACAAGGGACTAAAACATTTTCATATCTCATATATATATAAGCATTAAGGCACAAAGAAAAGCTACTTATTCTATTTTTGGTTTTTTTAGTTTTAGTTATATTTTTTTTTCAATGCAAGATTGCTGAAATTTAAACATGCCGAGAATAAAATAAAATTTGTTGAAAGTAAATATGCAATGCAATGTTACCCGGGGTCCTCCCCAAGCTATCTCGGAGGCCTACCGATCGAGGATCGAAGCCTTGGTACCTCCGCATGCTTCCTCGTGTGCGTTAAGAAGTAGCCATGTTGGACTCCAATTGGGTCCATCTCTCGCGACTCTTTGCTCCCGGTTCTGCCGCCATCATGCGGTGTTTTGCACGTGGGTATTGAGCGTGTGCTCAATGTTCCTAGTGCGGACGCCGAGGTGTTGCGCAGCTGGATACCGATAGCCTCCACCCCTTGTGGTGGCCGCCTCTTTGGCCGGACTGGTGGGGGCATATCGCCGGAGCCGCCGTCAACGTCAAAATCCGCTGGCCCTCCATGCCGCCAGATCTCCTTCAGGCCACTCGGGTTTGTACCCGGTGTCTAAGGCGGTGGCTCCCACCTAGGATCATACCCGGTATTACCCCGGGTCCCCATAGGACAAGGCCATGCTTTGCTGGAACATCGGTGTAGGTTGTGGCCGTGGGCGTGGGCGCGTGAAGTAGGGCCCATGGGAGGAGGATCCGACCTCCGGTCTCTGACCCGCGTGTGGAACCGATAGGGGTATCTTTCTGCGCAAGCTATCAGCCAGCTCGAGCTCAAATATTAGTACTGGCTTTTTATACAACCGTAAGTCCGGGTTAGGTAACCGAACTATAGTTGCATAGCCAGGGAAAAGATGACCAAGCTCGCTAGATGGTAAAATCTTAATTAAATGGCCCCCGCACAAGCCGCGCAACATCAAAAATCTGGTGTGTGGAAATGTACTCTATCTGCTGATCATCCAAAGCTCCAATTGCGTAAGCGGGCGTGTGATAAGGGATGTGTAGGTGACAGAACAAAGAACTTTTGTGATAATATGTAAAAAAGTTCCGGCACATCTCTACCACTTTGGAGCTACTTTCTCCTTGTGGACAATAGCATAGAGTAATTTCAATTCAATTTCATTCACCCATCTAACCCCGTGTCTAGGAAACAAAGTCAGCGAGATCTAGCGATGGATATATCTAAGTGATGGGTGCTGGATCTGTGAGTGGCGAGGTTTGAAGGTACCGGCCTCATGAGCACCGGATATCTCCTCCCAAAAGTGATTCCTAACAAAACCCGGGAAGAGCAAAGATCTATGTCTAGTGCACATCTATAGTTGAAACCCCAAAGTGACGAGCTAGATCCGCCCATGTAACATGATAAGGTTGACCAAAGAGGCGGAAACAATTTCCTAGCTGGTCTTCTACTAGTGTGCATAAGAACTGGATTATCGGGGCGCGAACCTTCCTCCTCAAGAGGGGGAATATCCTGCCACCCGACTGCTCTCAAAGGATAGGGAATTCATCGTCCCATACCGCTTGTTCGAGAAGCTCGGAGTCGATTCCGTGCGTGTCTTTGGAACACACGGTCCTTCAAGGGAGATATGCTTGCATCTCCCGATCTCCACGGATGTCGAGGTACGCGTAGCGTCGGCCGTCGATTGTCGGGGAGCTTGAGCTTCTTCCTCCCCCCGACGGGTGCAGCGTCTTCTTGCATGGGGGAGCCTTCAAGGTCGTCGGTTGAGGGTGGAGCTTGTGCTTGTTTGTCGTGAGCTATGTCTTGATGACCGCCAACCCCCGAAAATCTTCCCAAATTTCTTCATAGCTACTTTGCAAAAACGATTGAGCGAGACCTCGGGTGTGCAAGGGTTAAATGAAAATATGAACTTTCACACCCGTGATCTTGCTCGGCACAATGTTTTTGGTGGAGAAAATGGAGTGTAGAACAAGTGGGAGAGAGTGTGAGAGTGAGAAAGAGTGAAAATGAGAGGTGTGTGCTCTCACACCGGTGCTCGGGCTATTTATAGCCGAGCTAACGGCCGGGGCGTGCTTATGCAACGGATAGGAGCCGTGGGCGGGCGGGCCCCACAAGAAGCGCCAGGGTGCGGGCGCACCTTGGGGTCCGCGCGCACCGCCCCCGAGGCAGCCGCCGCGTGCTTTGGCGGGCGTGCTCAACGGTCACGAAAAAAGTTCGTGGCCGTTGTTTGCTCGCTACCGGTTCGACCGTTTTTCTCCCCTTTTTTGAATTTCTCCAAAAATTTTCAAATATAAATTTATTTTTAAAATAGAAAAATTATTTAAAAGTATTTTTGTATATACTTTTTATGTAGGAAATATTTTTCTTTATTTTCCATGAAAGAATTTGTTTTATTTATAAAGATTTTTATTTTAGTTTTCAAAAATATTTACTTATAGATTTTATGTTTACAAATATTTTTTTGTTTAATAAAATATTTTATAAAACACACATATATATATATATTTTTAAATATACCCCCTTTTTTTTAGGGACAAAGTTATTTATAGTCACTGTCGACTCTCCCCGCTTACTAGCGGGAAGCACTTGCTCGGGGGGGTCTCGAGTCGATCCTTCAACACTCCACACCGGTTTCGATGATGATGATATCCGGGGTGTTGTTGTTTGTACCCGATGAATGGGCACTTTACCGCCTTACTCTCGACGTGGAAGACTATGAAGCCCTTCCCCATGCGGATATCGGCTTTTGGCCGTATAAAGAAATGGTCTCCCGGGAGGAGAGACGTATCCTCCGATGGGCCCATATCCGTAATCGCAAAAATCTCGGGGGGATGTACTCCGTGCGTATTTTGACTAGCACGTCTTCGAGTATTCCCTCCGGCTGCCTTGTTGATTGATCCGCCATTTGGAGGACGAAATTGGCGGGGAGTAAGTGTTCTGCATGGATTTTGTTGAAGGTGGCCTTGGACATCACATTGATACTAGCCCCAAGGTCACGCAATCGTTGACGAAGGTATGGGGGGCCAACAAATAAGTGATAAGCGGACGTCCCGGGGGTCTCCCTTCTTGGCAATGAATGGCGAGCTCACAGGGGATCTTCTTTAGCTCATTGGGTTGATCTGAGCCTTAGAGATATCATGTTAACCGACTCGTCGCGGGACCTCCTGGTTGCCCCGATCCTACTTGAGTCGTTAATCGGTACTTGAGCAAAGAATCTGGGCGGTTGTGTCTCTATCATCTTGTTGAAGCCGAGTTGATTCTTCACAACCGATGTCAACCCTTCGAGCTTATTATTCACTCCTTCAAGGATTTTGTCTTGATGGCTCATCTTTTTTGGTGAGATTTTCGTTAATCTTGGCTTGGCCCAAGCACAGTCTTTGAGTGAAGGCTGACCGGAGCGTAATGGGATTATAGCCCCGTTTACCTTGGAATGGTGGCCCGGACTGGTTGTTCCAGCTTTGCCGAGGTTGGCGATACCCGTTGCTGTTGTTGATGAAGGCAGCTTCTTCACGGGTTTCGAGGGGCAATTATCCCCTGATCGGCCAACTTCACCACGTGTCTCACACGTCATGTGTGAGTCCGTGGCATAAACCGGGCGCCGCGGGTAGTAGAGTCTGTCTTTGCGCTCCTCCGGCTTCTTCAGCAAGAGATCCATTTTTGCGGCAAGCATATCCACCTCCTTCACGGTGTGCATGCCTTTTGTGTTTTCGCTAGGGTTACGTCTTCCCCAAATCCGGTTTTGCCACCATTTTGTCGATCGTACTGTTGCCCGATCTATGGTGAGCGATAAGAATGCGCCACCAAAGCGGCGGCGTCGAGGTGCCCCTTTGATATGGCCGTGAGACCATTGTAGAAGTTCTGGAGCACCAGCCAATTCTCCATCCCGTGGTGCGGGCATGCTAGAATGTATTCTTGCAGCCTTTCCCACGCCTCCGGAATGGGCTCCATTGATATCTGCTGGAAATTGGCGATCCTTCCCCTCAGGGCATTGGTTTTGCCCATGGGGAAGAACTTAGCCAGGAACGCCGCGGAGCACTTAGCCCACGTGCTGACTACTTCCTTGTCCTTGTAGAACCATTGTTTCGCCTTCCCCACGAGGGAGAAAGGAAACAAGCGGAGCCTGATGACGTCTGGTTCGACATCCTTGATAACGATTGTGTCGCACAGCTCAAGGAAGTGTTGGAGATGAGCGTTGGCGTCCTCGCTAGGCAGTCCACAAAATGGACCGGCCTCGCACCATGGTGATCGGCCCAAAGGCGCAGCTTCAAAGTTCTTGGCGCCCACATTCACCACCGCCCCGTGGGCACGTTGGTGACAATGGTAGAGAAATCGCCAAAACGACTTTCCCGGGCCATAGCTTGAGATGCGGTTGGTGTAGGGATGTCGGTCTCGACCGCCGGGGTTCCGCCGAAGAAGAAGCGCACACGACGAGTCCCGTTCCTCCTTAGGAGTGCCTGGATCGGAGATGAAGTTTTCCTCAGCTGGAAACCCGACATACACTATCCCGTTTTCATCCACAACAGAGAAAACATAAAAGATTAGCCTCAGTATGAGCAAATGGTAGCCACGCACACGCAGTTCATATTCATAGCCCGGCTAGTTTATTGTTTTTTTCACAATGCCTTCCCCGCAACGGCGCCGAAATGCTTGTTGACATTTCTTAGCGTAATCAAAGGAAAATGTGTATAAAACCCATCCCCAATAACGATTGCGAGAAATGTGCGTGACATTCCCAAGTAAAACCACCATGTCGGGTGATCCGAACGGGAGTGTCAATGGGATAGATCTTGCCATCTTAGATATTTCATCCGCAGTTTACACGGATCTATCATTGTAGCATTTCACCCTAAGTATTCGGGGTATCGTTATCTATATTTTCCCAAAGGAAGGCATGTGTTTATTAGCATGGCATCCGAATAGAGGAACATGTGTTTGCTTAGACCAAATTGTTCATAACGGGGGTAAGCAATAATTGGTTATGGATAGTGTGACACACACTTAAGAATCCACCAAAGAAAGGATAAAGAAAATAGATAAAGAATAAATGAATAACCTAATGGAGTAATTCTAATGTATCTAGTCATGGCCATACAAATGAATAGTTAGGATCATATGCAAACATGATTTAGGCGTGGTTAGGTCTAGGATACCGGGAGACCCCAAAGAGGAAGTCTCGCTTCCCACCAAGGCATTTACGAACTCCTAAATCACATATGAACGTGGGGGGATTTCAAGGGACGGTCAAGGCTTGTCACGACCCGGCCGCCTACCCCTCAACCATGGCATGCTCTCATATTCGCAGTGTCATAATACCCGGGCACCATGCCCGCATATCAGAGCACTACTCTTGTCCCCTAGGATCCCCACTTTCGTCGAATGGACGGACTAGAACAAGAGCAAACCCGAAGGAACAACGAATCGATATCCCACCTCTAATCAAGTTAGGCATATGATGATCGATGATGAACTAAGATGAACATGTCAAGATTATGATATGTAAACTATATGCTAGTTCATATACCAACACAAGAACATGCACAAGATTATACTCTAGTTCATAAGTTAGGCCAAGAACATAGATATATGACTTGCAAATAGAAGAATGCTCCAAAGGAGAAGATATATTACCAAGGCACTTTCTTCTAGGAGACAAGCCCTCCTTGTAGCTCTTCTACTCCAAGTCCTAACCAAGAACTAAGAAGAAGAAGAAGAAAGAAGAAGTAGAAGAAGAGAGAGAGGTAGAGGTGGTAGAGAGAGGAAGATTGCTTTGGTTTGCTAGACTCCAAGTGGTGTGTCTTTGAGAGAGGAAGAGAGGGGGGACTACCTATACACTTGGAGGAGGGGCCTAAGTGCTAATTTACACCAAAACCGACTGGTAAACCTTCCTAATCGGACCAAACCGACCATCCCACGTCGGTAACCCCTAGAAGGTAGGTTCATGAACCGCCTCCCCGAGGTCGGGCGAAACCGCCTCGGGGAGGGTGCGGCCGCACTGGGTGGTGCACGCGCACCCCCCGGGCTCGGCCGCCCGGGTCTCGGTGGGTTGTCTTCCTTCGTCTTGAAAAGTTGTGGGCGGGCTTGGCTCGCCCAATTTTGATGTTTTGGGTCGATTTGCTCCCCGGCTTGTGTTTTGCAATAATGTTCCCGGATGGCGTACTTTGGTCGTATTTCCACCAGTATTTATTATAAATCTGCAAAATAAAATACTAGACACTACAAGTGGAATTTTATTAGTGGTAAATGTATATGAGTATAGAAAGGTATAGTTTTACTCCCTTTATGGTAGTAAGTTGACGGGAAAAATATGTCGTTAGTGACCGTCAACAAACTCCCCCAAGCTTACCCTTTGCGCGTCCTCGAGCAAAAGATAAATACTTGGTTGTTGATCAGGAGTTGCTACTATGCCGATTACATTTTGCAAGTGCCAGGGTTATAATAAGATTTTCTACTAGAGTTTGAATAAAATGGCACATCTTTTTCTCACCCTTTATTACCTTTCATCGTAGCGGAGCTTTTTAGCTTTTCTCAAAGCCTTAGGCGGTTGCCGGATAGAACGGTTATAATGAAAATACTTATCATTCATCCTTCTCGATCAACTTTTTATATCCGGATTTATTCATTTAAATAAAATTTATTTTTTTAGAGAAAGTATGGGCTTTATTGCTATATATATATATATATATATATATATATATATATATATATATATATATATATATATATATATATATATATATATATATATATATATATATATATATATATATATATATATATATATATATTGGAGAGGTGGGCTCTACTCGCCCTAGACTTTTGTCTTTTATTTCCTCTCTTTTTTTAGAGATGTGGGCTCTACTGCGCCCTCCTGACACTTGTCCATTTTTCATCTCATTTTTCTTTTTTTCTTTTTTTTTTTTTTTTAGCATAGCCCATATCATTTCTCTTTTCTTTCAAAGTAGATTCCTGGATGTCAAGTTTCTCTTTTTGGACGAAGTCATAGCAAATCTATTTGTACCATATCATACTTGGCAACAACTTAGACTAGATAGAGCTTATGCAACCCACATGAATCGGGTTTTTTTCAGGATGAGTTTTTAGACTTAGCCACTAAACCCAAACTTTAGAGAAATTCGAATTATAAACTAGGCACGAGGCAAAACATAAGACAGCGAGCAACTATTCATCATTTCAACAAGGGACTAAAACATTTTCATAGCTCATATATATATGAGCATTAAGGCACAAAGAAGAGCTACTTATTCTATTTTTGGTTTTTTTTTTAGTTTTAGTTATTTTTTTTAATGCAAGATTGCTGAAATTTAAACATGCCGAGAATAAAATAAAATTTGTTGAAAGTAAATATGCAATGCAATGTTACCTGTGGGGGTCCTCCCCAAGCTATCCGGAGGCCTACCGATCGGGATCGAAGCCTTGGTACCTCCGCATGCTTCCTCGCGTGCGTTGCGGTAGCCATGTTGGACTCCAATTGGGTCCATCTCTCGCTGACTCTCTGCCGCTCCCGTTACGCGCCCAGCATCGTGCGGTGTTTTGCACGTGGGTATTGAGCGTGTGCTCAATGTTCCTAGTGCGGACGTCGAGGTGCCGCAGCTGGATACCGATAGCCTCCACCCCTTGTGGTGGCTGCCTGTTTGGGACCGGGTGGGGGCATATCGTCGGAGTTGTCGCCAACGTCAAATCTGTTGGCC
The DNA here is from genome assembly GCA_015847255.1 of Hyparrhenia diplandra. Lineage (NCBI taxonomy): Eukaryota > Viridiplantae > Streptophyta > Magnoliopsida > Poales > Poaceae > Hyparrhenia > Hyparrhenia diplandra. The sequence continues at coordinate 131,872 of JADLZK010007639.1, read as the reverse complement.
CTCCATGCCTTCTTTGTATCTCCTTCAGGCCACTGGTTGTACCGGTGTCCGAGGCGGCGGCTCCCACCTAGGATCTGTTGGCGTTTCTTAACGTTATTACTACGAATAGATTTTAAACCTATCCTCGGCAGTGGCGCCGAAATGCTTGTTGGCATTTCTTAGCACAATCACTAAGAATAGATATTATGATTAATGATAACGTCAAGAGAACGTCAGGTGATAGATGAATTGAATATTGCAAGGGTCAACCCGCAAGCGCACGGATCTATCATCGTAGCATTTCACCCGGTGAGTAATCGGGTATCGTTCATTTATATTTTCCCATGGGAAGGCAGGTTTAGATTTAATATGATGATGATATAGCCCACAATGTATGTATGGATAGCCACTAATCATATACAGGGGTAAGTGATAATAATATTGGAGATAGTGGTGACACACACACTTCTTGAGCACTAGAAGGAATAAATAGAAAATAACATAAAAAGGAAAATCTATGTTGAGTTGGCTATTCTAATATCGCCAATGCGTTAGACTATAGTCTACATACGTCATTCATGGTTCACAGTAGAGATGGGCTAAAGTGATGAGGAGATGCCCATGGCTGGTATCCGCCCGGCCCGTTGCACTTGATAAGACTCCAACCCAACACCCGGACGTGGAGGAGTGCAAAGGACGGACAGAGTTGTCACACCTCTGCCGCCTACCTCACTACCGTGGGATGCCGGCATTTCCCAGATGATTCCCTATAGACCTAAGCACCATGCTTACATTTATAGAGAACTACCTAAACCCCCCATGGTACCCCGACCCTACGGATCGACAGGAAAGAGTAAAGGTAAACCCGAAGGTACACCAGACCATCACTCGAACTTAGTTCTACTACGTTCCAAGAATAAAATATGATTCAATTAGCCTAAAGTTAGTCATGTTAATTATCACATTATACTAACTATACTCTAGTTGGCACAATATGAATATAACATGAGGGTAACTATACTCTAGTTCATATGCATTGCGATATAAATAATGAGACTTGAATAAAGGAAAGAACTTCATAGTAAATTACCAAAAAGATCCTTCCAAGGAGACAAGCCCTCCTTGAAGCTCCGCCTAACTCAAATACTAACACTAAACTAATGAAGGGGAGAGAGTGGTGCTCAAGGTGAGGATGTAACAATGTGTAGTGTGTTGTGTTGTGTGTGTGTTCATAGTGAGGAGTGCCTCTCTTTATATAGTGGAGAGGAGGAGGGAATGGAGGGCTCTCCTTGCTTCGAGCTCTTCTTGGCGGGAACGAAGTTTGCACAACATGCAACCGCCGCTGAAGTTCGCACCAAACCGCCGAGAGAAAGGGCGGGAGCATTGGCCGAATTTTGGCGCCCGACCGCCGCAGAAGGGCCGGGCCGGCCTGAGGCTGGGCCTCTCGGCCCCGCCTTCTCTGTCGCGCGTTTTGTCACTTGTATGTTGGGCCTATGGTGGTGCATGGGCCGGTTTATCTGTGGGGTTTGGTCTCCTTGCTCAATCCACTCCTTGGCGTCTTTTATTCAAATGCGCTTTCTAATTTATTTGGCAACTTTGTACTGTTTCCACTTTTATACACGCAAGACATAATTTCTAGAATACAAGTGGAACTAGGTTAGAAGTAAAGGTATATGCATCATAAGTTTGCCTCTTTCTCATGAATTGGATATAAGTTGGCGGTATAATATACTCAATAATGACCGCCAACAGGATCATACCCGGGTATTACCCACAGGGTCCCCATAGGACATGGCCATGCTGCCTGGAACATCGGTGTAGGCTGTGGCTGTGGTTGTGGCATGAAGTAGGGCCCATGGGAGGAGGATCCGACCTCCGTGTATCTATAGGCTAAGTTTTCGAGGCAAAGGATTTCTAAAGTCATTGTCTACTTACTTCGGGCACCGACCAACGCCCAACCGGGAAGCTTCCCTAGCAATTAGCACTACGTCACACCCGAACGTGGGGGGGATTTCAAGGGACGGACAAGGCTTGTCACGACCAAGCCGCCTACCCCTCAACCGTGGGATGCTTCGCAAAAGGTAGGTGAACGCTAGTCCAAACACCACGTTTGCACTATTGGTCACAGCTTCTTGATGTTGGCCAAGGTTCCCCGGTCAAAGAGTTCCTTCACCAAGAACTAACGCTCTTAACGAGACAATCTACCAATCCCGCAAGTCTACAACAGCTAAGAAATATACGAGGAAATTAAATAGCTTCAAGATAATCACAAGACTTCTTACCCAAATGTAAGTAGCTTGTCGAGGTTCAAGCCGGGCGGTGCCGACAAGTCCGGCACTCCGTCCTCCTAGGAACCGGTGGAACACCGAGGGGCAAACCGGCTCGGGTAGGAAGAACAAAGCTTCTTTCTAGCTTTTCCCTCTCTCACTCTCTAGAATTAGAAGAAGAAGAAGAAGTAGAAGAAGAAAAACTAATTCTACTCTCTTGCACAAGTGGACTGGTTTCTCCTTGGAATTGTTGTTGCGAGAGGTGAAGGAGGGAGCTATTTATACACAAGGGGGAGGGGCCTAAGTGCTAAAAACACCAAAACCGACCTAGGAACACCTTCCAAATCTGCCAAACCGACCATCCAACGTCGGTAGTACCCGTTATGGAAGGTAACAAACCGCCTCCCCGAAGGCTGGGCCCGAACCGCCTCGGTAGGGTGCGGCCGCACCAGTGTGGTGCGCACGCCACTCGGGGCCGGCTGGCTTTCGGGCTTCGCAGCCGGGCCTCCTTGCTTTGTGAAAAGTCGTCCGGTGGTCTTGGCCCCGCCTGGGTTTTGATGTTTTGTCCCGATTCTTGTTTGGGCTTGCCATTTGCTTCTTTTGGGCCTTTTCCTATTGTTGGTTTTTATTTCTTTTTCTTTGTATTTTTGGCCCAAAGTGGTTTTTCTTGAGTTGGTACACAAAGTCCAAATAAACACCAAAACTTTGGAATATGTTAGTTGAAATCCCTATTTCTAGGTTGTTTTGGTGTTGTGTTGACGGTGTTTAATTTGCGTTTGGTTATCGTCAACAAACTCCCCACACTTAGCCCTTTACTGCGTCCTCGAGTGAAGGCACAGGGACTAAAGTGGTTCAATCTCCAAGATGTAAGCTTGCATACAAGGTTATTCCAAGCCTCGCTTTGTCTTGTGAGCATTCATGGTGGCTACCAAGCTATCTTAGAATAATTGAGCAATGGAATAGCATGAACTTCTATCTTCTTGCTACTACTCATGCACAAAGACTTGGCAAGTTTTTGAATTTTTGAAAGAAATAGCATTGCTCTTTATGGTATTGACTCTCACAAAAATCACTCTTGTTCCGAATTTTCCTCTCAAAGCACTCTTGTTTGTATCACTCGACTCATCCTATTTTGCGGGGTTTTGTGGATCTTTGAATGGAGTGATGCATACGCACCTCTGCATGTTTTGTCGGGTCAAGCTCGGATCGTTGGAAAGAGGTGCCATACACTTAGATCGAAACGTGCAAAAGTGTGTGGAAAATATTGATGATATATATTTTCTTTGTGGTTACTCCTTGACTCATGATCCTTTTCCCTTCTTTTTGTATGCTTCTAGAGAGATACAGGCTGCTTTTCTTTCTCTCTTCTTTTTTTTTTGAGATGTGGGCTCTACTCGCCCTCGGACACGTGTCCATTTTGCATCTCTTATTCTTTTTTTTTTTTTCTCGCAGCCCGTATCTTTCTCTCTGCATTTTCTTGATAACGTGGAGATGATCATGGTATAAAGAATGGAGTATTTATTTGGTGGATGGTACGATGCATGTTGTGCGCAATTCTCATTGTGAGAACTCGGCGTGTATATGTGTGGGTGTACGAGTTTTTCGATCTTGGGAGTATGAGCCTCTCTCAACGCGCGGATCAACGGAGCGACAAAACTCAATGCAATAGGAAGTAGCTATAGTGGATAATCATGTCATTATTCAAAGCTTTGGTAGGATTTGGCTAAGTCAAACCATGAGCATGCTTTATTTTAAATTTTTGAAGATAAAACCAAGTCTTATTGCAAAAGAGAGCAAGCGTCAAGTCATTCTACCATATCACAAAGATCAATTATTTAGATAAGCATGGGGTCCCTAATGGATAGTTGCTCAACAAAAGTCTGGTTTTTGGCGAGCAATAAAATGTATGCATGCTATGTATCAATTGGTAGATAAAGAGATGGAGTTTTGCTAACTTGGTTCGGGTTTTAGCACTTAAGAAAAGTCACAAATCAAAATTTAATTTTAATAAATTGTGTACCTTTGACTTGTGAGCCTCCCCCACACTTGTTTTTGTACCTATTTTTAATTTTCTTTTTGCACAAGGACAAAAACAAGTGGAGATATACACAATAATATAAAATTTTATTGAATTTAAAACCTGGGCACACACTCAAGGAATTACAAAATGATTGAAAGAGAAATACTGAAAATTAAACTAGTGCGCGCCCTAATTATTGATAAAGAGGTAGAGCAACTTAAGCGGGCTTTTCGTAGGGGCGTGTTGCAAGTTAGCGTCTAGCGACCCTAGCCAGCTTAGTCTTGAAGTTGAGGCGAAAAGAGTCTAATTCCTTCCTAATGTCTGCATTCTCTAAGTCTGCCCCTTCTACCTCTGCGGTTAAGGTTTTCACTAGCCTGTTTAGAGAGTTGACTCTAGCGTTTAAGGTTGCTAGTGAAGGGACCTTAGTAACTGTGCTACTCCCAGCTGTGTGTAGAGATGGAGTACCCTCGGAACGGCTCTCGAAAACATTAGGAGCCTTCCTAGGTGTAGCACGGGGTACCCTCATAGGGCCCTCACTACTCGAACGACTTTCAACAACATTCGGGGTCTTTCTAGGATTCACCCGAGGGATACGAAGTGGAGCATTTGGAGAAGTCGCTGGAGTAGGAGTTGGCTTCTTCATAAGCCCCTTCCCACGTCCTCCTGTGGGCATGTCGACACCAACAACGGTGTACGGGTAGCTGTAATCGGAGGTATGGAAGGAGGACGTCTCTGTTGATGTGGTATGGGCGCCAGCTGCTTCGGGCTCCTTCCTCTTGATGCCCAGGGTACCCACCGTAGGACGAGGTGGGAGCCCAAGGATGCTCTTGCGTGTCACGGATCTGCCCGTGGACACATGGCTGTTCCCTCCACTAGATGAATGGCGTGGGGGAGGGAGCACGGCAAGAGGGGCGACGGAGGATGGTTCAGCCTCGTCACTAGGGAAGATCAAGTCGTCCTCATTGAGGGTGCAAAGTGAGCGAGCAGAATTGTAGAGAGAGAGGGCATGGCTCGCCATTGCAGCTGTTCTTGGCTTAGAAGAAGAAGTATTGAGAAGAGCAAGAAGGAGTGGTGTGAAGAATGGAGAGGAGGAGGGTGGATTTTATAGGACAAACTCTCCTCTCTGGTTTGGCAGGTCGAAATCTGGCGGAGCACACCTTACTACTGTGGAGTGTGAGAAAGAAGAAGGTCATGGCCAAAATCCCAACCCAGGGGGGGGAGCCGGCCCAGTGCGGGTGCACCGGGTGGTGCTTGCAAGCGCACCTCCCCGTGTCCCCCCCGGTCGGTCGTTTTCTACGCATTCGTTTCCTTTTCCTCAAAAGTTTCGAGTTTGGTGTTTGCCGCGCGAGAAACGCGTTCCCTTTCTTGCCGATCTCTAATTGATCCTCAAATTCAAATTTTGAAAATAGTTTATGCTTTGATTAATTTAGAAGGTAAAAATTCTTTTTGTAGTAATTGACCAAAGATGCTTTTAGTGAGGGCAACAGAAGTAAAAAGAAAATAAAAGCTTTATTAAAAAAATAAAGTGATAGCAAAATAAATAGATAACTTTTATATTTTATTATTACCTTATATATTTATATTTTTTTTTTAGTTGTAACAATTTTAATTGTAAAAATATATAAATTTTTTATTTTTTTATATCTTTGATCAACGCAAATTAATTTTAAAAGCATAAATCTATTCTATCGAGCTCTTGGTTAAGATCGGACAATCGCTCGAAGAAAAGCTTAAGGCCTTGACCGTTTACCTTTTGTATCTCACCTCGTCATCTTGATTGTAATCGCGCCATGTGGCGATGTGTTGATGACGGTGTACGGTCCTTTCCATTTGCTCCTTAGCTTCCCTTTGCCGAATAGTTTCACCCGGGAATTGAATAGGAGTACTTTGTCACCCGTGGTGAATTCTTTGATCTTGATGCGCCGATCATGCCATCTTTTTGTGCGCTCTTTGTAGAGCCTTGCACCGTGGGTACGCCTTTTCTCGCCATTCTTCTAGTTCGTAGATTTGTTTCGACGGTTCTTCCCAAATGAAGTCGGCGTCCATATTCCACTTCTTGATGGCCCAATGAGCCCGATGCTCCAAATCAACCGGTAAATGGCGTGTTTTGCCATAGACCAGGTGATAAGGTGACATGCCGATGGGGGCTTTGTAAGCTGTCCGATATGCCCGTGAGAGCATCGGGTAGCTTGTTTTTCCAAAATTTTCCCCATCTCATTGACCGCCTTTTTTGCGGGATGTTCTTGATTTATTTATTTGAGGTTTCGGCTTGCCCGCCGGTTTCTGGATGATAGGGGTAGCAATATTGTGCCGAAAGTGCCAAGCTCCTTCAAGAAAGCCTTGAATGATTTGTCCTTGAAATGCGATCCTCCGTCGCTGATCACCATGCGTGGCGTTCCAAAACGGGGAAGATGATTTCATGGAACATCTTGGCGCGTGCTGCTTGCCATCGCCGGCTCGCATGGTAGTGCTTCTACCCACTTCGACACGTAGTCCATTGCCACCGGGATGTACTTCGCAGTCATGGGACTTCGAATGGCCCCATGTAGTCAATGCCCCACACATCAAATATTTCTATTTGAAGGTTGTAGTGCGGGGGCATTGCATCACGAAATGTGATGTTCCCTATCTTCCGGCGGTTGTAACATCTTCCCGATGAACTCTTTCGTGTCATCGTACATCGCCGGCCGAGAAGAATCCGCGACCGCCAAATTTTGGCTTGTGGGCGGAATACTCCTAGATGTCCCAAGCATAGGGAGATGCATGACATTTTTCAATGATCTCGCATTCCTTCCTCCCTTGGTACGCATCTTCTCGGCAAGCCGTCCGCACACACCCTGTATGCATATATGGGTCGTCCCATAGGTGCCGTCTGCGCTTTCCATTTGGAGTTTCCGCTTGTTCTCCCCTGGGTGGTACATAACCTCGCAACCATGTAATTCACAATGTTTGCGTACCATGGGTTGACATCCGACACCTTGAGTAGCATGTCGTCGCGTAGGTAGTCGTTGATTGGTAATTCCTGCATGTTAGTTACCTGCATACGCGACAAATGATCCGCAACTGTATTTTCTACTCCTTTTTTATCTTTTATTTCGATGTCAAATTCTTGGAGAAGAAGAATCCAAAGGGATCAAGCGAGGTTTCGCATCCTTTTGGTGAGAAGATACTTAAGGGCAGCATGGTTTGTGTATACAATTATTTTTGCACCCACTAAGTAGGAGCGAAAACTTCTCGATAGCAAAGACTACCGCTAGGAGCTCTTTTTTTCAAGTAGCGTAATTAAAATTTGGGCTCCCGCCGAGTCTTGCTAGCATATGCGATGGCATGCTTTGCTTTTTGTCCTTGGTTTGGCGTAAGACGCACCAACAAAGATAGTCGCTAGCATCGCACATGATTTCAAATGGCAACGACCAATCCGGGGTTGGATGATCGGAGCGAGATGAGTGCTTTCTTCGGGGGGTTTGAAAGCGTGCAAGCACTCATCCGTGAAGTCAAAGGGTACGCCCTTGGCTAGCAGGGGCCGTAAGGGGTCTAGCGATTTGTGAAAAATCTTTTATAAATCTTCTATAAAACCCCGCATGACCTAGGAAGCTACGGAGCCCTTTGACATTCAATCGGGGTGGTAGCTTTTCAATAACGTCTATTTTGGCTTCGCCTCTACCTCTATCCCCCTCTCGGACACGAGGTGCCCAAGAACGATGCCTTCTCGGACCATAAAGTGGCACTTTTCCCAATTAAGTACCGTGTCTTTTTCTTGGCATCGTTTCAAGACCCGGTCTAGGTTCTTCGGACAACTTTCGAAAGTCTTACCATAGACGGAGAAGTCGTCCATGAAGACCTCCATGATCTCTTCGATCATGTCTCGAGAAGATAGACATCATGCACCGTTGAAAAGAAGCGTGCATTACATTACACCCAAAATGACATTCTACGGTAGGCATAGGTTCCGTATGGGCATGTGAACGTGGTCTTGCTCGGTCATCGGGGTGGATCGGGATCCGTGGTAGCCGAATACCCGCCAAGGAAATAGAAGAAAGAATGTTTGGCTAACCGCTCCAACATTTCATCAATAAAGGGCAGCCGGGAAGTGATCTTTCTTTGTTGCCTTGTTAAGTTTTATATAATCAATACACATTCTCCACCCTGTGACTTGTCTTTCTGCGGAATGAGTTCATTTTAGCGTTCTCAACGATCGTCATTCCTCCCTTTTTAGGGACCACTTGGACTGGCTAACCCAATCATTTGTGTGGTACGGGATAGATAATCCCTACAAGAAGAAGCTTGAGAACTTCCTTCTTCACGACTTCATGCATCGCATTATTGAGCCCCGCTGGGGTTCGCATGATGGTGTACCGGCGGGGGTCAATAGGAATGTGATGTGTGCATAGTGTCGGGCTTACCCCTTTTAGATCTTGAAGGGAATACCCGAAGACCGATCTCGTGTTTCTCTAAGACGGCTATTAGCCGGGTAGTTTCCTCGGTCACTAAGCTTATCGCTTATGATGACAGGGGCTTGTGAATCATCGTTTAGGAAGACATAGCGTAGGCCCGGGGTAGGGTTTAAGCTCAACCGAGGTCGAAGTTAGCTCTTCCTCTTTGGGAAGTTCTATGAGTTCCCCTCGATCGCCCTCTTCTTCAATGAAGAATTGGGCGTCTTTTTCTAGGTCCTGCTTCGGGTTCTCATATAGCATAACTCCCATGACCTCCTCGGGCGTGTCATACTCATGGAAGGGTTCTGTCTGAAGTTTTTGGCTCGAGTAACCGGGTTAGAAAAACTTTTTCTTCCCCGAGTTTGACATCTAAATCCCCGGATGTTGATAGATCAAGAATCTTCTCCAAGGGATGCCCGATCGGGATGTCGAAGTCTTGGATATCAAAAATATGAAAATCCAAGGACAACTTGACATTCCCTGTATAGGAAGATTTGTTCATGTATAACCTCACGGCTTTTAATGGTGGTACGTGGTGCTATGCGCAAGGTCCGTCTTTGTGGGGGTCCTAATGACTTCCTCGCCACAAGCTTGTGCGAAGGTTTTGGACATTATGTTTATTCCCACAAAGAGGGTTATACATGACTTCCACCAAGTTTCCTCGATATTCGCAATGGATTGGTGTAGAGGGGCCACTTATCCGAATTTCTTCGAAAAGAAGGTCCTTCCTCTCGCAACCATTCATTGCTCATTATAGTTGTTAGCTCCTTAATAGACTCGAAAGAGTTTATCCAGGGGTTGTTCGTGGCCACCGGGACAGTGGTTTCTTCCATTGTTCGTAATCCGAGGTATTACCGAATTGCTCGATGAGGTCTTCCTCAAAAATGGGAGATCCGACCATGCGGTCTCCTTTGGTTCTGGTTCAGGCGAGGGTCTCTCTAAGGATGTTTCAGGTTCGGCAGTAGCCGAAGAGACTTCCTCTTGTTTCTGCTTGAGTTCTACACGGATGGGTTCTAGCGGAGGAGTATTCTCAAGAATACGGTTTAGGAGAGCTTCTCCTTCCGCTGTGGTTTTATGTGCAAATGACCCTCCGGCAGCTAAATCAAGCAGCAGGCTTGCCCGTCCAATCCTAGCCGTAAATGTTGTAAAAGCACGTGGTTTGGTATGGACAGTCCGGGCCGGATCGTTTAAGCGTGGTAAACCGGGTCCCGTGCTGCACCTAAGGTTTCACCCTCTATTTGTTGGAAGTTGAGTATCTCTTGTCGCAGGTCGGCGCGATTCGGATAAAGGGTAGAACGCTACACGTAATCTGTTTCGCAGCTTCTTCCCATTCTCTCGCTTTACCAACCCTACGTTATGGGCGTACCATTGAGTCGCCCTCTCGCGAGAGAGAACGGAAACAACTTCCACCTCAGCGTGTCGTGTGTCATGCTTGCAATTGTCAGGCAGCCACGTAGCTGCTCAAACTCCCGTAAGTGATAGTAGGCGTTTTTCCGAAAAAGGCTTCGGGCCTGAACCATGGCTATAAAACCGGGGGCGGAGCTCATACTCTGGCCGTGATTGGCTTTGCAGATTGGCGTGGTTCTACGAGCTCGCCCTTAGAGCGGACAGGATTTGTAGGGTAGGTTGCTCCATGAGTAACGAGGACTGTTTTTGGTATTTTTGTTTAAAAGGATACTACCAAATACACAGTCGACTAGGCTCGAAATATAACTACGACAACCGTCCCAAGAACGGCGCCGAAATGCTTGTTGGTGTTTCTTACGCGACACAGAGAAATCCGCAGCGCACGGAAATACCGTTGTAGCACTTCACCCGGTGGTAAGCGGGGTATCGTATTTTACACAAGGGCGGTCGGCCGCCAGCTTTTTCTCGGTGCGTGGTCAACCTAAGGCAAGGGTTTGTTTTCTAAGAGTAGCGAGGTATCTATAGGCTAAGTTTTTTCAGGCCGGTGATTTCTAAAGTCCATTGTCTACTTACTTCGGGCACCGCCAACTAACCGGAAGCTTCCTAGGCAATTAGCTCACGTCACACCCGAACGTGGGGGGGATTTCAAAGGATGACAAGGCTTGTCACGACCAAGCCGCCTACCCCTCAACCGTGGGATGCTTCGCAAAAGGTAGGTGAACGCTAGTCCAAACACCACGCTTGCACTATTGGTCACAGTTCTTGATGTTGGCCAAGGTTCCCCTGGTCAAAGAGTTCCTTCACCAAGAACTAACGCTCTTAACAAGACAATCTACCAATCCCGCAAGTCTACAACAGCTAAGAAATATACGAGGAAATTAAATAGCTTCAAGATAATCACAAGACTTCTTATCCAAGTGTAAGTAGCTTGCAGAGGTACAAGCCGGGCGTGTACCGACAAGTCCCAAGACTCAGCCCTCCTAGGAACCGCGGAACACCGAGGGGCTTAACCGCAACTACGGTAGAAAGAACAAAGCTTCATTCTAGCTTTTCCCTTTCTCACTCTCTAGAATTAGAAGAAGAAGAAGAAGTAGAAGAAGAAGAACTAATTCTACTCTCTTGCACAAGTGGACTGGTTTCCACTTGGAATTGTTGTTGAGAGAGGTGAAGGAGGGAGCTATTTATACACAAGGGGGAGGGGCCTAAGTGCTAAAAACACCAAAACCGACCTAGGAACACCTTCCAAATCTACCAAACCGACCATCCAACATCGGTAGTACCCGTTATGGAAGGTAACAAACCGCCCTCAAATCGGGCCCGAACCGCCTCGCCTCGGTGCGGCCGCACTGTGTGGTGCGCGCGCAAGCTTTCTGGGGCCGGCCTTTAACTTGGGCTTCGGCGGCGGGCCTCCTTGCCGTGAAAAGTCGCCCGGTGGTCTTGGCCCCGCCTCGGTTTTGACGTTTTGTCCCGATTCTTGTTTGGGCTTGCCATTTGCTTCTTTGGGCCTTTTCCTATTGTTGGTTTTTATTTCTTTTTCTTTGTATTTTTGGCCCAAAGTGGTTTTTCTTGAGTTGGTACCGCAAGTCCAAATAAACACCAAAACTTTGGAATATGTTAGTTGAAATCCCTATTTCTAGGTTGTTTTGGTGTTGTGTTGACGGTGTTTAATTTGCGATGGTAAAATCTTAATTAAATGGCCCCCGCACAAGCTGCGCAACAGTCCAAAAATCCCTGGGTGTGGAAATGTACTCTATCTGCTGATCATCCAAAGCTCCAATCGCAGAAGCGAGGCATGTGATATGGGATGTGCAGGGTGACAGGAACAGCAACTTTTCTGATAATATGTATAAAGTTCCTGCACATCTCTACCACTGGAGCTACTTTCTCCTTGTGGACAATAGCATAGAGTAATTTCAATTCAATTTCATTCACCCATCTAACCCCGTGTCTAGGAAACAAAGTCACGAGATCCAAATGATGGATATATCTAAGTGATGGGTGTCGGATCTCGTGAGTGGCGAGGTTTGAAGGTACCGGCCTCATGAGCACCGGATATCTCCTCCCAAAAGTGATTCCTAACAAAACCAGGGAAGAGCAAAGATCTATGTCTAGTGCACATCTATAGCTGAAACCCCAGTGACGAGCTAGATCCGCCCATGTAACATGATAAGGTTGACCAAAGAGGCGGAAAGAAATTCCTAGCTGGTCTTCTACTAGTGTGCATAAGAACTGGATTGTCGGGAGGCGAACCTTCCTCCTCAAGAGGGGGGAATATCCTCGCCATCCGACTGCTCTCCAAAGGATAGGGAATTCATCGTCCCATACCGCTTTGTTCGAGGAGCTCTGAGTCGATTCCTCGGGCGTGTCCGGAACACACGGTCCTTGAGTAGGAGATATGCTTGCATCTCCCGATCTCCACGGATGTCGAGGTACGGCGCGTCGGCTTCGGCCGTCGATTGTCGGGGAGCTTGAGCTTCTTCCTCCCCGACGGGTGCGGCGTCTTCTTGCATGGGGAGCCTTCGAGGTCGTCGGTTGAGGGTGGAGCTTGTGCTTGTTTGTCGTGAGCTATGTCTTGACGACCGCCTCAACCCGCCAAAATCTTCCCAAATTTCTTCATAGCTACTTGCAAAAAACGATTGAGCGGGACCTCGGTGTGCAAGGGTTAAATGAAAATATGAACTTTCACACCCGTGATCTTGCTCGGCACAATGTTTTTGGCGGAGAAAAATGGAGTGTAGAACAAGTGGGAGAGAGTGTGAGAGTGAGAAAGAGTGAAAATGAGAGGTGTGTGCTCTCACACCGGTGCTCGGGCTATTTATAGCCGAGCTAACGGCCGGGGGCGCTTTTATGCAACGGATAGGAGCCGCTTGGCGAGGCTCGCTCGCTCAGCCCGCCGGGGGTGCGCCACAAGCACCTCCTCGCCTCGTTGCGGGCCATTGTGCTTTGTCGGGCGTGCTCAACGGTCACGCGAAAAGTTCGTGGGTCGTTGTTTGCTCCTTATTACTGTTCGACCGTTTTTCTCCCCTTTTTGAATTTCTCTAAAATTTTCAAATATAAATTTATTTTTAAAATAGAAAAATTATTTAAAAGTATTTTTGTATATACTTTTATGTAGGAAATATTTTTCTTTATTTTCCATGAAAGAATTTGTTTTATTTATAAAGATTTTTATTTTAGTTTTCAAAAATATTTACTTATAGATTTTATGTTTACAAATATTTTTTTGTTTAATAAAATATTTTATAAAACACATATATATATATATTTTAAATATACCCCTTTTTTTTTTTAGGGACAAAGTTATTTATAGTTAGCCTTGTCGACTCTCCCCAAGCTATCTTGGCGGGAAGCACACGCTTCGGGGTCTCGAGTCGATCCTTCAACACTCCACACCGGTTTCGATGATGATGATATCCGGGGTGTTGTTGTTTGTACCCGATGAATGGGCACTTTACCGCCTTACTCTCGATATGGAAGACTATGAAGCCCTTCCCCATGCGGATATCGCTTTTGGCCGTATAGAGAAATGGTCTCCCCGTGAGGAGAGACGTATCCTCCGATGGGCCCATATCCGTAATCACAAAATCTGCGGGGATGTACTCCGGCCTCAGTATTTTGACTAGCACGCTTCGAGTATTCCCTCTCGCCGCCTTGTTGATTGATCTGCCATTTGGAGGACGAAATTGGCAGGAGTAAGTGTTCCTCCATGGATTTTGTTGAAGGTGGCCTTGGACATCACATTGATACTAGCCCCAAGGTCACAGAATGCATTGACGAAGGTATGGGGGCCAACAGCGCAGCTGATAAGCGGACGTCCAGGGTCTCCCTTCTTGGCAATGAATGGCGAGCTCACAGGGATCTTCTTTAGCTCATTGGGTTGACCGAGCCTTAGAGATATCATGTTAACCGACTTCGTCGCGGGACCTCCGGTTGCCCTGGGATCCTACCTGAGTCGTTAACTAGTACTTGAGCAAAGAATCATCTTGTCTCTATCATCTTGTTGAAGCCGAGTTGATTCTTCACGGTGATGTCAACCCTTCAAGCTTATTATTCACTCCTTCAAGGATTTTGTCTTGATGGCTCATCTTTTGGTGAGATTTTCGTTAATCTTGGCTTGGCCCAAGACAGTCTTTGAGTGAAGGCAGCTTCTTCACGGGTTTCGGGGCAATTATCCCCCGAGTGGCCAACTTCACCCACACGTGTCTCACACGCCATGTGTGAGTCTATGGCATAAACCGGGCGCCGCTGGGTAGTAGAGTCTCGTGGCTGCGCTCCTCCAAATTCTTCGCCAGTAGATCCATTTTTGCGGCAAGCATATCCGCCTCCTTCACGGTGTGTGTGCATGCCTTTTGTGTTTTTGGCTAGGGTTACGTCTTCCCCCAAATCTGGTTTCCCACCATTTTGTCGATCGGGGTTGTTGCCCGATCTATGGTGAGCGATAAGAATGCACCACCAGCGGCGGCGTCGAGGTGCCCCTTTGATATGGCCGTGAGACCATTGTAGAAGTTCTCGGAGCACTAGCCAATTCTCCATCCCGTGGTGCGGGCTTGCTAGAATGTATTCTTGCAGCCTTTCCCACGCCTCCGGAATGGGCTCCATTGATGTCTGCTGGAAATTGGCGATCCTTCCCCTCAGGGCATTGGTTTTGCCCATGGGGAAGAACTTAGCTAGGAACGCCGCGAGCACTTAGCCCACGTCTTTACTACTTCCTTGTCCTTATAGAACCATTGTTTCGCCTTCCCCACGAGGGAGAAAGGAAACGAAGCGAGCCCGATGACGCCCGGGTTCGGCGCCCTTGATAACGATTGTCGCACAGCTCAAGGAAGTGTTGGAGATGATCGTTGGCGTCCTCGCTAGGCGCCCACAGAATGGACCGACCTGCACCATGGTGATCGACCTAGTGCGCAGTTCAAAGTTCTTGTCCGCCACATTCACCACCGCCCAAAGGCACGTTGGTGACAGCACGTAGTAGAGAAATCACGCAAATGACTTCCGGGCCATAGCTTGAGATGCGGTTGGTGCAGGGATGTCGGTCTCGACCGTCGGGGTTCCTACCAAAGAAGAAGCGGCACGAGACCTGTTCTTCCTTAGGAGTGCCTCCGGATCGGAGATGAAGTTTTCCAACAGCTTAGAAACCCGACATACACTATCCCGTTTTCATCCACAACAGGAGAAAACATAAAAGATTAGCCTTGTATGAGCAAATGGTAGCCACGCACACAATTCATGTTCATAGCCGCCTAGTTTATTGTTTTTTTTTTTTCACAATGCCTTCCTTCCGACAACGGCACCGTAAATGCTTGTTGACATTTCTTAGCGCAATCAAAGGAAACAGTATAAAACCCATCCCCAATAACAGGCGCCCCAAATGTGTGCGGCTGACATTCCCAAAGTAAAACCACCGTGTCGGTGATTCGAACGGGATTGTCAACGGGATAGATCTTGCCATCTTAGATATTTCATCCGCGCAAGCGCACGGATCTATCATTGTAGCATTTCACCCTAAGTATTCAGGGGTATCGTTATTTATATTTTCCCAAAGGAAGGCATGTGTTTATTAGCATGGCATCTGAATAGAGGAACATGTGTTTGCTTAGACCAAATTGTTCATAGCAGGGGTAAGCAATAACGGTTATGGATAGTGTGACACACACTTAAGAATCCACCGGCAAAGGATAAAGAAAATAGATAAAGAATAAATGAATAACCTAATGGAGTAATTCTAATGTATCTAGTCATGGCCATACAAATGAATAGTTAGGATCATATGCAAACATGATTTAGGCGTGGTTAGGTCTAGGATACCGGGGAGACCCCACCAGGAAGTCTGCTTCCCACCAAGGCATTTACGAACTCCTACATCACATACGAACGTGGGGGGATTTCAAGGGACGGTCAAGGCTTGTCACGACCCAGCCGCCTACCCCCTCAACCGTGGCATGCTCTCATATTCGCAGGTGTCATAATACCCGGGCACCATGCCCGCATATCAGAGCACTACTCTTGTCCCCCCAGGATCCCCACTCGTCGAATGGACGGACTAGAACAAGAGCAAACCCGAAGGAACAACGAACCGATATCCCACCTCTAATCAAGTTAGGCATATGATGATCGATGATGAACTGAGATGAACATGTCAAGATTATGATATGTAAACTATATGCTAGTTCATATACCAACACAAGAACATCATGCGTAAGACTATACTCTTGTTCATAAGTTAGGCCAAGAACATAGATATAAGACTTGCAAATAGAAGAATGCTCCATTGAGAAGATATATTACCAAGGCACTTTCTTCTAGGAGACAAGCCCTCCTTGTAGCTCTTCTACTCCAAGTGCTAACCAAGAACTAAGAAGAAGAAGAAGAAAGAAGAAGTAGAAGAAGAGAGAGAGGTAGAGGTGGTAGAGAGAGGAAGATTGCTGGTTTTTGTGGACTCCAAGTGGTGTGTGCTGAGAGAGGAAGAGAGGGGACTACTTATACACTTGGAGGAGGGGCCTAAGTGCTAATTTACACCAAAACCAACCCGTAAACCTTCCTAATCGAGACCAAACCGACCATCCCACATCGGTAACCCCCTAGAAGGCGGTGTTCATGAACCGCCTCCCAGGCCGGGCCGAAATCGCCTCGGGGTGGGTGCGGCACCACCAGGTGCGCTACAAGCACCCCCTTGGGCTCGGCCTGGCCCGGGTCTCGGTGGGTTGTCTTCCTTCGTCTTGAAAAGTTGTGGGCCGGGCTTGGCTCGCCCAATTTTGATGTTTTCGGTCGACGCTCTCGGCTTGTGTTTTGCAATAATGCGCTTCCCTCGGATGGCGTACTTTGGGTCGTATTTCCACCTGTATTTATTATAAATCTGCAAAATAAAATACTAGACACTACAAGTGGAATTTTATTAGTGGTAAATGTATATGAGTATAGAAAGGTATAGTTTTACTCCCTTTATGGTAGTAAGTTGACGGGGAAAAATATGTCGTTAGTGACCGTCAACACATACGATGATCGATGAAGAACAAATATGAACATGTCAAGATTATGATATGTAAACTATATGCTAGTCCATATACCAACACTATAACATGAACAAGACTATACTCTAATTCATAAGTTAGACCATGATCATAGAAATAGAACTTGCACAATGGAGAAAAGATCCATGGAGGATTTATATTACCAAGCTCACTTTGCTCCAAGATTACAAGCTCTTCTCTTGTAGCTCTTCTACTCCAATGCTAACCAAATAAGAAGAAGAAGAAGAAGTGGAGGTGGAGAGTGAGGTAGAGAGTGTGAGTGTGTCTTTGGTGTGGTGACTCCAAGTGTGGTGTGTGGAATGAGGGAGAGAGAGGGGGTATTTATACACATGAGAGGGGTGGTCAAATGACCCTAATACCCCCCAACCGACCTCAAGGACACGTCTAGGTACAGTGAACCGGCCACCCAAGCACCGCACCGCCCTCCAGGTCACTTAATGTGCCGACCTGGCGAAGACGGGCTCGAACCGCCCCGAGTGTCTTCGTGGGTCGTCGTTTTTACGTCGAAAAGTGTGTGGGCGATGTTGGCTTGGCCCAATTCTGCCATTTCGGTCCATTTCCACCCTGGGCTTGTGATCTTCAGGAATACGCTTTCCGTGGTCACGCCTTTTAATCGTATTTCCACCGTATTTATTATAAATGCTACAAAATACATTTTGAACACTACAAGTGGAAATATGTTAGTAATAAATGTATATGAGTATAAAAAGGTATAGTTTTATTCCCTTTATGGTAGTAAGTTGACGGGAAAAATATGTCGTTAGTGACCGTCAACAATATTGCGGAGCAAGACTCCAAACTACACGGCACAAGTCTACAAGAAGAAGATAAGAGCCGGAAGCCTAATGAAGAACTCTAAAGGCGCAATCTCAACAAAGACGCGTCGAGGAAAACAACCCGATGACTACAACAAAAGCAAATAGAGAACAAACTACAACAAGTCGCACGAAGGCGGATCGAAAATACTTAAAATCTGCATGAAGGCGTAAGACGGCAAAAAAGTATTCAAGGCCTACAACTAACAGGCCACCAAAGAATAAAATTGTTCATTTACAAGGCGGACGAAGCCGCCATCCGGCACTCAGGCCGCATCAAAAGCCGGCACCTCTCCTTCGGGAAGATTAAGATCAATGGTACCCGGCAAGGGGTGGTCACAAATGCATCCACCTCGGGCGCTCTTCCTCCATTATCATAAGATGCTCATCGGCAAAACCCATCCACAACAAAGGCGATGGGCAGCTCCGGCACAAGGTGATGGAAGTAGAAGAGCGAGCTCTTCAAGAGCCTCCCGAGAACGTCTCCAACAAAGAAATGGAAACGATCGGGAACCCCGGGAAGAAACTCCCTCCGGACACACCATGATCTTCGTGAAGACGAATAACTTCTAGCGGAGGAAACACAAAGCGCCAGAGATCGAGAACTTCGCGTGAAGAGCGCATTGCAGCATCTCTCTCCAATCGAAGCTCGGCCGGTGACGGCCCATCAATAGTGGTCTCCCCGACCGGTCTTGTTCACCAAGATCCAAAGTCAAGAAGCGCACAAGTCGAAGAGAACTCTTGACAAAAGCAAACACAGCTCAAGGAAAGAAGCAAAAAGAAACATACCTTCAACTTCCCGAGTGACCTTGGCATAGGACTCGGTCAACCCACCAATGGTAGCACGGGAATCCCGAGCCGAAAGCACGAAGATCTCGCTCAACCCCCTCAAGACTAACAACTTCGCCGCAAGGAGTCACACTCTTGAGTAGGGAGGAAGACGGGAGATCTCGTACAAAGGACTACAAACAAAGACAAGTCGTGGTCGATACATCTCAAAAAGAAAAAGAGAAAAGTCAAGAAAAGAACCCGACACATACCCGAACCGCCGATCAAAAAAAATGAAAGGCGCCCTAAGTAGTCCGAATGCCTCGCATGGCCGACAACCCGAGAAGCCAGATCAAACTCAAAAATCACGGAGTCCGCAAGAGACCTCAGATCATAAAGAGAAGGATCCCGAGGAGGATCAACAGCAGCTTCACGAAAGCGGGAGAGGCCGAAGAAGAAGACTGGCCACCAGCAGTCGCCGAAAGAACTCGGGGAAACAACCTCGAGAGAACTTCACGTAAGGACGCCTACAAAACAACCCCGACAATATAAAAACACCTCAAAGTCAACAAGGATAAAGAGCTCGCAACAAGAGTACTTACTGAAAAGAAAGACGAGGACGGGGGGGCAAGCCAACAGCAGAAGGAGCTTTCACTTCAAGGGCCGTAACCACAGGAGGAACCTAGCCAGAAGCCTCAAGAGCCTCACCCGCACAAACGGCAAACTACAAACAACCACAATAAGGCTACAAGACAAAAAGAACCCGGTAATCAAAGTTCAAGAAAGGAACTTACGGACTCGGGCAAGGGACTTCACTTGCTCCTCAAAGATGCTCAAAGAGCAAACGCGAAGCACCCTCTCGAAAAAAGCAGAGAAACAGTCAGCTTATATGGAAAAAAGAGGGATTGACGTAAGATCAACCCCCTCACCTATAAGAATATTACCCGTGGGCTCCTGCAAAGAAGTCTGAGAAGTGGAAGAGCGAGTCCTCTTGGGAGTCACAGTAGCAGTGGGCTCTTCAACAGAACGCTCCTGTCGCTTGCGACCTATAAGGGCAAGTACCCGCGGATCTGGAGTAAAGGGAACATATGAAGAACCCCCAATACTCATGCTAGGACGGGCTTCAGACTCACCTTGGCCAGAAGAGGCAGCAGGCATCACAAAGAACGTCACCACATCAGCCTCAGAATAATTGCTGCCAAGATCTTTGAAAAGGATCGAGAAAAGTCGAAAAAGAGCCCTAACGTAAGAATATCGCACAAAAAGAAACAAAAGAACTCACAGGAGGAGGAGGGTTGTCGCAGAATACTCAACAACCCGAATCGAGTCAACAGAACATCCTTCAACAGAGAGCGAAGGGATACCATCGGCTTCGCCTCAGCAACCTCGTAAGCATCACCACCAACACGAAGGATCCTCGGGGCGTAATACTCGAAGCCAAGCTTCTCCCTCGCCATCAAAGGTTGAACTCGACGGCGAAGAAAACCGGCAACGATACCAGGGCCACTAAGACCACCCTCGCTTCAAGATCTTGACACGGTTGACCAGCTCGGAACCTCCCCGACTCATCGGGAGAGTCGACCTTCATTTCTCGGGATCAACGGGACTCATCGAGTCATGATCCATCGAGGGCGTGAGGAGGGTTGTTCACATAAAACCACCAGGCGCCGGCCCGAGAATGTAATCGGGGAGTTCATAATCAAAGAATGCTCCTTTTACGGCCCCTCGACGGGCCCGGATCGAAATGCATCCAAGAGCACAAAGATCACCTCCATGACGAAGGCGGAAGAAATAGCGAAAAGCTTCAGAGAAGGAGGGATGCCTATGAAGGTCTCACGGGCATGGACAAAGATCAAAAGAAGAAGAACCCCCGTTAGGGGCAAGATGCGAAAAGAGCAATCGAAAGGGGACCCAGAGAAACTCATGGAAGAAATCCGCTTTACAAGCGAGACCCGCCTCGGACAAAGGAGAGAAAGAGGACAACCTCAAGAGGACCGGGAGCGGGAAGACGATGCCCGGTCGACAGAATCCAACCGCATGCATTCTGAGGAGGAAGAAGCCGCCGCTGCTCCAAATCCTCAAGATCCTCGACGACGACGGAGGACTCCGGCCGAGATCTTCATGGCCGCCTCCACCTCGGGGGACCAACTCCGCCTTCCCCTCGAACTCTTGGAAGAAGAGCCTTTTTCGCCATAGGAAAGCACGGCGACGAGGACGGCAGAAACCAAAGGGCGCAACGGCGACGGCAGGGAACAAAGGCGGCGCAAGAGGATTAGGGCAAAGAAGATTGCTAATCGCGGGCTGCAAATGGCAGGCAGAGGAAAAAGAAAAGGCCGTATCCAAGTATTTATGGAGAGGGATTTAATCCACCTGTTACAGAACAAAACTCTCTATAACGGGAGCCTTTACAACTTCAAAAAATTAATTTGAAGTGACAACGGCACTCCTTTTATGCGAACAATTAAATGGCCGACACAACGGTTGGATCCTCACCAAGAAAAAGAACTCTTCAAGATGCCAACAAGCAACGCAGAAACATCCCTAAGCGCAGACAAGACAAGAACAAGTCAACCTGATCTAAGAAGAAGAACCCTCCCGTAGGCGTAAGAACCCCGGCAAACGTCACAAATGTTCCCCAACAAAACGTAAAAGAAGAACAAGAGACTCTCGTGATCGAACGGAAAAAGAGAAACGGTCAAAAGCCCGAAGCATGAAGAACCTCCAAGAGCTCTATCTACAAAAAGAACTCTTAGATGCTCGGGGCTACATAGGATACCCGGGCACGATTTTTTCAAAGAGCTCCGACGTCAAGAAGAACTCGAAGACGGAGGAAAAGAACTCGAACCTTCCAACTCTTTGTGCCAAAAGGCAAGAAGCTCGAGGGGCTACACCCTACGGGTGCACTTTCTCAATAAAAGTGCACACCGCATTTAAGACCGCGAGGACCGCATCAAAGCCTCATCCGAGAAGAGCAGAAGGCTCTCATGACTCAAACCTGAGATGCTCGGGGGCTTGCGGGACAAGGTTCCTTTTCGAAGAAGAAGAGCTCCGACGACGAGAAGAACTCGAAGACGGAGGAGAAGAACTCAAAGACCTTCCAGCTCTTTGTGCCAAAAAGCAAGAAGCTCGGGGGCTACACCCTACGGGTGCACTTTTTTCAAAATTGCACTCCGTAAGATGATCTTGAAGACCATATCAAGGCCTCACCCGAGAAGAGCAAAGACAACTCTCACGACTCGACCTTGAGATGCTCGGGGGCTTGTGGATACAGGATCACCAAAGAACTCTACCGAGTTGTTCGCAGGGTTCTATCCTAGCCTGCGGCCACAAACAACTCCCAGAAGGCAATGGAAGCATAGCTACGGTGACTTCTGTTGTAACTAGGATAGAACGCTAGTCAGGTTACCTTATTTAGAGTTCGGGTGTTCGGTTCCTCTACGGACAACCCTCTCTGTATTCGACTAGGACCGTGGCGAGTTCCTTGGCTCCTTAGACTATAAAACGCTAGTCAGGTTACCTTATTTAGAGCGCGATTACACGACACAAGCTTGACCATGATCAAGTGCTATAAGCTTCCCAAATGATTCTCGGCTGGCCCCATCAATCGAAAACAGGCTCACGCCGACTGGACGTAAAGGTATTTACTCGATCCTTGATCGAGGGCCCGAACCAGTATAAAAACCCCGCTCTCAATGTCAGCTACGCAACAAACCGCCGGGCTCCAGGTTCATCGAGGCCCGAACAAACTGCCCGGTTCACCCCGTGGCAGGCTCTCGGTCGTAAAAACATCGACGGTCGGTTATCGGTCTTTTTGTCTGCACTTGTGATGTCCTTCTCCCCGGTTGATTGTGCAAGTTTTTGGAATACCTTTGTTGGTGAATCTGGGTGTTTATAGAGATGCTTTTAGGTGTTGGTCGATGATTTTGAAGCTAAGCTTTTAATTGGGTGCCTACATTTTCCTGTGACAAAAAAATGGTTCTTGAAAAT
Source organism: Hyparrhenia diplandra (assembly GCA_015847255.1). NCBI lineage: Eukaryota > Viridiplantae > Streptophyta > Magnoliopsida > Poales > Poaceae > Hyparrhenia > Hyparrhenia diplandra. The sequence continues at coordinate 109,168 of JADLZK010007639.1, read as the reverse complement.
GGTGAGTCAACTTGCTTTATATGGATCGATTTGAAGAGTCTGATGAGTCAATTGATAAATGGTTCATATAAATCCACTCTAGATCTGCAGATGTCGAGTAAAGTGTCTTAGAGATTTGAGTATAGGTAATAGGCTTGTGCGGTAACCGACCTGGGCTTGTAGAGCTTCGTCAGTGGGAAGCTTGGTGTCATCCTTAGTGCCGCCACTCTCAGTCAATAGGTCACTGTGATTACAAAATGGTTCTTGCAAATGGTGAGTCTATTTGAAAATGGTCATGATTTTATATGGATCATAATTTTTGCTGGTTAGATTAGATGATAGTTAATGGCTTTTGTGGTTTCTCTATATTTATCAAATTGTTTTTTTTAAAAAAAATCCAGGCATCTATGTTTACTAGAGGCAATGGATGATGTTGCACAGTCCATCAGAGTTTTGGTTGGGTGAGTGTCTCTGTCTCCTAAAAGCTCTTGCTGTATTGGTGGGGTGTCTCATATATTTGTTCGGGGTTGATCAGGAGTCCTACATTTTTGATTTGTCATTTGGATCATACAACTACATTTTATGATATCAAGATGTGTGGTTATTTTTTTTCATTTAATGTCAAACTGAATTATATTTTAGTTTATGTATTCAGTTTTTCACCTATTTATTCAGTGTAATCTGACTAAGATTTAGATATTAATTGTCTAGAGGACATTGAGTATGAGCTATATGTATAAAGTAGATTATCTTTTTTGAGGGATATAAAGTAGATTATCAGCTATGTAAACTAGATTTTAGCTCCGGGTTCATTGTCTTGTAAATCCAGTTCTTCAGTTCTTTCAGCTATTTGGAGTCCCCTTTTTTTTTTTTTTTTTTTTTTTGGCCTAATTTATTGATTTATATGATCACAAATGCTAAAATGAACCTTGTATAGCTGTTTTTTGAAAATTCGGTTGACTTGGCTTGTTTTCTCAACCAGTTGATTATAGGGTCTAGATCTACCTAGTTTCCTGTGATATGACTAATCTGTTTATTTGTTCCTAAATTTCAACCGGTTGATCTAGCTATTTTTTCAAGAAAATTATAGAGTTGCTATCTGTTGCAATTCATTTTTTGATTTAAATTTGATTTTTTTTTTTTTAGATGTTAGCTGTTTTTGATGCAGTAAGGTAGTTAGTCTGTGTCCAAAATTTCAAATGGTGGTCTGTGCGTGCTGTCACAGCATATTTGCCTTCGTTAGAATTTTTTGCCAGTTTCCTGGGGGGTAGCCAAAATTCGGGTGGAAGTTGCCTCCTTGCCAACCGATTTTTGTTTTGGTTAAATTCGTGTGGTTTGGCTTAATAATCTGCATGAGTGCAAAAATGGTCAAACCACCCAAGTTTAGTATAGACAGCCTTGAAAAAACGGCAGCGCAACGCTGACCACATGACGTGGAAAAGGAAACGGAAAACCTCCTATCCTACAGCCGGAGTCCTCTTCGGTGCAGGAATCCTCGGGCAGGCGTGGGGCCTCGGGAACTGATTTTTTCTGCCCTTTGGGCTATATATATAAGTTGCTAGCTCAATGGCTTGTACATTCAAGTGCGATCGTATACTCGACCACTTCGCTTGAAACACGTTCATCACTTCAAACAATTTAGCTCATCACCAATGGAACTACCACCTTGGGCCTCCTTCCTCGGTGTGGTGCTGGCCATCCTGCTGTTACTGGTATCCACCCTCCACCGCAACCGCCTCCAGAAGCCCTATCGCAAGTACAACCTCCCACCGGGGCCTCGACCGTTGCCGGTTATCGGCAACCTGAACCTGATCGGCCCTCTCCCGCACCGGTCTGTCCATGAGCTCTCCAAGTGCTACGGCCCGCTCATGTCCCTGCGCTTCGGCTCCGTGCCCGTCGTCGTCGGCTCGTCTGTGGACATGGCCAGCTTCTTCCTCAAGACGCACGACCTGCTGTTCATCGACCGCCCCAGGACTACGGCCGGGAAGTACACCGGCGTCAACTACTCCGACATGCTATGGTCGCCATACGGCGCCTACTTTCGGCAGGTGCGCAAGTTCTTCAAGGCCGAGTTTTTCAGCACCATGCGGCTGAGGGCGCAGGAGCACATCCGGGAGGCGGAGGTGCGCGCCATGCTGCGCGACCTGTACACCGCCGCTGGGCAAGCGGCGCCTGTACGGCTCATGGACCACCTGTTCCAGCTGAACATCAACGTGATCTCGCTCATGGTGCTGGGCAAGAAGCACAATGACGTCGACCAAGACAGCAGGTCGTCGGCGGCCGGCTTGCCAGCGACGCCCGATGGGTTCAAGTGGATGATCGAAGAGTTCTTCAGCCTCAGCGGCAGGCTCGACATCGGGGACATGATTCCGTGGCTCAGCTGGCTGGACCTGAATGGAGACGTCAGGAGGATGAAGAGGCTTCGAGAGATGTTGGACCCTTTCCTGGACAATGTTGTGGACGAGCACAGCAAGCGGCGGCTGCGAGAGGGCAAGGACTTCGTCGCCATGGACGCGGTGGACAAGCTGCTGGAGCTCGCAGATAATCCAAACCTCGAGGTCCCAATCCACCGAGATGGCGTCAAGGCATTCACGCTGGTATGTGACCAAAAAATATATAAATAAATTCCATCATTTGTAGGATGCTTTGATGACGACACGTGCATGCATGCTTGCACTTTGATTGCAGAATCTCCTTGTTGGATTGCCGGACACCACATCGGTGACCGTCGACTGGGCCATGTCGGAGCTTCTGAGGCACCCCGACGCGCTCGCCAAGGTCACCGAGGAGCTGGACCGCGTCGTCGGCCGCGAGCGCCTCCTCATCACGGAGGGGGAAATCCCGAGCCTCCCATACCTGGAGGCCGTCATCAAGGAGACGATGCGGCTGCATCCCATGACGCCATTGCTAGCGCCCCGGCTGTCGCGCGAGGACGTGTCCGTGGGTGGGCACGACATCCCGGCGGGCACTCTGGTGTTCGTCAATGTCTGGGCCATCGCTCGTGACCCCGCCATCTGGGGGCACGACGCTGGCGAGTTCCGGCCGGAGCGGTTCGTTGGGAGCAGCGTGGACGTGAAGGGGCAGCACCTGGAGCTGCTTCCCTTCGGGTCTGGCCGCCGGATGTGCCCCGGCTTCTCGCTCGGCCTCAGGATGGTCCACGTGCTCCTGGCCAACCTCGTGCACGGCTACTCCTGGAAGCTCCCAGATGGTGTCTCCAGGGAGAAGCTGAGCATGGAGGAAACGTTCGGGCTGACCGTGAAGCGCAAGGTCCCGCTGGACGCTGTCGCCGAGCCCAGGCTCCCGGTGCACCTGTACGCCGGCGGCGGGCCATGATGCATGCACGCCTCGAATGCACGTTATACATGCTTTGCTGCTACCTTCCGTGTTTGTGTTCGTAATAATGTACGCAGTCCTGTACATCCCCAGTGATGGATGTGCTTTTGCTCTGTGTCGGTCCTTGAGTGCGTGTATTTCAATTTGTAATTCACACTTATATCTCCCCATATCGTATTAATTACTTCAGCGCAATTTTTATCCACCCGTTATTACTTGAATTATAGTTGTTATAACATGCAAGACAAAATTTGCGAACACACGTATGGACTTCTTATTCTGCTTGAAATCGAGGATTGCCAATGGTAGGGATTTGATACGGGATGAAGGGAAGAACGCAACACAAAATTTGTCTTTAAGTATTTCCCAATCCTCATTCATATACCCTATGGAATTTATGTACCATTGTTTCGCTTCCCCTTTTAGGGAGAAGGAAAACAACATCCATTTGAGATTTTCTTGTGTCACGCTAGGAATGCTCAAGCATGAACACATTTCCTCATAATCTCACATATGGTCAAAAGAATTTTCATTATCGCACCCAAAGAAGGGTTGTGCCTGAATCATAGCTTTAAGCCTAGGGTGAAGTTCATAACCAGATGAAAATTTTGATTTTGAAAAAGTTTGGATCTCAAAAGAACTCACCCTTTGTAGTCAAAGGGTTTTGAATTGGTATAGGCTTCATTTTGAAAAAGAAAAAACAAATAACTACTTTTTAAAATTATAAGGGATTCAGATACGAGGACAAACTAGGCTCGAAGAAAATAGCAACCGTATCCCGACAACAGCGCCATAAACCAGCTTGTTGGTATTTTAGAACAAATGCGAGAAGAATCCACAAGCGTATGAAAATACCGTTGTAGCCTTCACCTGAAAGTATTCAGGGCTATTGTATTTTCCTCGTGGAACGGATCTATTTTCTCCTATCTAGATTATCCAAGGACAACCCAAGGGTAGAGATGGGAAGGATTTAGAGATGGATTACGTAGTGGTTCAATACTATGGACACAAAGAAAATCGTATGGCTCGTGTGGGGCTCGGGATGGCCTAGCTCAAGGGAGACACAAGAAGTATATTGGTTCGGGCAATCGGTGCCCTAGTTCAATTGGGATCACTAGTGTATCTGAGCTCAAATGCCATAGTAGGGGAATATAGGCAGGTCAAGAGAGGGAGACGACTCCCAAGTCTCTGTGAGTGGTGTGCGATTGAAGCGAATGAAGCTCTCCAGTGCGAGTTGAGCTCCTTGCCCTTCCTAGTGGCCTATGGTCCTTTTATAGTCGCAAGGACGTACAAGGGTGCCATGAGAGGGTGTTGGCAAGCTTTAGCGTTACCACTAAAGCCCGATACACCTACGGATGGCAAGCGGTAAACCGCAAAGCGCCACGAATCGTCGGTGTAGCTTTTCACCTAGAGTACTCTGTATCGATTTCCACGAGGAACGTGAAGTGAACTAACAGAGAATCTAGGTTCGTCCTATGATGACACAAGGTGTGTATTTGGTAGTTGAGATGAGAGGTTTTCTATAGCTATGATATCTGGAGAGGCTAGATAGCTAAACGTGGCTTTATCATCCCTCGGACACGGAGGCAGTAGATGAGAAGTAGAGGACAAAAACCACCGCTAAACAAGCTACTATTTTACTAGAGCCTTACCTTTTAAGAACTTGCCTATAAACACGTGGTGATCTATACAGAGACTAGAAGGGCTGTCACCACCTTACTGGCTATCACAAACAATCCGTGCAAAGAAGCGACATATCTACCGATAAGAACAACCTAGACACCACGTCTACGCTATGCTTATTACTCTAACTCTAGCTAAAAGCTAGAGCACTCTACTAGAAGTAAATAAATACTTAGAGGAAAGCAATATACCAATGAAGAACGAGTGAATAGCTACTATACTAAACCAGATATGCAAAGTATAAAAGAACTCGAATGTATTACTTACTAGAAGAAGTACACCCGTAGAGGTACACCTTGGAGGAGAATCCCGACAGACCCGGGGCTTCCTCCAGAAGACTTCCCTCTCTCTCTCTACTGATACACTAAAGGAGCAGGGCTTCTGTAGGGTCGAGATGGGGACTAGAGGGGGGTGAATAGTCCTTTCTAAAACTAATTGCGCCGGCTAAACAAATATAATGCGAAATTGAAACTATTCGTTTAGCCAAGACTTCACCCCTCTAGCTATGACTCTATATCACCTCACAAAAGATCCTACACAAAGCAAATGAGGTGATAAGCCTAGCTTGAGCTCCTAACCATCTCTATTGCAAGGTCACACAAACCTATGCACTAGTACCTCAAACAAGGGCGAGCTCCTACACAATTCTAATGAGCAAAAGCACAAAGCCAATCCTAAGCTCACTAGATGCACTAAGGACAAGGCGACACATGCCTAACCCAAAGGCTCAAAATACTTAGCTACACAAACTAAGCAAAGCAACTAACAAGCTACACAAGCTAGTAATTGCAAGAGCTACTCCACAAGCACAAGCACAAGCACAAGGTATATATGAAAGTAAATACAAAGCTTGTGATTTGGAGAATGCAAACCACCGAGATGAGTAGACAAGTTAACACCGGTAATTTTTTACCGAGGTATCGGGAAGCTTGCCAACTTCCCCCTACTCCTCGTTGTGTCGACGAACACCTTGAGTGGTTCCTTTGGTGTTTCACCTAGATGGTTCTTCGGTGTGATTCTCCGATCACTTGCCCCTCAAGGCACGCCCCGCAAGGCACCGCAAGACACCACTCTCAAGTGAGCCTCTCAAGGCACCGCAAGACACCACACGCACAAGGGAGGTGCTCACCGACACGCTCTAGTAGTGTCGCTCTTCGCGATCCCCGCGAGGTGAGCACGAACCTCTCACAAATCCTCCTTCAGAGCACCGCACAAGCTTCCTTGCGTGCTTCACGAAGTTTCTTTCCACCAAGCCGTCTAGGAGGTGGCAACCTCCAAGAGCAACAAGCACACCGGCTTGCAACACGATCACCTAGTGCCACGAATGCGATCTCTCAACGCGAATGCACTAGAATCACTCCTCACTTTGATTTGGATGAACTCTATCAATCACAAGTGAGTGGGAGGGCTCTCAAGCACTCTCAAGCATGGACACAAAGTCCCCAAGGTGCTAAGCAACCAGCCATGGCTAGCCACCCCATCTATTTATAGCCACAAGCCAAAATAGAGCCGTTGGGGAGGAACATGCAATTCCTGTGGGCCGACCGGACCGCGCCGACCGGACTCGTCCATGAGTCCGGCCGATGAGTCCTCGGCCGAACCGACAAACCCAACCTGCCAATTTTAGAACCCCTGCGCATGCGTCCGGTCATGAATTCATGCGTCCGGTGCATGCTTCCGATGCATGCATCCGGTCAATCCCCGAGATCAACCCCCGAAAACATGCTCTCTGTATCCCCGACCGGAACCACTCACCGGAGCGTCCGGTCAAAGTGCATGCGTCCGGTCGCGGGTCCGGTCACCGCGTCCGGTCGCCTCTGAGCTGCGAAAATCCGTCGTTGTGTTGTCGTTCCTTTGCCTTTGCTCCAAACCGACTTCCGTCACTTGATTCTTGTTGCCGACACGTCGAAGAACACCCCAACACATGTGTTAGCATTTTCGAAACCATTTTAGTCAAGTGTGGAGTTAGCTCTTACCACGCCACTTGATCTTAACACATCGCAAAGTTAGATCGCTCAAGTGGCACTAGATGACCGATATGCAAACAAGTTTACCCCTCTTGATAGTACGGCCATCTATCCTAAACCCGGTCATAAACTTCTCTAAGCACCAATGACCGGCGAAATGAAATGCCCTATAGGTTATACCTTTGCCTTGCGCATTTCCATTCCGCTCCATCTCCAAGTGCCGATGCAACACATGCACCAACACGATCACCAAATGATATGATCCACTTCATATCATCACGTGCCTTGTTGGCGTTTCTTAACGTTATTACTACGAATAGATTTTAAACCTATCCCCGGCAATGGCGCCAAATGCTTGTTGGCATTTCTTAGCACAATCACTAAGAATAGATATTATGATTAATGATAACGTCAAGAGAACGTCGGTGATAGATGAATTGAATATTGCAAGGGTCAACCCGCAAGCGCACGGATCTATCATCGTAGCATTTCACCCGGTGAGTAATCGGGTATCGTTCATTTATATTTTTCCCATGGGAAGGCAGGTTTAGATTTAATATGATGATGATATAGCCCACAATGTATGTATGGATAGCCACTAATCATATACAGGGGTAAGTGATAATAATATTGGAGATAGTGGTGACACACACACTTCTTGAGCACTAGAAGGAATAAATAGAAAATAACATAAAAAAGGAAAATCTATGTTGAGTTGGCTATTCTAATATATCGCCAATGCGTTAGACTATAGTCTACATCGTCATTCATGGTTCACAGTAGAGATGGGCTAAAGTGATGAGGAGATGCCAAATTTGGTATCCGCCAAATGGGTTGCACTGATAAGACTCCAACCCAACACCCGGACGTGGAGGAGTGCAAGGGACGGACAGAGTTGTCACACCTCTCGCCGCCTACCTCACTACCGTGGGATGCCGGCATTTCCCGGATGATTCCCTATAGACCTAAGCACCATGCTTACATTTATAGAGAACTACCTAAACCCCCATGGTACCCCGACCCTCTGGATCGACGACAGAAAGAGTAAAGGTAAACCCGAAGGTACACGAGACCATCACTCGAACTTAGTTCTACTACGTTCCAAGAATAAAATATGATTCAATTAGCCTAAAGTTAGTCATGTTAATTATCACATTATACTAACTATACTCTAGTTGGCACAATATGAATATAACATGAGGGTAACTATACTCTAGTTCATATGCATTGCGATATAAATAATGAGACTTGAATAAAGGAAAGAACTTCATAGTAAATTACCAAAAGATCCTTCCAAGGAGACAAGCCCTCCTTGAAGCTCCGCCTAACTCAAATACTAACACTAAACTAATGAAGAGGAGAGAGTGGTGCTCAAGGTGAGGATGTAACAATGTGAAGTGTGTTGTGTTGTGTGTGTGTGTTCATAGTGAGGAGTGCCTCTCTTTATATAGTGGAGAGGAGGAGGGAATGGAGGGCTCTCCTTGCTTCGAGCTCTTCTTGGCGGGAACGAAAGTTTGCACAACATGCAACCGCCCGCTTGAAGTTCGCACCAAACCGCCAGAGAAAGGGTGGGAGCATTGGCCGAAATTTGGCGCCGACCGCCCGCAATGGGCGGCCGGCCCTGGCCGGGCCTCTCGGCCCGACCTTCTCCTGTCGCGTGTTTTGTCACTTGTATGTTGGGCCTATGGTGGTGCATGGGCCAGTTATGCTTGCGGGTTTGGTCTCCTTGCTCAATCCACTCCTTGGCGTCTTTTATTCAAATGCGCTTTTCTAATTTATTTGGCAACTTTGTACTGTTTCCACTTTTATACCTGCAAGACATAATTTCTAGAATACAAGTGGAACTAGGTTAGAAGTAAAGGTATATGCATCATAAGTTTGCCTCTTTCTCATGAATTGGATATAAGTTGGCGGTATAATATACTCAATAATGACCGCCAACAAGTCCCCTAAGCTTAACCTTTGCTCGTCCCCGAGCAAATAGCTAAGTGTTTGGTTGTTGATCGAGTTGCTACAATGCTTTGATATATTTCAAAATGTACCATGCTCATAACAAAATATTCTTCCGTTGTTTAAATAAATTGGCATATCTATCCTTGTATACTTAAATCATATGGGGCTTCTAACATTTTTCAAACTCTTGGGTCATTCCAAGATAGAATGGTTTTTATAGAAACACCAATCATTCGTTCTTGATTGATCATTCATTCATGAGAGAGATTTTTTTTTTTAGAATGATTCCTTAAATCATCTCGGTGTGCAAACCATAAGGAGAAACAAGTCATAAGCCCCGATCAAGATATGCAAGTGAAATTTTATTTCTTTTTGATAAGGTATGGGCTAGCTCTTATTTCTTTTTAGAGAAGTGGGCTCTACTCACCCTCGGACACTTGTCCATTATTCTTCTCTTTCTTCTTTTTTTTTTTTTTTTTTTTTTTTAGAGGCGGGTATCAAAGTACCCATTGTTTTATTTTTCGGACACGCGTCCATTTTTTCTAGCTTAGCCCATAACCTATTTTTGGCAATGTGAATCTTGATCAAAAGCGTATGACAGGTGTCTCACATAGGCTATCATGAGAATTTTGATAATTAAGGAATTTTGAAAATTATTCTCCGAATGATGAATCTCTCTTAGAACAAAATCATAGTAGATTCTATTTTTACCATATCATATCCGGCAATAGCTTAGAGAAGAATCATGTGTTTGCATACCCACAAATCATTAAGTTTTAGGACAAGACAAGTTAAGCCAATAAACTTAAACACTTTGGGAATACAATTTTATGAACTAGGTGCAAATTGAACTATAGACAGAGCAACTATTCATCATTTCAACTTTAGAGAAATTTAAGCATCCTTATACTACATATTGGAGTGGAATTATATTTATTTTTTTTTTTTCTTTTCATTTTTTTTTTTTTTTTTTATTTTTTATTGAATAAAGGAAAATGAAAATGAAAATTTAAGAGATAAAATAAAATGATAGGGGAGGTAGGCACTTACCTCCGTGGGGTCCTCCCCCCAAGCTAGGCGATGGCTTATGGGTTAGGGGTAGTACCCCATGTGGCGCCGAACGCCATCGTGCCTCGTGCTCCTAGCCGTCTCCGTTCCGCCTCTTACGCTTGGTGTTGCAGTGCTGGCTGATGGCGTTGATCGGAAACCCGCACCAAAACCGGTGGTGGTATTGCAATCTCACCTGTGCGGGAGTTCCACATTCCCGAGTCGGGTGTTGATCTCTTGGGCTCACGGGGTCCACGTAGAGTGACGTCTTTGGTGGCATCCCTTCGGTCGGAGGAGGACAGCGTGTGTGTCTCGTGCCATGTTGACCCTCCCGCTTGGTGCGGATGAGGTGTGAACATCCCTTCATCTTGAAGGTCGGTGTGAGCCCGGGGTTCAGCGTTGGTGTAAGAACCGGGCGTGGGCAGTGGGTACGGGTGTGAGGCCGTGGCATCTCGTGAACCACTAGCCTCGCCCGTAGCTCTCCTCCTTCGTGATGACTGCGAGAAACGAGAACTCTGCGTGCTTCGTCTAGCTCAACTAGAGCGAAGGTGAGTGATGGGGATTATATAATGAGAGTTCCGGTTAGGGAGGCGGAATCTCATTTATATATCTGAGAAATAATAAATAATCTTCTCATGGTCATTCTCATCAAATTTTATTATGTGCCCTTGTATTAAGTGTGATAATGAAATTTCGGAGGTGGAGTATCTAGGTATGTGACATTCTCGCCCTCCAATGCACCAATGCTACTAGCAATCCTTGTCACAAGAGAGGTACAATAAACAGTGTGGATTGTTTAAAATTGCTAAGCATGCATTTTATGATTTCTTTTTACAGGAGCAATTTTTCTCTTGTGAACTATGGCATAGAGGCATTGCATCTCAACATCTAAAAAGACGGTGAAATTCGTGCCTAGGAAACAAAGTTATGGCAATCCATTTTTGAATGAATTTCAATGTTGGATGATGTATGTTGGCGTTAGAAGGACGAAACCTAGGATGCAGTAGGAACTATGGTGGAGATTTCAATGAAAAAAGGCGGCACGATTAAAATGCGGTAAAGCAACGGCTAAGTTTCTGCAACACTTCTTAGCATCAAAGCCTATGTGCCTAGCCAGGTTCTTGCCAAGTGTAATAGTAGTATTTACTAAAAAGTCCGAAACTAACACCCTGCTCATGTACTTCCAAAGATCCTAGAAATTGGATGGTGAGGAGGCGAGCAGCCTGCTCATCTAGGGGAGCAATCCCCACCATCCGAAACGACTTTCCAAATGATGGGGAATTCGATATCCATACCTAGTTTTTCGAGGGCGTCGTTGGGGGGCGAGGGAGCGGGAGCGAAGTCTCGATTCTTGAGGATGTTGTAGGCTTGCATTTCCCGTTCTCCTTCCGTGTCGAGGTGCGGTGCATCGGCTTCCTCGATCGTCATCCCCGGGGTGCTTGTTCTTGCTCTTGCTCTTGCGAGGGAGTGTCCTCTTCATATGCTTCGGTGTTGTCGAAGTGCGTGCTCGAGCTTCCTTGGAAGAGCCTCGCGCTTCTTCTCACGCCCTTCTTGATCGTGCTTGTCGCTTTCTCGAACATGTTAGCGAACAAAAAAACGAACGGAATGGAAACAAGTGCTTACTCTTGGAGAGAACTTGGGAGAGAGAGCTTGTGAGAGAGAGTGTCTTTGGTGTTCTTGCACTAGAGCTTGGGAATGCTTTGTGGAGTGCAAGAAGTGAGCAAGTAGCAAAATGAGAGTGTGAGGGAGTGAGAATGAGAGGGGTGGAGAGCTCTCCCGGCCACCTCGCGAATTTATAGCCCGATGCACCCCGACACTTTCGGACGAGGGCAACGGCTAGTGCTCGTGACCATTTGGCCCGTGGCGGGGAGGTGCTGCCGGGGCGGCCGGCCCAATGCGGCGGCCGGCCCCATCCCGGCCCTCGTCGCCTGCTTTGGCGGTGTGTTCAAACGGTCGAATCCGACCGTTGTGCGTGTGCGTGCGGCCTGGGGGTTCGACCCGAAACTTTGTTTTTCATTTTCTCTCAAAAAAATTTTTTTGGAATAAAGTTTTATTCAGAATATGGCATTATTTATAAAATCTTATCAATATATGAATTTTATTTATATTATTATTTTTATATTTTAATTGACATGGGAAATATGGCAATGAGATTAAAAATATGAAAAGGAATTCTTTTTAATATTAAAGAATATGGTAATAAAAAGGAAATTAATTAATTAAAGAGGTTTTGAATTCAAATATTAAAAATAATTTAATATGAGGAAAATAAATTTATAGAAGGAAAATATTTATTTCTTACCTTTAGTGAAGCTTACCTTTAGGCACGCCTCACACGCCATGCCTTCTTCGTATTTTTGGATGGTGGCGTGGATGGCGACTTTTATTTCTTCTTGAATCTTTTCGGGGGTTGCGGGTACGTTCTTCCTCCTTCTTGGCGAGGAACAGTATAGCTTCCTCTTTGGTTTTGTCATGTCGTCTGCTTCACAGGGTCCTGTTGCCTTGATTGTTGTCTTTGCTTGAGGTTCAACCTTTTTCTTTTTCTGGGATTTCTTCCGGTTGTATCCATTGAATAGGCATTGGACCACCTGTCCTTGAATTCGGAAGTCGACCCTTCCCTTGCCAACATGGATAGTAGCGTTTGTTGTGTTGAGGAACGGTCTCCCCAACAACAATGCTACGTGATCTTCTTCTCCCATGTCGACGATGATGAAATGCAGTGGGGACGCGTAGCTATCCTTCACCCTTACGGAAATGTCTTGAAGAATCCCTTCTAGCTTTATTACTTTGTTTGATCCGCCATTCGAGTTTGGTCTTGGTGCGGGATAATGGGAAGTGTAGGAGTGTGTCATTGGCCTTCTTTGACATGATGTTGACACTTGCCCCTAGATCACGATGGGCGTTGCCCGAACGTGTATGGGCCTATTGAGCAGTGATTGTTGGGCTCCACGGATCCTCCTTCTTCTCTCGCAAAAAGGTGAGTCCACAACAACATCCGGTATAACCCGTTCTGACGCGCGGTTGTTTATTGTTACCATGTTAACAGTTCAATGGGGCCCTCGGCTTGGCCGAGTCCTTTCCCATGTTAGGGTGCAATCTACAGCAGACTAATTGAGCTATTTGGGTTTCTATCATTTTATTAAAGCTCAATTGATTCTTTCTTTGCGAAGATAGGGTTTCTAGTTTTGTGTTTACATTTTCAAGCATTTTGTCATTGAAAGATAATTTCTTGTTTAGACTTTCATTAATTTTAGCTTGACCATAAACTAAATCTTTCAAGGAGGGTTGATTGGAATTGAAATTGGAATTGTAATTTGAATTGTAATTGTTACCTCCTTGTGGGCGATTCTGATTGTTCCACCCATTGTTATTACGGGACGAAATCCGTTGTTGGCGTAGGCTACCTCTTCTCGAGTTTCGGGACAAGAGCTTCCCGGATGTCCAACCTCTCCACAGACTTCACATGTCATATGTGAGTCCATGGGGAGTGTAGCACCGCTTGACGGAGCTTGGTCGTCCGGTCTTTTCATCGAGGAGATCGATCTTTGCAGCAAGCGGTCTGTCTCCTTTCTTTGTGTGCATACCTTTTGTGTTTTTTCGAGGGGCCCGTTCTTCTCCCCAGCCTTGGTTCTCGATCATCTTCTCGATGGCGCTTACGCTTTCGACGGTGAGGGATAAGAACGCCCCTCCGAAGCAGCTATCTATGTGGCCCTTCGACATGGTCGTAAGACCATTGTAGAAGTTCGAAAGAACGAGCCACTCCTCCATGCCATGGTGCGGCGGGCGAGGATGTACTCTTGCAGCCTCTCCCACGCCTGGTATGGGTTCCATTGCTGTCTCGTTGAAAATTAGAAATTCTTGCCCAAGGGGGCATTGGTTTTGCCCATTGGGAAGAACCTTGCGAGGAATGCGGTGGAGCATTTACTCCAAGTGCCGACAGACCTCCTTGTCCTTGTAGAACCATTGCTTCGCTTTCCCCACAAGGGAGAAGGGAAACAAGCGAGCCCGATTGCATCCGGCTCAACGTCCCTGATGACGATTGTGTCGCACGGCTCAAGAAGTTACAGATGAGCATTTGCGTCCTCGCTTGGCGATCCACACGAATGGACTTGCTTGTACCATCGTGATGAGGCCAGTCCTTATCTCAAAGTTCTTGTCGCCCAAGTTGACACGAGGGCCAATCGGGACATTGCCCACGACAGGGGGCGAGTAGTCACGGAGTGTCTTGGTGGCCATGAGTGTCGATGAAGATGGTACTTGGATGACGAGGTGCAACCTCCTCGGGAGTGATGACGGGAAGAGTGGCCCGAGCCCGACTCATTCGGCGGCCTCTCTCGGATCGTCGACGAAGTTATTCGGCGGGTTGCGACCAGTCATACACTATCCCTGTTTTTCATCCACAACGGGGAAGAAAACAAAAGAGTTATCTGCAAAAGATTAGGGCTATCATCCATACATGTGGTTATGATCATCTTTATTAATTTTTTTTCTTTTCTTTTAACCTTGCATTCCCGAGAATGGCGCCGAGAAATGCTTGTTGGCGTTTCTTAACGTTATTACTACGAATAGATTTTAAACCTATCCCCCCTGGCGCGAGAAATGCTTGTTGGCATTTCTTAGCACAATCACTAAGAATAGATATTATGATTAATGATAACGTCAAGAGAACGTCGGGTGATAGATGAATTGAATATTGCAAGGGTCAACCCGCAAAGCGCACGGATCTATCATCGTAGCATTTCACCCGGTGAGTAATCGGGTATCGTTCATTTATATTTTTCCCATGGGAAGGCAGGTTTAGATTTAATATGATGATGATATAGCCCACAATGTATGTATGGATAGCCACTAATCATATACAGGGGTAAGTGATAATAATATTGGAGATAGTGGTGACACACACACTTCTTGAGCACTAGAAGGAATAAATAGAAAATAACATAAAAAGGAAAATCTATGTTGAGTTGGCTATTCTAATATCGCCAATGCGTTAGACTATAGTCTACATACGTCATTCATGGTTCACAGTAGAGATGGGCTAAAGTGATGAGGAGATGCCCGCGGCCGGTATCCGCCCGGCCGGTTGCACTTGATAAGACTCCAACCCAACACCCGGACGTGGAGGAGTGCAAAGGACGGACAGAGTTGTCACACCTCTGCCGCCTACCTCACTACCGTGGGATGCCGGCATTTCCCAGATGATTCCCTATAGACCTAAGCACCATGCTTACATTTATAGAGAACTACCTAAACCCCCCGCGGTACCCCGACCCTACGGATCGACAGGAAAGAGTAAAGGTAAACCCGAAGGTACACCAGACCATCACTCGAACTTAGTTCTACTACGTTCCAAGAATAAAATATGATTCAATTAGCCTAAAGTTAGTCATGTTAATTATCACATTATACTAACTATACTCTAGTTGGCACAATATGAATATAACATGAGGGTAACTATACTCTAGTTCATATGCATTGCGATATAAATAATGAGACTTGAATAAAGGAAAGAACTTCATAGTAAATTACCAAAAGATCCTTCCAAGGAGACAAGCCCTCCTTGAAGCTCCGCCTAACTCAAATACTAACACTAAACTAATGAAGAGGAGAGAGTGGTGCTCAAGGTGAGGATGTAACAATGTGAAGTGTGTTGTGTTGTGTGTGTGTGTTCATAGTGAGGAGTGCCTCTCTTTATATAGTGGAGAGGAGGAGGGAATGGAGGGCTCTCCTTGCTTCGAGCTCTTCTTGGCGGGAACGAAAGTTTGCACAACATGCAACCGCCGCTTGAAGTTCGCACCAAACCGCCCAGAGAAAGGGCGGGAGCATTGGCCGAAATTTGGCGCCGACCGCCGCGATGGGCGGCCGGCCTGGGCTGGCCTCTCGGCCCCGGCCTTCTCTGTCGCGCGTTTTGTCACTTGTATGTTGGGCCTATGGTGGTGCATGGGCCGGTTTATGCGCGGGGTTTGGTCTCCTTGCTCAATCCACTCCTTGGCGTCTTTTTATTCAAATGCGCTTTCTAATTTATTTGGCAACTTTGTACCTGTTTCCACTTTTATACACTGCAAGACATAATTTCTAGAATACAAGTGGAACTAGGTTAGAAGTAAAGGTATATGCATCATAAGTTTGCCTCTTTCTCATGAATTGGATATAAGTTGGCGGTATAATATACTCAATAATGACCGCCAACGGACACTATTGGTCCATTGATCTTGACCTCACTTGCTCTTCACCGTTGCGTCGGTCCGTCGGCACCAATTCTTGCCCAAGCTTCACCGCCTCGTAGTCCATCGCTTCACTGCCTCGACTTGCCCTTCACACTTGCAACTTGAGTCCATCAAGCCAAGCCTTGTCTTGATCTTCACCACCTTGGTCACATGACTCCATGTCATGTCTCATATGCAATAAGCTCCTCCATTGCATCATCACATGTGAACTAATCTCCTGTGTATTATCTCAATCACACATATTAGTTCACCTAATGTTGACACTCAATTACCAAAAACCACAAGGGACCTTTCTGCTTCGCCTACTACATTGGAGTGGAGCTCTTCCTTGTGGTCATGACATGAGAGTGGGGGAGTAGGGGGGTATTTATAGCCCCAAGGTGGAGTAGGGGCTACTCCAGCGCCATGTCATCGATCCGCGTGACCTCTATCGCCCACCATTGGATCAAACTGCCTTAGAATGGACGAAGGAGATAGAGCACATGTTTCTTATGCTTGCATGATGGCATGCAAGGTCAGTGGATGGATTTGGGCCAATGGGGGTAGGTCGGCCGACCCCCTTATTGGGCTTTGGCCCACCTCCACTCCTTCTAGAAGGTGGTCCCACATGTCATGGAGTGCTCTAGATGGTGGCAAGGTGAAATGGTCAGGTTGGCCAACCTAGCTCTATGGCCTGTGGGCCATCCTCTTGGTCCATTATGTTGGCCCCACCAGTCATTGGCCTCGGCATTTGGCTGGATCTAGCTGTGACATCCAATTTGTACCGACTTGATCCATGTGACCTTTTGATGGACCAATCGGGTGCCTTCTTTGGTTGGTACATGGATTGGTGACGTGGTAGGTGACATGGCATGGCCGTGGGCCCAAGTTGGTAGGTTGGCTGAAGTGCCTTTTGTGCCATAACTGCGTCATTATTGTCTTGTTTGCAAAGTCTTGCAGAGAAATACTCCAAGTACAGCTGGAACTAGTTATTGGTTAAGATATGTTCATGAAATATTGTTCTTCCTTGCAAACCGAGGATGTTGACGGTGTTTTGATGGTGTAAAATAAGGGTGTTTTCACCGTCAATAGAGGGTTGACGGTAAAAGAAGAGGTAAAAGTAATCGGTCCTGTAAATACAGAGGCCATCATGCCAAAGTCTGCATTGTTGTTGTCGTGCACCGCCGACCCCCGCGATCTTACGCGATTCTCGCTTGATTTGTCAAGCTTGACTTGTCTTGGTGGTGAGTAGAAACGGGAATCCTGCCGACGAGGGCGAGATTACACGGCCCGGATGAGTTGCCTCGAGCTGTTTTTGGGTACGCCGGTGTGCATCGCTTACATCATCATCGAGTATCACGGTAGGGAGACGTCCCTTCACGGGTCGGACCGGTGCCCGTTCTGCCGACTCCCCTGCCGCATCGACCGACCGGGGTCGATGTAATCGGCAGGTGCAACGGGCTCGGTGAGACGGAGGCTTGTATGCACGCTTTGTAGGGTCATGATTCCTTTTGTCTGTATATGTGCTTGGCGGGAGGTGAAGTCGATGGATTCGCCGCGCTGCATCGCGCCGGTTCGGGTGATGATGCTCATTGTCGGCGATGTAGCCACGCTGCGTAGCCACGGCGTATAGACAACACTTGATTATGCCTAAATGGAGCCAATCAAGGTTTGAGGTGACGGGGGCAAACGACACGGTCTCGGCGGTTGGTGAGTCTTCGGTTGCACATGTAGCGAGGGCGAGTCAGCTGACTTGGCCGTGGCGAGCCGGTGGGTTGAGGCAAAATTTGTCCTCTAGGTCGGGTGTAAGGCGGGGCGGGGGCGTCGCACCGCCCCACGTCATGCGAGGCGGAGACGAGCCCCGTGGGCCTGGAAGTCACGCGAGGGGGCACATGGGCCTGTTGTCCTTGCCCGTGATGCTTTGGATAGGTGTGGGTGGGGCGCTCCCACGCCTTGGGCATGCGCTGCGTGGCGCCCCCCCCCCCTAGCGCGGTTGAGTGGGGGGCGAGGCGACCTGCGACGAAGGTTGGTTGTGCGTGGCGGGCGCCCCTCCCGCTCCAAGCGCCGTGGGCCGAGAGGCGAGGCGGTCGCTGTTGACATTTACTTAGCGTCGTCATTAGAAATAGATATAGAACCTATCCCCAAACGGCGCCGCGGAAATGCTTGTTGGTATTTCTAATGCTCATGAAGGATATTCCAAGCAAGCGCATAGAATTACCGTTGTAGCATTTCACCCGAGTATTCCATGGTATCATTATTTGTATTTAGCCCATGGGAAGCGATGGCATAGGATGTGATAACTAAGCAGAATGTGTCCACCAACTAATATACCATCTAGACTAAGGTGGGGGCAAATGATGTATATGATATGGGCATTGACACACACAGGAATAGTCTAGACATACAGATAAGAGCGTAGTCTAGCTAGCAAGGAGGACAACAAGTGAGCAACGGATTCCTATGATTCTAACTTTACTTCCATGATACTAATCTAGACACAAAGGATGAGACAACTAGCTGTGGTTCACACGAACTTTATGCTAGGCAGCAGGTGAGAAGTGGTGAATAAATCCACCACTAATCAAGCTACTATTTTACTATAGCCTTACCTTTTAAGAACTTGCCTATAAACACGTGGTGGTCTATACGAGACCGACGGGCTGTCACTACCGTCTTGGGGCTACCACAATCCATCCATGCAAAAAAGCGGCAACCATAGGTTAGATAGAGTCTATGCACCACGCTTACACTTTCTCTCACTACTCTAGATGTCAAGACACAAGCCAACTAGAGCACCTCTTACGAGACGATGATCACATACAGGTGAGGGTTCAAGAAGAACCAAGACTAAACCACAAACTAAGTATGAAACACCTGTATTCTAGATAATATCATAACAACTATATACTAGAGAGAACTAGAACAAAGTTGTACTAAGTAAATACTCAATAAAGTAAATACTAGAGTAAAGTAAAGAAAGAAATGAATTATAAATGTAAAGATCTTACTACAAAAGGAATGATAAAAGAACAATACCAGACCTCCTAGAAGACCAGCTCTGGAAACCCGAGCGAAGCTCACTACTCACTCTAACTCCCAACTAGACTAACACTACTACATCTTGATAGAGTGGAGAGCTCCTTCCTTGTGGTGTGTGTAAATGAGAGGGGAGTAGGGGGGTATTTATAGCCTAAGGTGGAGTAGGGGCTACTCCAGCGCCATGTCATCGATCCGCGTGATCACCATCCTCCACCCTTGGATTAGAATGGATGGTGGAGATAGGGCACATGTTTCATATGTGCATGCAGCCATGCAAGGGGGAGGACGCCCCAAAATAGCCAAGGGGCCTTTGGCCGACCCCCCTATGACACATGGGACCCACCACCTCCTTCTAGAAGCATGGCCCACATGTCATGGTGTGGGTATCTTGAGTTTGGGCCCTTGGATCCATGTGACATGTTGACCGACCAATGGGAGCTCTCCATTCTTGTGCCTTGGATTGATGAGGTGGCACCCCCTTAATTGGATAAGTGGAGGACACCCTATGGCTGGTTTGGTCGCCCCTAGTGGGCCTTGACATGGGTTGGGCCTTGTGGGTTGTGGGGATCACTCCTGCCCCCCTTAGCCTTCGCTCCCTGGAGGGGGGCGGAAGGGGGCGAGGGCTTCCCACCGAGATGAGACGGAATGGCGGCGCGGCGCGAAGCGGCCTCGAGCAACTCGACCTTCGGCCGGGCGTTGCCGAGGGCTGAGTTGATCGGAGGGTGATGATCGTGCCTCCGAGGGAGGGGATGAGTCGGAGCGTGAGGCGAAACGGGCGGTGTAATAAAAATGAGTAAATGGCACTTAAACAGGCCAACAATCCATCCCTTTTCCTTGAGCCCGTACCCGGGTATTTATAGGAATACAAGGGGTCAGAGGGGCTGATTTACAATTAGGTACATGGTAGGTGGGGAAACACACGCTTACAGGCGGGCCCCCACAAGGGTAGGCTAGTAACTACTCGTACAGGGCCAGTACGGGAAAAACACTCTCGACTCCCCCCACGCTCGGGGGCGTAGGGTTTCCCCGTGCCAGCCGCCGGTCGCCTACGCCCGCGGAGGGGGCTACTCTGGAGGTGTCCCCTCTGCTGTCTTCTCCTTGCTATCTTGGGGCCTGCCCTCGTTCTTGATGTCGACCGGCGGCTCTGAAGGCCAGACGCATCGGTGAAGGGCGGAGCTGTGCTATTTGTACCCCCTTCGCGGAGGGGCCTCCGCTCACCCGGACCTGTAGGACTTCATGCAAAACTTGTTAAGGGAGACTTGTTATTCGATCTTGGCCCCCTCAGAGTGAGGCTGCTTGAGGGCTGCGCCGGGCCGGAGGGTCGCCCTCCCAACAGCAGCCCTCGAAGGTCTAGTTCCCTCCGAGGGGGCCGGAGCAGTGCAAAGATCTTTCGGAGGGTCCCATAAGTGTGGTGTGCTTGCTACCCCATGGGCCCTTGCCAGCGGCGTCCCCGGCTGCTCGTGGGCCTCGCGGAGGTGGGCCTCGGCCCTCTTTCTTGTTTGTCTTGATGGGTCCGCCTGTTCCGCGAGTTAGGGTTTGTTCGCAGGTTGCTTAGGCGCCGTTGGTCGGGTCGTGGGTGGCGTGGATCGGGGTGGTTTGTGCTTATTTGGGGGGTATGGATGCCGTTCATTTATCCGCGTGACACGGATCGGAAGGTTGGGCGGGTTGTTGGGATCCGGGCCGCGAACCCGGGGGTCGCCGTTGCTCAGCGTCGCGCCCCCTCATCGTGGCCTATAAATACGCACGGTAGGTGGGGGTTAGGGTTTGTGCTCTCTTTTCACCTTCACGCTCTCGCTTTCGCCTTCCTGGCTGGCTGCGCTTTGCCTCTCCGCTGCCAGCTGCCATTGGCCTTCTGTTTTTCTTGCGGAGGTCCGCTCGCTAGCCACTTTCGCAGAGCCCTTTGCTGATTTTGCCGCGAGACTCGGATGGCGCGTACTAAGGGAGACTATGAGGCCGGTCAAGACCGTCGTTGAGAGCTTCGAGTTCCCTCGAAGCAAGAGCACGGAGAAGTCGCTGAAAAAGTTTCGGAAGGAGAGCAAGTGGTTCACGAAGAAGGGGTACCGTCCCTTCGGAGGGCGAGACGGTCCCCTCCCCTAAGGAAGGCGGGTGATCGTCTTCGAAGAGTTCTTTCATGCGGGCTCCGCTTCCCTCGCGTCGGACTTCGTCTGGCGGTTCTGCGGAGGTTCAACCTCCGCTTCCACCGGTGACGGCGTCCCCGCTTCCCTCGGCTGGCCACCTATGTGTGGGCTGCTGGCTGCGCCGGGTTGGAGCCCACGGTGGATGGCCGTCGGCGGCCACGCGGTGCATACCCGGCCCGCACCGTCAAGACGACGGACACGGAGGTGTTCCGCGCCCAATACGGCGTGTGCACCTTCATCCCTCGAACGGAGTGGAGGCCCCCGCCCCGGCGCAGCGGCCTTGTGAACAAGTGGGCACCGATTGGCGGACCATTGGTTCTACTACAAGCTTGAGGATGCGGAGGGGCTTTCCGGCGCTCCGGAGTCCGTCTCCGTGGCGAAGGTAAAGCCGGTCAAGACGGAGGCCGCGAGGCGGGAGCTGGAGGCGCTGCGTGCCATGTCGCACCACGTGTGCGTCCGTGACCTGGTGGAGGAGTTTGCGGGGCTCAGATCCGGCCCACGTGGCACGGCGAGACCTTCGTCGAGGTCCGCGAGTCAGACCGCTACGCGCCCAAGGGGCTGAAGGCACTGGAGGTGGACCTTGCGGAGACGTGGCCAGAGCTGGCCGCGACGGGCGGGCGGCGACAAGGAGGAGTTTGGCCTCCCCGGTCATGGCGGAGGCTACCTCTTGTGCCGACGTCATGATTGGTAACCGGAGACTCCGGAGATCCGGAAGATCCGCGCCAACCTCGTGGATCGGCACCGTGTCAACCGGGTGTTCGACTGGCACAAGTAGCCCTACGGCGATCGGGCCGACGGAGGCCGACGCCGACGGCGTTATGGATGCCGGGAAGCGGAGGGGGTCCGCAACCCGGGCGGGTGGGGGCCGTTCTTCGGCCCCGGCTAAGAGGGGGCGTTCATCGTCCACCTCCCGCGCGCCGCTCCGGAGGGGGGCTCTTCGCGGGCGCCGGCGGGTCCCGAACGGCGGACCTTGATTTCCTCATCATTTCGGATGAGGACGAGGATGAGGAGGCGGAAGAGGATGCGGAGATGGCGGCGGGGAGGGAGGTGAGGGACCGAGGAGACATCCGAGGGCGGCTCCGACTACGAGGAGGAGCGCGGGGGCGCGATGGCGGGGCCCTCCGGCGAAGGCGAGAGTGGCGCCGACGGCGACGGCGATGAAGACGGCGCCATCATGAGGGGCGGGTTACGCTGCCGCGCTATGCATGAGCACGTGGCAGCCCTGCCCTTACCGGCGGTGCCACGTGTGGGCGGGGGGCGTCATAACGGATGAGCCCTCGGAGGTCCCTTCAGGCAGCGGCAAGTCGGCGGGGGGAGCGGAGGTCCCTCGACACCGCCCTATGTTGCGGAGTCCATCGGCATCGACCTTCGCGATACCCCCTCGTTCGCCAAAGACCGGTGGAGCGGAGGTTCGTTGGTCGGTGTTCGACCGGCGCGCGTCGCCCGAGGTGGAGGTGCATGTGGCAAACCGCCCCTCCGCGATATTCACAAGGATATCAAGGTGAAGGTGGCGGAGCTTATGGTGTTGCGGTCTTGGCGCGCCATTCGCGGTGGGCCGGACGCCGTGGAGCATGAGGACGCCGCGAAAAGGCCTCCGACGACCTCAAGGAGAGCCGGGCGGGAGGCCCGGAAGCGCAAGGAGGCCGTCGATGAGCCGGAGCGCCTCCGAAAGGAGGTGGCGGACCTCAGGAGGGGGGGCGAAGGTGCTCCCGGTGGGAGAATGAGCGCCGGGCGACGGAGGCGCGGGGGGGCCGTGACGCCCGGGAGGCGGAGGTGAAGGCCTCGGCACG
Source organism: Hyparrhenia diplandra (assembly GCA_015847255.1). Classification (NCBI taxonomy): domain Eukaryota; kingdom Viridiplantae; phylum Streptophyta; class Magnoliopsida; order Poales; family Poaceae; genus Hyparrhenia; species Hyparrhenia diplandra. The sequence goes on along the minus strand of JADLZK010007639.1, from coordinate 86,033 downwards.
GGCTCAATGAGCCGGGTTGTCGTGGGTACGCGGGAGGCGGAGGCCTTCAAGGCGCCCGACGAGTTCCCGGCGGGCCGGTGCGGCTCGCCGGCGGCTCTTCGGGCCCGGATGCCGCTTTCGTGTCGGCGCTGGATGCGCCCCGTGAGGTCGGGGAGCTTAAGAAGGTGATGGTGAGCTCCGCGGATTTTGGCGCGAGTGCTGCGGCGCTTGCTTTTGAGGGCGCCCTCCGCCACCTCCGGTGTGAGCATCGGGCGCCGCTTTCGAAGGCTCGGACCGCGCACTTCCCGAGCCTCGAGGAAGTCAAGGCGTCGGCGGAGGACCGTGGCGTGAAGCGCTTGCTACCACCTTCATTAAGCGGTTCCGGTATGAGGGACGGGGCGGGGCTAGCGCCGAGCTTGTGAAGGCTAACCTCGCCAAGAAGGTTAGTTGCTCACCGTTTGCGTGTTGTAGTTTTTTCTTATCTCGCCGCTTCCTTTCCTAACTTTGTTGCTTGGTGCCATTGCGTGGCTTTGCCGCCTCCGCACGTCGAAGGCACCCAAGCCGTTCCGGAGGTGGCTCCGGAGGCCGGGCATGTTGGGGTGCCGGATCGCTCTGGGCGGTCTCGACGCCCCCGCCCTTGATCGAGGGTGATTGCTGCGCCGACTTACGTAATCCCGCTTCCGAGACTGTGGTCGCCGCGACCGACTCCTCGCGCGCCGACCGCCGCCTGCTGCCTGCGGTGCTTTCGGAAGTCGCGGCCGACACCTGCGCCTTCGACGCGCACCCCCTCTCCGGAGGCGATGGTGGGCGCGACCCTTCCGGCCGCCGATGCCGCTGCCGCCCGACGCGGAGGTTGTTTAGGGCACCTTAGGCTTTTCGATGATCATTGTCTTTTGATTTTGTCCTCCGTTTTTGTCGAACTTATGGCCTTCGGGTCTTTTCGGTTGATGTAACTTGATCTTGTGGTTTTGGTACCTTCGCTATGTTAAGTCTTTATCAGTTGTCTTCTTTGTGGCTGTGTCTGTCCTTTTCTGGTTGATTTGGTTTGGGGTGGAGCCGGCTGTGGTTGCCGGTTGTTTACGTGTTGGCCGCACAGATACCGGGGCCCGTGCGGAGGGTACGAGCACGCGTTCCGCTGATGATGAATCGCCAGGATGTGTTTATCTCGGGGAGACTTGGGTTCACGCCATGCGGTGATTCCCCTGGGCTGCCCTTCGGCGGTTTGGTGGGGCGGGGTTCGGAAGTATGACATGGCCAATCGGAGCCGGAGGCCTTCTCTCAAGGTCTCATGATTTGACGAGCCGCCCGGTGGAGCGAGTTCTCTTCGGGGCTGGCCCCCAGCGCGTTATGGTGGAAGATGACATTGAGGACGATGAGGCTATTGCCATCGCGCTTGGCCATGCCCGCTTGTTGGGTCGATCGCGGAGGCCGAGTTGTTGTTCCGAAACAGGAGGATGTGAGGGTGTACTGGCGTCGAGTGTTGAGAGGTGATCTCCCACTTGCTCTATCGGAGCCTTTGGTACCGGAGTCATGTGACTCGTTGATGAGCCGTTGGTAGAGGTGGTGGATGTAGAGGAGTTTGTCGAGCGTGTCGCGAAGGTGTTAGTTAGAGCTATTTTACACGTTGTTGTAACTTCTGTAGCTGAGGAGGTGTGCGCGGAGGTTCAAGAACCTTGCCGCCCGTGAAGGGCTATGTAACTTTGCCGCCGTGATGTAATGGATGTGTGGTGTATTTTAAATAGGGTCATTTTATATTTCTTTGCGCGTGCTGAATGATTTTGGTTCGCTCCTCTTTCATCGCGGGACTCGCGCGCATCGAAGGTTACCGCGTTAAACAGCGGCGCCCCCTATTTTCTTTAGTGCGAGGCTCGCACGTTTCGGAGGTAGCCGGTTTTTAAACAAATGCGCCCCCTATCTTCTTTAGTGCGAGGGCTCACGCGCGTTTGAGGTAGCCGCGTTAAACAAATGGCGTCCCCTATCTACTTTAGAGCGAGGCTTGCGCGTTTCGGAGGTAGCCGCGTTAAACAGCAGCGTCCCCTATCTTCTTTAGGGCGAGGCTCACGCTGCGTTTGGAGGCCAGGTGGCGTTAAGCAAGGCGTCCCCTATCTGCTTTAGAGCGGGCTCGCGCGTTTCGGAGGAGTAGCCGCGTTAAACAGCGGCGGTCCCCCATCTTTAGGGGAGAGGCTCGCTCGTTTGCGTTTCGGAGGTAGCCGTTAAACAAATGGCGTCCTATCTACTTTAGAGGCGGAGGCTCACGCGTTTCGGAGGAGGCGTAGCCGCGTCGCGTTAACGGGGGGCTCCGCGTTTCGGTGTCCCCTATCTTCTTTTAGAGCGAGGCTCTCGGCGTTTGGTAGCCGCGTTAAACAGCGGCGTCCCCTATCTTCTTTAGTGCGAGGCTCGTGCGTATTGGAGGTAGCCGCGTTAAACAGCGGCGTCCCCTATTTTCTTTAGTGCGAGGCTCGCGCGTGTCGGAGGTAGCCGCGTTAAACAGCGGCGTCCCCTATTTTCTCTTTAGTCGCGAGGCTCGGCGCGTGTCGAAGGTGACGCGTGAAAGCGGCGGCGTCCTCTATTTTTAGTTAGTGCGAGGCACGCGTGTCGGAGGTGTAGCCGCGTTAAATAGCGGTGTCCCCTATTTTCTTTAGTCAGGGCTCGCGCGTGACGGAGGTAGCCGCGTGAAATGTAGGCGCCCCTATTTTCTTTAGTGCGAGACTCGTGCGTTTCGAAGGTAACTTGACCGATAGTACTCGTTACTTTTATTGCTTGTTTTTGTTACAAGGTTCTTTTTTGGGCGCGGAGGGTCCTTCTTGGGCCCCCGGGGTTCCCTGTTGAAGCTCGGAGTTGTTGCGAGGCGCGCCTTTGAATGTTTGCGAACCCGCGTTTCGTCATCCAGAGACTTGGGTCAGCAAGGTTCCTCGTGCGAATTGGAATTCTTGCGGAGGCGGTTCCGATTGGTGGATCCCTGCGCCTTGCGTGGGCCTGACCTCGTTGACTGGCGGTCGTGCTGGCTGTTGTTGTTGGACCGCCTTTTCGTGTTCGTGTTCGGGGGCGCGCCCTTCTCGGAACTTTGATTCCTTTGGTGAAGTTGCCTTTGGAGAACGTTACATTCTCCATTGTGGTATCTTCCTCGAAGGAGTCTCCGCTCTGGGTTAGGCTAGCGTTTTTGTGCGGGCTCTGGGCGGTGGCGTTGGTGGTTATCGAGTCCAAATGCTCTAGTTTGTCCGCATTTGGTCTTTGTTGATTTGTGGGGGTTTGGGAGCTTCGCAGCCTTGGGGGCACCTGTAGCGGCTGTTTGCTCTTCATTGCACTTAGCAGTCTACCTCGGGGGGTGGGAGCTGGTTTACATTTTCCATTGTGGTGCCTTCGCTGGTTTGAGGGGCTGGGTTTCTCCGAGGAATCCTGGCATCTGCTTTGTAGGCGTGGTGTTTGGCTCGGGGTGGAGGCATGGTGATGCCTCGTGGGCGATGGGCGATGGCCGATGTCTTCGAACTTGGGGCTTTTGGAGGGGGTTGGTTTGGTTTTATAGTGCTCGGGGGCTTGTTTCGTAGATGCTTGCTCCGGTGTTCGGTGGATGCCATTATTGTCTAGGTGTGGTTAAGGCTTGTACGCGGCGAAGGTCTTTGTGTTAGGTGAGCGGAGACTTGGAGCGATGGTGGCAGTTAAGGCTTGTACGGCGGAGGTCTTGTCCTTGGTAGGTGGTGTCTTGAAGTAGTGGTGATGGTTAGGTCTAGTACGGCGGAGGTTCTGTCCTTGGTGGGTGGTGTCTTGAAGTAGTGGTGGGGGTTAAGTCCGGTACGGCGGAGGTCCTTCCCTTGGTAGGTGGTGTCTTGAAGTGGTGGTGGGGGTTAAGTCCGGTTTAACAGATTCATTGTGCGTCCGCGCCGCCTCGTTCTTGGAGAGCGCTTGGGCGTCTTTGTTGCGAGCCCCCGGAGGAGTGTCGGGCGCCCGAGTTTTGAGTGCCTCCGCGCGGCTCATACTCCTGAGAGCGCGGGCGTCTTCATTGCGAGCCCCTGGCGGAGGTGCTAGGGCGCCCGACTTTTGTGCGCCTCCGCACGGCTCATACTCGGAGAGCGCGGGGCGCCTTCGTTGCGAGCCCCTGGCAGAGGTGCCAGGGCGCCCGACTTTTTGTGCGCCTCCGTGCGGCTCATACTCGGAGGCGCGGGGCGTCTTCATTGCGAGCCCTGGCGGAGGTGTGGGGGGCCCGACTTTTGTGCGCCTCCCGCGCGCGGCTCATACTCGTAGGCGCGGGCGTCTTCATTACGAGCCCCTGACGGTGGTGCCGGGGTTCCCTACTTTGCATGATTTAGAATAAGTGTTCTTGTTGGTTTGACCGAGCCGGGGATGCAGCTCCGCGCTGCTCCCCGAGCGGGGGCAATCCCAGTTACCTTCGCGCTGATGAGGGCTAGATGACACCAGCCAACCCCTTTCAGTGCCATAGCTGAGTTATGCTTTTTCTCCGATGTGGGGGTAACTAGCCTGCATATATTAGATATGGGTACTGCCTCGTTAAAAAACCGTGCGCCCCTTCGCAAGGAAAAAGAGTGCAGCCCGCATTGTTCCTGGTCTTGACTTTAGAAAGGAAAAAATGAAATGGGAAAAACGAGTGGTGCCCCTACAATCGTGAGTGCCTGGTACACTTGCACCGCTAGGGGTAGTACTTGCGGAGGTCGTCGACGTTCCATGTGTGGGGGAGGTCATGGCCTTCGAGGTCCTGCAGGTGGAAGGAGCCGGGTCTTGTGCTCTCCGTGACGAGGTATGGGCCCGCCCACTTGGCAACGAGCTTGCCCGCCATCTTGGCGTTCTGCTTCCTGATCAGGATGAAGTCTCCGACGGAGATCGTGCGGAGGCTGAGCTTCTTGTTCCTCCATCTTGTGGTCTCCTCCTGGTATGCGCGGAGGTTGAGGACGGCCATGTTTCTTGTTTCTTCGAGAAGATCCTTCGCGAGTGCCTCTTCTTCTGGGGGGGCTTTGCTGGTGACCCTTGGCGAGGCGTGCTTTAGCTTTTCTGGGAGGATGGCCTCTTCTCCGAACAAGAGCTTGAAGGGCGTGAATTTGGTCGCTCGGCTCTCGGAGGTGTTATGTGACCACACCACCGGGGTGAGCTCCTCCGCCCATTTTCCTCTTGGCTTCGTGTGGACCTTCGCGCTGATACCCTGCAAGATTATGCCATTGGCTCTCTCAACGAGCCTGTTAGATTGAGGGTGCCTTACGGAGGCGAAGTGTATTTTGGTGCCTATTTGATGGCGAACTGTTTGAAGCCTTCATTTGTCGAACCGAAAAGCCGTTATCGATCGTTATGCTCATGGTGTTCCGAGGCGCGCACGATCTGGCGCCCGAGGAAGAACTTTTGCACCGAGTGAGAGGTTATGCTTGCGAGAGGGCGGGCTTCGATCCATTTGGTGAAGTATTCGACTGCTACTACTGCATAGCGAGAGGTTCCCCGGAGCCGGTGGCATTGGTCCGATGAGGTCGATCGCCCATCGTTGGAGAGGCCAGGTGGGACAGATGAGGGTTGTCGGAGCCCCCGGCCTGCTGGAGTGGTGCGCTGTTAGCTGGCATCCTTCGCAGTGCCTGACCAGGTCTGTTGCGTCGTTGAGAGCGGTGGGCCAGTAGAAGCCTTGCCTGAACACCTCTCCCACCAGTGCTCTAGGGCCGCTGTGCGAGCCGCAGATGCCTTCGTGTACCTCCGCTAGGATGGCGCGGCCTTCGCCGGTAGATATGCACTTGAGCCAAGGGGCGGTTACGGAGGCTTTGTATAACTTGCTGTCAACTAGGCGGTAGCCTCGGACCTTTTGCTCGACCCTCTTTTGTTCTTCTTTAGATTGTGGCTCGAAGTGGCCTTTGATGAATGCTATGATGGGGGCTCTCCAATCTTCGCTGTGGATAGCGCTGACTGATTTCGGAGGTGGGTCATTTTCTTGAACCGCGGGGTTGTGTAGCACTTCGAAGAAGACGTCCTGTGGGAGCGGCTCCGCTCGGGCCGCGGCCTTCGCAAGCTTGTCGGCTTCGCCGTTGTCCCTACCGGATATAGTCTTGGTCGTGACGCCGAGAAAGAAGGCCTCTGTCTTCCTTAGCTGTGCCAGGTATTTTTGCAGCTCTGGGTGCTTGGCTCTGTTGTCCTTCTCGGCTTGTTTCGAGACCACCTCCGAATCGGTTTTGATGATAGCCCTTCGCGCTGACATGGCCCGGAGCTTGTTTAGTGCCAGGAGCACTGCCTCATATTCTGCCGTGTTGTTTGTGCACTGGAACTCTAGCCTGGCAGCATATCTCAGCTTGACTCCGGAGGGTGAGGTGATGATGGCCGCGATGCCCGGTCCGCGTGCTCCCCAGGCTCCGTCAGTATGTGCCGTCCATATCGGGTCCAAGTTTGCTTTGCTTGATTGAATGTGTCCGGGGTCCAATCGGCGAGGAAATCTGCGAGGGCACGGGACTTGATGGCTGTTACTGCCGATGAATCGATTGCGTGGTCTCAATCTCGGTTGCCCACTTCGCTATTACGCCCACTCGGGGTTTACGAATATGTTGTCAAGGGGAAAGCTCGAAGGCCGCAGTGATCTCATGTGCTTGGAAGTAGTGCTTGAGTTTTCTCGCTACCATGACCACTGCGTATGCTACCTTTTCCAGCTCTCTGTGTAATTTAGTTTAGGCCCTTCGAGGGTTTTGGGAGGCGTAGTAGATGGGGACTTGCTTGGACTGGTGTCCGTCATCCACCTCCTTGATGAGTACTGCTTGTGACGGCATGAGGCGATCAAATGACATAGAGGAGGAGCCCTTTGAAGGAATATGGGATCGCTTCACGCTAGCCGAGAAAACAAAATTTTCTACCCATAAACCAAGGATGTACTGCTAGTTATAGATCACGGGATTACCACTAGACGCGCGGAGTGCAGCGGAAGTGTCGACCCTCGGCGAAGATGTGCGCGTAGCGGCGGTGCGTCGCAGTTGCTTACGTCCCGGTCCTCCACGTCGCGGATCGTCCTTGTGCTCCGGATCGGCACCTCGAGGTATCCCACACGTGCGAGGGGAGGAAGCGATGCGCCTCCGGACTGCTAGGTCCGCGAGGAGCAAGAGGCGGCGGCGTGGGCGGCGGTGGCTGCCAAAGTGGTGTGGTTTAACCTAGCCCCGCGCCCACCTCTCATATATATAGGCGTCCCTAATAGGCTCCCCAGCTGGAGGCCCATTAGTAACCCTAAGCCTCGTCTAATTGGATCGAGATCCGAATTAGGCCTCCTTCCCCCTTAAGCGTGCGACCCTATGGGCTCACGCACACATAGACATGGCTCGAGTACTCCTACTCGACCAATAGCTGATAGCGGCCTCTAGCAAGGCGTGTCAACTCCCTTGTGTACGCAATGATCATATCGAGACGAACCACCACAAACTCGGATACATGTTATTCCCTTGCCACACGATATTTGGTCCACCTCGTGGGTTAACACTTAACCCAAGCACGGCCATGCATTTCTTGATCAAATCAATCGAGTGGTCGGTGATATCTCTCTCTCATGGAGAGTGGCAATTCCATCTTGATTGACTATGCCTCCAAAGCATGCTTCACGACAAACCCGAAGACCACCTTTATAGCTACCCAATTACGGAGTAACGTTTGATAGTCCCTAAGTAGGTCGTTTCACATCTTGAGTACATACGACAATCTCAGGTCTAAGGACATAACGTACATGATGTGTAAAGAGAAAATAATAACATCTCATGTCGGGTCTATCCAGCCCCATGTCATACATGTGCCCACACTATTAGTTTGACATCTCCATGTCTATGACTTGTGAAACATAGTCATTAACTAATATGTGTGCTGATCTAATATTAATGTGTGTCCTCACATGAACTCCGACCAGGGACAATTACAGAATAACCATACAAGTAAAGAGTCTCACAAACAATTCACATAATTGCCAATCGATACAAGTTGTCTTTAATGGATATTCATGAACACATAATATATCATGGATACAAGATGATACAATCATCTCTATGATTATCTCTAGGGCATATTCCCTACACCCTTCGCCGGGTTCTGGAGTGGCCAGGGTGGTGAGATTTGCGAGGTACCGCTTGAGGTCTTCGAAGGCTTCTTGTTGCGGGGGGCCCCAGTTAAACAGCTCCGTGCCCTTTAGCGTCTGGAAGAACGGTAGCCCGCGTTCGGCTGATCTGGGGATGAACCTGCTCAGGGCGGTGAGGCGTCCTGCGAGCCTTTGTACTTGACTTTACGTTCATCGAGGGCTCCATCGCGGTGATTGCTGCGATCTTCGAAGGGTTGGCCTCGATTCCTTTGGCTGACACCAGGCATCCGAGTAATTTGCCCTTGCTTACCCCGAACACGCATTTGGCGGGGTTGAGTTTTAGCCTGGCTTCGCGTAGCTTGACGAAGGTTCTCTGGAGGTCTGTTATGTGGTCTTGTTTCAGCTTGCTCTGGATTACCGTCGTCAACATAGGCGGAGATAGCCTTATCATCTCTGAAAACCTCCGCTGTCATGCGTGCGAAGGACGAGCCGGCATTAAGCGGAGGCCTTCGGCCATTCTTCCGAAGCGATAAGTTCGAAGGGGGTTATGAAGGCTGGTCTTTTCCTCGTCTGCTTGGGCTATCCAGTTTGATGGTATCCCGAGAAACAATCCAGGGAGTGATAATCTCTCGCACCCCAGCAGGCGTCGACTAGGGAGCTGATTCAAGGGAGAGGGAAATCTTCCTTCGGACATGCTTTGTTGAGGCTGGTGAAATCTACGCACATCCTCCATCTGGTGGGCTCCACTGTGTCCTTGCTAAGACTTGCTTTTTTCACCATGACGACGTTGGATAACCAGGTGGGGTATTTGACTGGGTGGATGACCTCCGCATCCAAAAGTCGGTTCACCTCTGCCTGAGCTGCAATCCTCCTCTCATCTGACATTTTGCGGAGCTTTTGTTTTACGGGGGTTGCCTCTGGTCTTATGTTGAGGTGATGCTCGATGAGATCACGGCTGACACCCTGTAAGTTTGCTGCGGACCATGCGAATACATCTGCATTCTCGCGGAGGCACTGCAAGAGCTCTGCTTCGGAGGCTTGGTCCAGGAGCGCTGAAATTGTTACTTCTCTAGTCGGGTCGTAACTGAACATCTTGACTTTCTTTGTTTCCTCCACCGCCAGTGCACGCGGTGGGGGCTGCGTGTCATCCTCTGGCTGGTTCTGCAGCCTCTCTGGCCCCTATTCGAGGTTGTGCACGTTGCGCTGTCCCGGAGCCACGGCCCCCTCCGCATTTCGTGCGGCGTTCTGGTCTCCGAAGACGGCGATTATGCCAGCCGGCGGAGGGCATTTTCATGCAGAGGTAGCTCGGGTGGAGGACCGCATCGAAAGCGTTGGTGACTCCGTGACCAAAGATGGCGTTGTAGTTGTAGTATATGTCTACTACATCGAAGGTGATGTTCTCTGATCTGTGGATGGGATCCTTTCCGAAGGAGACGGCGGCGGGTGATCTTTCCGATGGTTCCTACTTGTTGCCCTCCGAAGCCGAAAAGAGGGTTGCCGGCCGGTTGTAACAGATTCTGTCGAGGCCCATTTTGTCAAAGGTTGACGCGAATGGAATATCTGCTTGAGCTACCGATTGTCTACTAGGATTTTGGTGACCGTCCACCCTCCGATGTTGGTGTCGGCGACCATCGCATTGGTGTGGGGTTAGTCTCACGAGCTTCATATCGCCGGCGTTGAAGGTGATTGGGATGTCGACCACCCGATTGTTTTTGTCGCGGTCCCTCCGTACCCACATGATGAACCCTCCGACGGTGCTCCTTTTTCATTTGTCGTTTGTTGCCATGGTCTTCGTTGGAGCCCCGTGATTGCGAGGATGACTCCGTAGGATGGGTTTGGTTTCTTTGATGATTGTCCGGACTTCTTGTTTGGCCGGCCGGTGCGGGGTTGATGGCGGTGCGGGTAGCGGAGGCGGAGGTGGTAGGGCCTTTGGTTGTGGTAGTTTGGTTGCGGAGGCTCACGGGGATGTGAAAATGTGTATTCTTCTTTGGTGGTAGCGTGGGCGGTGTTGGTTGAAGGTGTTTGTATGGAAAGGTTGGGTAGTGAAAGCTTGGGTGTCTTTGGGGCTCCGTGTCGAAGGGGAGTGAAGGTGTAGTGGTTGGAGTGGGTGTTTGCTGGTTTCCTTGTGTGATTGATTTTTCTCTGGGAGTTTTGCGAAGATAGCTCTCTTTCCATCGCCTCTTTACCCTTGGCGAAGTATGGGCACTGCTTGGTGTAGTGTCCCTCGCCCTCCCGCAGATAGTGGCGGTAGGGGTTGCTTTTTGCGGAGGTCTCGCGCCGGTGTCTGGTTGGGCCTAGGGGGTCCGTCTTTGGGTAGTTTTGTTTCGGAGGTGGTTGGTGGGTTTTCTGTTCTGCTGGTGGGTTATTGGCGATGGCGCCGACTCTCACGGCATCGAGCCTTGGGTAGTTGTCTGCAGCGGTGGGCGCGGTGGCCGGTCTTGATTTTCTGCGAAGGTCGGAAGGCTTCGGCTTTGCTTTGTGGCTGTTGTCGGCTCGCAATACTTGTCCATTATCTCGTGCGACTCCGCTAGGGTTTTTCGGTTGTCTTCGCTCAATCTTTGAGTGGCATGGACCCTGCGAATCGCGAGGAGACTACTGCCATGATGGCCTTTCGGGCGGAGAGCCCCTCGGTTCTAGCTTTAGTTTGGAGGAACCTTCGCCACCATTCTGCGAGGGGCTTGTTTGGCTTCGCGCACCACGTTCGGGGAGTTACGTGTTGTTGATGAGTTCAGAGTCGACACCCTTGAAGTTTGCTCGGAGGGCGTCCCGAAGGTCGGACCAGCTCCGGATTGTGTTCGGGGGTAGCGTGCAGTACCATGACTGTGCCACTCCTCTTGCGATTATCACAAATGACTTGGCCATAGTGGAGTGATCTCCCCTGCTTTGCTTCCACGGCGGCCGTAACTCATGATGAATTGCCCAGGGTCGGAGGCCCCGTTGTATCTTGGTAAGTGTTGGTGGCTATAGGCGGGGGGCCACTCCGCGAGTTGAAGGGCGTGGGAGAGCGGGGGATTTGGGGTCGTAGTGATGATTCTACGGGGGCTGCGTGCGGGTGTGGCGCTCGGCACCGTCTCCGATGTGGCTGCTAGGGTACATCGACTTATCGCGAAGGGTTGAGGATGGTGGGTTTTTCGCGATGGTGGTTGGTTCTGTTGCGGTGGTGGTGGGGTTGGTGGAGGCGGGGCTTGCCCCGGAGCGGTGGGCTGTGGATGATCGCGGGGCTGTGGCTGCCCTCCTCCGTTGACTTCTGCAGACCCTCGAGCTCGGCTGGTTGATCCATGCTAACTTCGGTTACGGCGGCCTCGGCACGTTCCACTGAGCATCTGCGGCGGCGCCTCCGATCCGGGGGCCTGCGGCAACCTTCTCTTCTCTGCGATGCGGGCTTGCGGGGGCTCCCGAGCTTGCTCCCCTTGCTCGGTTTCCTCCTCTTCATCTTACGTAGCGCTCTCGAGGAGCCCTTGGCCCGGATCTGCGGGGTTTGCTCGGGTCGGTGACCTCTCAGCCCACGTTCTTTGCACCACCGCCCCCGGCCCTGCGGGCGCTGCCTTTCTTGAGTGGGAGGGCCTTCTTCCCTGGTGACCTCCGATCTGGGACGGCGGGGGGTGACCGATGACGGGTCCCCTGCTCCCGCAGCCCCCAGGCGAGCTGCTTGGTTGTGCGGTGACCGCCGCCGGCCGCTTGATGGGTTCGATCAGTGGGGTGCCCCGGGGCGGGGTTGCTCGCTACGGCGCGAGCGTCATGACGGCGAGTGACGCATGGCTTCGGGCTTTTTGTGTCGTTCCCCACGGACGGCGCCAACGTGGGGATCACTCCTAGCCCCCTTAGCCTTCGCTCCCTGGAGCGGGAAGAAGGCGAGAGGGCTTCCCACGGAGATGAGACGGAATGGCGGCGCGGCGCGAGTGGCCTCAAAGCAACTTCGACCTTCGCGCGGCGTTGCCGAGGGTCGAGTCGATCGGAGGGTGATCGTGACTCCGAGGGGAGGGGATGAGTCGGGGCGTGAGGCGAAACGGGCGGTGTAATAAAAATGAGTAAATGGCACTTAAACAGGGCCAACAATCCATCCCTTTTCCTTGAGCCTGTGCCGGGTATTTATAGGAATACAAGGGGTTAGAGGGGCTGATTTACAATTTGTTACATGGTAGGTGGGGAACACACGCTTACGAGGCGGGCCCCCACAATGGTAGGCTAGTAACTACTGTGCGAGGGGCCGATCGGGAAAAACACTCTCGACTCCCCCCCCCGCGCTCGGGCGTAGGGTTTCCCGTGCCGGCCGTCGGTCGCCTCGCCCCCGCGGAGGGGCTACTCGGGAGGTGTCCCCTCCGCTGTCTTCTCCTTGCTATCTTGGGGCCTGCCCTGGGTGCTTGATGTCGACCAACGGCTCCGAAGGCCGGGGCGCATCGGTGAAGGGCGGAGGCGTGCTATTTGTACCCTTCGCGGAGGGGCCTCCGCTCACCGGACTCTGCGGGACTTCATGCAAAACTTGTTAAGGGAGACTTGTTATTCGATCTTGGCCCCGTAGTGAGGCTGCTTGAGGGCTGCCGGGGCTGGCGAGGGTCGCCCTCCCCCAACATGGGTGCCCCTGGGGTTGGTTGGGTCACCACCCAATGGGTTGGTTGACCCATATTGACCCAATTCTTGGCCCGATTGCACACCTGTATAGAAATACTTCACGGGACATGTGGAACTTGTTATTTCATAAATAATTATGCATGTATGACCACTTTGTCCTTGAGAATGAGCCTATTGATGGTGCTTTGAAGGTGTATTTTAGTGGCAATTCCACCGTCAACAGCGGCCTGCGACCCTCATGTCACGCGTGGCCGCGCGAGCGTGGGGCGAGACAGAGGCGGCCCGACCTCTAGGACGCGTATGTGGGTAGAAGCGGAGGCGACACATGACCCCTAGACATGCGTGAGTGTGCATGCGGGACGAGGGGCGGGTGCGCCCCTGTGACTTCTAGGTCGCGAGTGGTGCGGCCAGGCCCGTGTGTGTGGGGCGAGGATCAGTCTGGGCCCAACTTTTGAGGTGTTGCATGACCGGGCCGGCTTCCCTATAGATTTTGGTGGGCCGACGATCGATGTAGCGTAGGCCTTTGGCCTTTGTTTTGATTTTCTGTTTGTTTTGTTGTACCGCTGATATCAGTACACGATAGATTCCTATAACTTTAGGGTCTTTTGGATAGCTAAACTCTGCTTCCACTTGCTTAATTTGGGCACTGACCAACGCACACATCTAGGTAGCTTCCGGCAATTAGTTCTACGTCGTACCCGAACATGGGGGTGCAAAGGATGAACAGGGTTGTCACCACCTGCCGCCTACTCCTCAACTGTGGAGCACAAGGCAAACGATAGGTAACTACTTGCCTAGACGCCACGTATATGCTAGTAGTTACTACTCTAGCATTAGCTAGGACCTTCTGCCAGAAGTTCCTCTACTAGAGCACCACCTAAAGGATGGAGTACCGAACTCGCAAAAAAGAATAGCTAAAGCTTAAGTAAAAAAAGGAACTAAAGATTATAAGAACTGTGAACACTTACTTAGCCAAGATCCTGTGAAGGAGCCAAGCACATATCCACCGAGGTACATGTCCGAGGAGACATCAACAAGTCTCACTACAAGATTTTCATTCAAATGGAACGCTGACAAAGTGTAGCAATAGAGCTAAAAAAGGTAGCAATAGTACTTTTGCTACCTTTTTTTTGGTTAAATGTCGTTTCACTTGTAATGGTAGCAATAGCAGAATGCAATAGGTTACGTTTTAGTTGCGACACACAACCCCTCTATTGCAACACTTTCTAAATAATTGGTTGGTGTAGCTACTAATTGAACAATAGTTGGTGTAACTTGAGCTCACCGCTCTGTGCTTGCGCTCGATGCTGATGTGTCCACGCCTGCCGCTCTTGTGTCCATGCCACACCTTAGCCCTCTGTCCGTGCCACACCTTAGCCCTCGCCAAGCGACCCTCGATGTGCCTCTATAGTAGGGCTGTTGCTGATATCCAAATCCACATCCATGTTAAATGGGGAGGGTATGGGTAAAAAATAATTAACCATTAGAAATGGGGAGGGTAGGGTATGAGAATTAAATTATTTATCCATTAGGTATAAATAGTATCTAGTACAAAATTAATTATCCATCGGGTATGGGTGAAAATGGGGAGGGTAAGGATTGGATATTATATAATTGGATTTGGATATAAACAAGAGTGGGTATGTCCATACCCTCCCTAGTGGCAGGCCTACTCTATAGCGCCACGCTGGTGGAGAACACTTTGACGAGGCGATGACGTCGATCAAGTTCTGGGGGTTTAGGTCGATGATCCGTCACGCGATCGTGGGTCTATGGCCCATGACTCTGGTCCATTCAATTAAGATACCCACAATTCAATTATCATGTTTAGAAGTGATCAAATAAAAAAACTTTCATACCTTCAACAAGAAAGTTTGAGTAGCGCATTGGTAGCGTTGTTACCTGTTGAGTCCATGGTCATGAGTTTGAAGCTCCCCGAGCGGTTTTGTTGCCAAAATAATTAAGGGCCAAGGGCGATCGGGACAGCGGGCCAAGGCGTAGCGAAACTTGTTGTGGACCTTGTCGATTTGGTGGGCCGTTTGCCATAATAATTATAGGCCAAGGCATAGTGGAGCATGACCTGGCGTGGGCCACGTCGAGTTTGTGGGCACAACCGATCAACTACTACGCCGATCATGCACCTGGCCCCTCGCAGGCCTCTTAGATATACGTGATTGGTGGCCCACAATACATATGCGCTACAAGGCCCAACCCAAATCAGCCTCCTCCTAGGTCTCATTGCAATAAGCATGTAACAGTTTGCAACTCCAAAACAACGTTGCAATTGAGCACCAATTACGCTTCACCTCCATAGAGTTCGCGTTGCAAGAAGCATATAATAGTTGCAACTCTAACAAAGTGTTGCAATTGAGAACCACTTTTGCTGTGCCCCCCGAGTCCTCGTTGCAATACGTTGTCGCAGTTGCAACTCCACAAAATCATTGCCATTGAGAACAACTTTTGCTTCGGTCATCAAAGTTCCCGTTGCATTAAGCATGTAGCTATCGCCACCCTAAAACCCATAGCAATAGTCACAACGAAATGCAACTAACACAAAAGTAGTTGCATTACTACCACACAATTGCAACCAAAATCTTATCTAGTGCAACTCTTTTTCACCATTGCAATATTGACAACCAATTGCAACAAAGAGATGCAACCCCTTAGCAATCATTGTATTACAGGTACCTATTGCTACCATTTATTGAACATCGTTGCAATACAACCCCCTCTAGCAACCAAAGTTTTGGCGTTGCAATTCAGAGGCGTTGAATTAGACTAAAAATCTTGTAGTGTCTGGCACTTCCCCTCTCTTGCCACTCACATCTCTCCTTTATAAAGCCCTATTAGCTAGCTAGGGCCTAAACCCATTGGAGTGTTGCTCTAGAGTGGAGAGAAGCTCTTGGATGCTTGAAATGGTGTGTAGTAACGTGAGGGAGGAGCCATCTATTTATAGGGGGAGAGAGGAGGATTATGCCATGGAATATTCCCCTCATTACACCCCTAAACTAACCTCAATCTGGCTTCTAGGTTTGGTGAACGTGGCAGCTACCCAGCACACCACCCTTCTCTCATCATGTCACAACTACCATATAAAGATGGGCCCAAATGACGTCAGCGCTAGCACGGGCACGCCGACTGGCGTGGGCACACTAAGATGTCGGCCGTTTGGGATGAAATTTGGCAGGTGCATGGGCCTCTGAGTAATCTTTCTGAAAAGGCCTGGATCACCTTAGTCCGAGTTTATGTGGGAAAGTTATGCCCAAAATACAAGACCCCGCTACAATAGCCGGTATGGTTTTGATTGGATTTGGGCCTCCACCTCTTAGGCTTGTGTTTGGACATTAATATCCATGTTTCTTGGGCTTTTTCCTCTCTTCTCCTTGTCTTGCATTCGACCATTTTACTATGTGATTTATTTTATATTTTCCTTTACTTTTTGGTGTCTTTTTATAGGTTTTCATGCTTGTCATGCAAAACAAGTGAACTCACGAAAACTATGAAAATGGTTAGCTCAAAAGCCGCTATTTCTATTGCATTTGATGGTTTTTATGCTAATGTTGGCGATGTTTTATATGTAGTTCTTTACCGCCAACAACTGCCTTTTGAGGGAGTCCAAGATGTTTACTAACTCATCTCGGTCTTCTCACACCCTCCGGAGCTCTTGATCGCATAAGCGGCAGCATTTGGCTAGATCATGCCGCTTCTTGTCAGCCTGCTCAGCATGGACCCTGACCTACTCGCACTGGGCATAGAGGATCGTCACTTCACTACGGGCTCGCCGTCCCGTCGCTCACTTTGTGTCTTGCCGTGCCTCGGCCTCCATGACCACGGCTTCCCCAGCCCCGAAGAAGCGGCTCACCTCGCACATGCGACAAATTTGCTCTTACTTTGCCTTAGAATGCTTGAAGATGCCTGTGAGACCAGTGATGCGTTAGAATCGCTAAGGAGAGTGAGCCGCTTAACAAAGCAACATGGGTCATCATTGTAAGCGTACCTAGAAAGCGGGGTCAAAAACATTGCAAATGGCGACCGCGGCCTTCAGCAGATCATCGTGAAGCAGGCCCATATCTGTGCTGGACTTATCCTAATGCTTCGTTCGGAAGCGTCATCCGAATGTAAGCTGAGTAGACGTTGGACGATTCCCCCTCAGAAGCATTCAAAAGCGGGATTTCGAGAAGGCCCTTCGTGCCAAGGAAACGCATCAACCACTAGAAGCGCGGCCCCGCTAGTGCCGATCACCCGAGAGAGGTTCCTGCACCCTCGGGTTGCCCCCCACCGTGGGGCGGGGATGACTTTGGAAGCCCCCACTGTTGGAAGGTGTTCCCAGGTCGGTTTTGGCTCCTTCCATATGGGGAGGGACATTTTCCAATGAGCCCCCTCTCCTCTACCTATAAAAGGAGGCCATCTCCCACCATTGTAACACACCACACAATGTAGCCTCTCTCTTCTTCTTCTTCTTCTTCCCCCTTTCTTCTTCTTCTTCTTTCTTCTTCTTCTTTTTCTTCTTCTTCTTAGTTTGTACTTAGGAGGAGTTTGGCAAGGATTAATAAAGGAGAGCAAGACATTTTGGAGCTATTCGGTATGATCAATTTAGAGTTCTTCATCTTGTTCTTGTTCTCTACTTATCAATATAGTCATGTTCTTGAATTAGAGCAAAGTCCTTATGACATAATCTTGATTGATGAACTAGTATATAGTTTCTATATCATGATCTTGTCTTATGGAACATCGTGCTTAATTTATCATACATACATGTTTAGACCAAGAGCTAGATCGATATGATGAGTTCTACCTAGAGTTAGACTTGGTTGATGTTGGGTTGTGGGATTGATAGTCGTTCCTTCGGGGCGGTGCTCTGGTAGAAGGACCCCGGGGACGGGTAAGCCTTGTATACACGCCAGAGTAATAATCACTAGTGTAGACGTGGTGTCTAGACTAAGGGTTTTCTATCTTTTGTGGCGCATCCCACGGTTGAGGGGGTAGGCGGCTGGGTTGTGACAACCTTGTCCGTCCCTTGTAATCCCCCCACGTTCGGGTGTGGCGCAGTGCAATTGCCGGACACTGTCCTTTGGGCGTGGGCCGGTGCCCGAAGTAATTCAGCAGAGACCTTGGCTTTCTTGAACTAGAATCTCTAATAGTAAAACATGTGTGTATCTGCTATCTTAACATGACTATCTAAGGATATGCCTGCTCCACATTAGACTTATTCTTTTATTCATTCTTTTACTTTTATCCTTGAGATTGGCTTAAGTGTGTGTGTCAAGTTATCCTACTACCTAATCTATTTTATCCCTTTTATGAACATTGGTCTATTATGCATTCGTGTTATCTTGACCATGTCCGAATTAGAGACTTTTACACCATGCCTTCCTTTGGGAAAAATATAAATAACGATACCACTGAATACTTCGGGTGAAATGCTACAATGATAGATCCGTGCGCTTGCGGATGAATATCTTATTTGGCAAGATCTATCACCGTTGATAATCCCGTTCAAATCACCGACCGCGGTGGTTTCACTTGGGAATATCAACGGCGCATTTCTAGCGCCCGTTATTAGAGATGGGTTCTAAACCTGCTTTCTGGTGATTATGCTTAAGAAATGCAACGACCAACATCTTTGATTGTTTCTATAGGCCTGAGCACCATGCCCATGCATATAGAAAACTACCTCTATCCCCCGGGACTCCGACCCTACGGATCGACAAGTAAGGACAAAGGCAAACTCGAAAGTACATTAAACCATCACCCTAGCATGGCTCTACTATTCTCCAAGAACATCATATGAACAATTAGCATAAAGTTAGTCATGTTATTATTATAGCATATCAACTATAGTCTAGTTCATATCCTATGAATATAACATGAAGATAACTATACTCTAGTTCATATGCAATGTAATATGAATAAAGAGACATGAATATGAAATAATACTCCATAGTATATTACCAAGAGGATCCTTCCAACGAGACACAAGCCCTCCTTGAAGCTCAACCTTGCTCAAAGAATAAGTCTAATACTATAGAAGTTACAAGTGGAGAGGTAGCTCTAGGTGTTGAATTCTACTTTGAGGTGAGCCTCCTACCCTCTACTTATACTAATTATGGTCGGTTTGGTGCGGTAAAAATGGAAGCACCCATGGGAACCCGACCAAGCATGGGGCCATGCAATCGCTTGTCAAAGGGGCGGTTCGAGAGGCGATGCCACGGCGGGGGCCTGGCCCCCTGCTCGCGACCGCCTTTGCGAGGTGGGCTCTTGGGCCTTCCCGATCCATAATGGGTAGGTGCTTTGGTCCATTTCATCCTTTGGATCGGGCCTCTTGTGTTGCACTTGATAGATGATGTGTTTTCGAAAGTGCGCTTTCATTGTCTTTTGTTGTCTTTCCACTTGTTTCCCTGTGTTTGCCCTACAAAATATATTTCTCGGAATACAAGTGGAACTAGGTTAGAAGTAAAAGTATATGTGTCATTGGTTTGCAAGTTTCCCTGGAAAAAGATATAAGTTGGCAGTATAATATAGTCGATAATGACCGCCAACAAGTCCCCAAAGCTTAACCTTTGTTCGTCCCGAGCAAATAGTTAACTACTTGGTTGTTGATCGGGGAGTTGCTACAATGACGATATGATTCAAGATGTAACATGTTTATAACAAAGCATTCTTCCTTTATTTAAATAAGTTGGCATTAATATCCACCTTTTATTACTCAACATATGTGGGGCTTATGACTTTGTCCCAAGTTCTGGGTGGTTGCAAGAAAAAACAGTTGCCAAAGAAACACTAATTATTCATTCTTTTGATCAACTTTCCATCCGGGACTTTTTTTTTTTTTAAATGCGTTTGAGAAAGTATGGGCTATCTCTTTTTGGAGAGGTGGCTTCTACTCACCCTTGGACTTGTGTCCATTATTTCCTCTCTTTCTTCTCTCATCTCTTTTTTTTTTTGGAGATGTGGGCTCTACTAAGCCCTTGGACACATGTCCATTTTTCATCTCTTTTCTTTTTTTAATATTTTTTTTAGCATAGCCCATATCTCTCTCTCTTATTATTTTTCTTCTTTTAAAATAAATACCCGGATGTCAAGTTTTTCTCTAAATGAAATTACAGCAGAGTCTTTTTGCACCATATCATATCGGCAACAACTTAGAAAAAGAACCGTGTTCTTTGCAAACCCACAATTTTGTCAAGTTTTTCGGGGTGAGACATTATTTGCCAACAAACTTAAATATTAGGGAATGCAAAGTTATAAACTAGGCACAACTGATTCATAGACAGAGCAACTATTCATCATTTCAACTTAGGGAAACTTTGAACATACCAAAGATACATATAAGAATGGATTTTTTTATTTTTAATTTTTTTGTTGAAAAAAAACTAGAAGAATTTGGGAAAATACTTACCTCTGCAGGGGTCCTCCACCAAGCTAGCTCATGGCCTATACATTGGGGTCATATCCGAGCGATCTCGGGGAGGCCTTCTGTTCTTCTTGGAAATCATGCGGCGACTAGTTGATGTTAGTGAATTGTTCTTGATTCTGCTTTGTAGCCACGGGGTAGTTTCTTTGCACATGGTTAGTAAATATATTATGCATCTCACCCATGTGGATTACAAGTCCTCGACTTGGCTACTAAGGTTGTCGATCGTGCAATCGATCTATGACAGAGCCGACCAATTTATAAGAAATCAAGTATAGTCCACAATTACCGAAGCAATCACAGTCTACACTTGAGTCCATATATATAAACCGGTATTCGGAAATCTCCGAGTGATTTCAAACTCATCAACAATACAACCAAGATCATTGAGCTCGATAGTTCAAATCCGCGCGGTATCTCAAACCAAATTTGAATATATTATAATCGAGTGCAATGTACACATTTATTTCAAAGTGGTTCGAGTGCGGAAGCTTTTGTTTTCGAAAACAAGATAGTTGTACAGCGGAAATCAAAATAAAATAGTATAGTGCCAACATAATGTCACCCCCAGTAATACCATGAGACAGGGGAACTATGGAGACTTGCCATGCCCTAGGCATTATTCTTCACCACAGCAACATCACAACAGGCTAGAATCATGCAAGGCGGAGTCACACGCAACATGGTAATTAACCCGTGAGTACTCAATTATACTCCGCAAGACTTACCCGTCTTAAACCAGAAAATAAGGAAAAGACTCCAAGGATTATGCTTGGCTTTATCTGGAGCTAGCTTACTCACATTTATTTTTAGAAATAAAGTTGATTAATGGTCCTACACATACTACTCGAGGTTTTTGCAAGTTAAAAGGTTATTTATTATATACATAACCATAAGTCCTGTATAGTCAAGATTAAAGACATATGCTCGGCGATATATAACTAACGGTATAAGTAACTTGATCAACATTTTAACATCGGCAAATGAATAAGAATAACCATCCTTGTGATATTAGACTACGATGCCGCGGAGACAGACGGGTTCTCACTATCCAGGAGAGATGGCGATTCGAATCGATTACTGACCAGCTGGCGAATACCCTGTCATACACTAGGCCTACCTATGCTACGGCGGACCTAATCACTTCGAAGATGTTAGGGGATGTATGTCTCGGACATGTCGGCAACCCCCTCCTCTCGAGCCACAAAGTGAGCAGGCAACGAAGACGACACTTCGTGCGCCTCTGCTTGCGCCCGATCAAACCCAACCTACCATGCCTAGGAGGGACGTTAAGCGTACAAGTACCGGCCCCTAACAATCTCACAAGCTTCATGGCTCATGACTCCGCGGAGCCTACTATATGAACAGGTACGTTCAACTTCCGTCTGAAGCTTCCGACAAAGGGTAAAGTCCTTAACTGATCAGATGGAAGACCACAATATCCATCCGATCTAGACTTGTTTTATTAATTAGGTTCTCAGCAGCGGCTTGTTAGTCACCCATGTGACGAACCACAAACATCCTGTCAGTGACCGGAAATCACCATCTCTTTGCAATCATCATAACTAAGCATTTATTTAACCTAGACTCCTAAATAGGATAGGGCAACAACTTCAAAAAGGATATCATGCATCAATGGTTTCAACCATTTCATATACTTAATGCAGCAACCATAAAAGGACTCAACAAGTTAATTTAGAAAGCATAAGGAAGTTCAGCATGCACCGGGCTTGCCTTTAGAAAAGTAGTAGGAAGAAGAAGTCAAGGCACTCACGGAAGCTTGAGTCACGGTCCTCCTTCTCTGTGGGGTCTTTGGGCTGCACTCGTTGGATCACTAACGACATATTTTTCCCGTCAACTTACTACCATAAAGGGAATAAAACTATATCTTTTTACACTCATATACATTTATTACTAACATATTTCCAGTTGTAGTGTTCCAAATGTATTTTGTAGTATTTATAATAAATACACAATGGAAATACGTCCAAAGTACGCCATCTTTGGAAAGCGCATTCTGAAGATAACAAGCCCGAGGTGGAAATGGACCGAAACGACACAAACTGGACCAGGCCAAGCCCACACTACAACTTCTCAAGCCCATTCAAGACAAGACGCCGAGGCTCGGACCGGGCCGAGCCCAAAGGTGTGGGCGCACCCCATGGTGCGGCCGCACCCTCCTGGGGGCGGTTCGAGCCCGATCTGCTTTCGGGCGGTACATTAAGTGCGTAATCGAGGCGGTTCGGTGGTTGATGGCGGTGCAACGTGCACGGGCGCCCCGCTTAGGTCGGTTGAGGGGTATTAGGGTCATTTGACCACCTCCCTCATGTGTATAAGTAGCTCTCCTCTCTCCCTCATTCCACACACCACACTTGGAGTCAACACACCAAAGACACTCACACTCTCTACCTCACTCTCCACCACCACCTCTTCTTCTTCTTCTCATTTGGTTAGCATTGGAGTAGAAGAGCTACAATAGGAGGACTTGTAATCTTGGAGCAAAGTGAGCTTGGTAATATAAATCCTCCATGGATCTTTCTCCTATTTACAAGTTCTATTTCTATGATCATGGTCTAACTTATGAATTAGAGTATAGTCTTGTTCATGTTCTAGTGTTGGTATATGAACTAGCATATAGTTTGTATATCATAATCTTAACGTGTTCATATTTGTTCTTCATCGATCATCGTATGCATAACATGATTATAGATGGGATAACGGTTAAATCGTTCTTTTCGGGTTTGCTCTTGTCTTAGTCCGTCCATCATCGTAGGGTGGGGATCCTGGGGGGACAAGAGTAGTACTGCGATACGCGGGCATGGTGCCCGGGTATTCACGACACCTTCGAATATGAGAGCATGCCACGGTCGTGAGGGTAGGCGGCGGGTTGTGACAGATCTGTCCGTCCCTTGTAATTTCCCCACGTTAAGCATGTGATGTAGGAGTTCGTAAATGCTTTCCATTGGGCCAGATGGTACCGGAAGTCTCCCTCTGTTATCCTAGACATAACCATGCTCATATCGTGTTAGCATATGATCCTAACTATTCATTGTAAGACCATGACTAGAATACATTAGATTACTCCATAGGACATTCGTTTATTCTTTATCTATTTTATTTATCCTTTCCTAGTGGATTCCAATGTGTGTGTCACACTATCTATAAACCGTATTGCTTACCCCTGTTATGGTCAAGTTGGTCTTAACGTGCACACATTTCATCATCCGGATGCCATGCTACTTCTTATACAACATGCCTTCCTTTGGGAAAATATAAATAACGATACCCCAATACTTTCGGGTGAAATGCTACAATGATAGATCCGTGCGCTACTGCGGATGAAATATCAACTATGGCAAGATCTATCACCGTTGATTGAAAGTGCGTTATCACCCGACACGGTGGTTCCACTTAGTGATATCGACATTTCGTTTCCTAGCGTAGTCATCGAGAGATGGGTTCTAAACCTCGCTTTCTAGTGATTGCGTTAAGAAATGTCAACAAGCATTTCTTTACGCCGTTGCCGGCGAAGGCATTGTTATAAGAAATCACTAGCTGGCTATGAATATGAAATGTGCATGCGTGATAACCACTTGCTCATACAAAGCTAATCTTTATGTTTTCTCACCGTTGTGGATGAAAACAGGATAGTGTATGTCGGGTTTCCAACCGTCGACAAACTTCACCGAGAATCCCGAGGCACTCCTAAGGAAGAACAGGTCTCGTACCTCTTCTTCTTCAGCCGGAACCTCGACAGTTGAGACCGACACCCCTGCACCAACCGAACCACAAGCTATGGCTCAAAAGTCGCTCCGTGATTTCTCCGTTCCCGCCAAGCCAACGTGCCCACCACGGGCGGTGGTCAATGTTGCGGATAAGAACTTTGAGCTACGCCTTTGGGCTAATCACCATGGTGCGAGGCCGGTCCCTTCGTGGACTGCCCTAGCGAGGGGCGCCAACGCACATCTCCAACACTTCCTTGAGTACGTGCGACACGATTGTCATCAAGGACATCGAACCCGGCGTTATCGGGCTCCGTCTTTTTCCTTTCTCCCTTGTGGGGAAAGGGAAACAATGGTTCTACAAGGACAAGGAAGCGGTAAATACGCGGGCAAAATGCTCCACGCCGTTCCTAGCTAAGTTCTTCCCCATGGGCAAAACCAATGCCCCGAGGGAAAGAATCGCCAACTTCAGCCAGAACTCAATGGAACCCATCCCGAGGCGTGGGAAAGGCTGCAAGAATACATTCAAGCATGCCCGCACCACGGAATGGAGAATTGGTCGGTGCTCCAGAACTTCTATTATGGTCTAACGGCCATATCAAAGGGGCACCTAGACGCGCCGCCGCTTGTGGCGCATTCTTGTCACTCACCATCGATCGAGCAACAGCCCTCGATCGACAAGATGGTGGCAAACCCGGAGCCGGGGAGGACGAAACCCGGCCAAAACACAAAAAGGAATGCATCCCGTGAAGGGAGGCGGATATGCTTGCCGCAAAAATGGATCTATTGCTGAAGAAGTCCGGATGAGCCGCAAAGACGGACTCAACTAATCGGCAGGCGCCCGGTTTCCACAAACTCACACATGACATGTGAGACCTGTGGTGAAGTTGGCCACTCGGGGATAACTGCCCGGAGACCCGTGAAGAAGCGGCGTTCATCAACAACAACGGGTATCGCCAACCTCGGCAAAAATTTGGAACAACCAGTCCCGTCCACTATTCCAAGGTAACGGGGCTATAATCCCAATTACAGCTCGGTCGGCCTTCACTAAAGGACACGGTGTTGGGCCAAGCCAAGATCAATGAAAATCTCACCAAAAGATGAGCCGAGAATGATAACATCCTAGAAGGAGTCGGCAGCAAGCTAGATGGACTCAACTCGCTATGACAGGTCGGCTAAGTTTCAACAAAAACGATTGAAATACAAATATCCCGGCTAGATGCTCGTCTCCCAAAGAATGGTTGGAGAGAAAGCTTCAAGACAATCTGAAGCTCCCCATGAGAATATCAATGCAAGAACCACTGAGGAGGGGGTAGGTCCACTCGTGACCCACCAAATCCCAACCATGTGGTGAGGAAACAAAAAGAGAAGCAACTTTGAAGAGGCAACGCCCCGAACAACGAGAGGAACCGAAGTGGAAGTGGTACCATTGGAATACCGGATACAACCTACCTACCATTTACCACAAGAACAAGAAGGCGGGCATTGGATGAACAGTTCAATCGGTTCGTGGAAATGATCCAGAAAGTACACGTAAGTGTACCACTTTTGGATATGCTCCACGTTCGCTCATATGCCAAGTACATCAAAGATATCATCCAAAATAAGCGGCCGTTACCAACAACAGAAGTTGTGAAACTAACAGAAGAATGTAGTGCCGCTATTTTGAATCGCCTGCTAGAAAAGAAGAAAGATCCAGGTTGTCCTACAATCTCCTGCTCAATCGGAACACAGACATTTGACCATGCCCTGTGCGACTTGGGTGCCAGCGTAAGTGTCATGCCTAAGTCAGTGTTTGACAAATTGAAACATACACATCTGGAGCCGACGACCATGACACTACAACTGGCAGACTCATCCATAAGGTACCCAAAGAGAATTGCAGAGGACATACCTGTGAAGATCCGGGGATACTTTGTCCCATTGACTTTGTGGTGTTAGATATGGAAGTAACAAAAGACACACCACTCATCCTTGGACGACCGTTTCTGAGCACGGCCGGGGCACAAATTAATGTTGGGGCAGGAGAAATCCTCTTCAACATTAATGGCAATGAAGAGAAGTTTGAATTCAGGCCTCGGATCTCAGAAGAGTGCAAAATGATCTGGATAAAATATGGGGAGCAAGGAATCAAGGAAATAGAAATACAACCCCCAAAAGCCGGCAACACTCCCAAGGCAGTCAACACTGGTAAAAAGTGGGAGCAAAAGAAAAAGACAGCTCCTAAAAAAGGGAAAGAAGAAACGAACATTAAGAAGGTTCCCATTTTTACCAGAGGACCAAAGAAAGGAATGTCCCCAAAAGGAAAAGCTCCAAAAGAGAACACCACACCTAACGAAAATAAGGAGGAACCAAAACAAACGAAGAAATCCAAATATACTCCTCCTCAAAAGGTGTGGGTACTCAAGCAGGTGCAATCATCCGTGTCTCCAGGATCGGATGCACCATCGAGCAGCAAATCAAAAGAAAGTCCTGCTCCACAGACTCAAAATTGTGGGCCCTCTGCCAAGGGTATAAAGGCACCTACCACAGAAAAAAGGCAAAAACAAATAAAGGTATCTACGGGCCTCGGATAGCTTGGGGAGGACCCCCAGGTATCATTGCATTGCATATTTATTTCCATCAAATTTTATTTTATCTTAGCATGTTTAAATTCTAGCAATCTTGCATCCTAAAAAAAAAATCCAAAATCCAAAAATAGAATAAGTAGCTCTTCTTGTGCTTTCATGTCTATACATATGAGCTATGAAAATGTTTAGTCTTAATCCCTTGTTGAAATGATGAATAGTTGCTCTATCTTATGCTTTGCACATTGCCTAGTTTATAATTCGAATTTCTCTAAAGTTTGGGTTTAGTGGCTAAGTCTAAAAAAAAAAACTCATCCTCAAAAACCTGATTCATGTGGGTTGCATAAGCTCTATCCAGTCTAAGTTGTTGCCAAGTATGATATGGTACAAACAGATTTACTATGATTTCGTTCAAATGAGATACTTGACATCCGGTAGCTTAATTTAAAGAAAAGAGAAAAGATATGGGCCATGCTAAAAAAAAAAAGAAAGAGATGAAAAATGGACATGTGTCCGAGGGTGAGAAGAGCACACATCTCCAAAAAAAAAAAGAGAAGAAAAGAAAAAGAGAGGAAATAAAAGACAAAAGTCTAGGGCGAGCAGAGCCCACCTCTCCAAAAAATATATATATAGCAATAAAGCCCATACTTTCTCGAAAAATAAAATATAATAAATAAATCCCGGATGAGAAAGTTGATCAAAAGGATGAATGAAAAGTATTTCTGTTATAACCGTTCTATCGCGGCAACCGCCCAAGACTTTGAGAAAAGCTAAAAAAGCCCCGCTACGATGAAAGGTAATAAAAGGGTGAGAAAAGATGTGCCATTTTATTCAAACTATAGTAGAAAATCTTATTATAACCCCGGCACTTGTGAAACATAACCAAAGATTGTAGCAACTCCCGATCAACAACCAAGTATTTATCTTTTGCTCGAGGATGCGCAAAAAGGGGTAAGCTTGGGGGAGTTTGTTGATGGTCACTAACGATATATTTTTCCCCGTCAACTTAGTACCATAAAGGGAATAAAACTATATCTTTTTATACTCATATACATTTATTACTAACATATTTCCACTTGTAGTGTTCGAAATGTATTTTGTAGTATTTATAATAAATACATGTGGAAATACGTCCAAAGTACGCCATCCCGAAAGCGCATTCAAGAAGATAACAAGCCTAGGGTGGAAATGGACCGAAATGACACAACCTGGACCAGGCCAAGCCCACACTACAACTTCTCAAGCCCATTCAAGACAAGACGCCGAGGCTCGGACCGGGCCGAGCCCAAAGGGGGCGGTTCGAGCCCGATCTGCTCGAGGCGGTACATTAAGTGCGTAATCGGGGGGTTCGGTGGTTGATGGCCGGTGCAACGTGCTGGGCGCCCTGCTTAGGTCGGTTTAGGGGTATTAGGGTCATTTGACCACCTCCCTCATGTGTATAAGTATCTCTCCTCTCTCCCTCATTCCACACACCACACTTGGAGTCAACACACCAGCACACTCACACTCTCTACCTCACTCTCCACCACCACTTCTTCTTCTTCTTCTCATTTGGTTAGCATTGGAGTAGAAGAGCTACAAGAGGAGGACTTGTAATCTTGGAGCAAAGTGAGCTTGGTAATATAAATCCTCCATGGATCTTTCTCCTATTTACAAGTTCTATTTCTATGATCATGGTCTAACTTATGAATTAGAGTATAGTCTTGTTCATGTTCTAGTGTTGGCATATGAACTAGCATATAGTTTGTATATCATAATCTTAACGTGTTCATATTTGTTCTTCATCAATCATCGTATGCATAACATGATTATAGATGGGATAACGGTTCGTCGTTCTTTCTTTCGGGTTTGCTCTTGTCTTAGTCCGTCCATCCGTAGGGTGGGGATCCCGAGGAACAAGAGTAGTGCTCTGCACGCGGGCATGGTGCCCTGTATTACGACACCTTCGAATATGAGAGCATGCCACGGTCGTGAGGGTAGGCGGCGGGGTTGTGACAGCCCTGTCCGTCCCTTGTAATCCCTCCACGTTCGCATGTGATGTAGGAGTTCATAAATGCTTTCCATTGAGCCGGATGGTACCGGGAAGTCTCCCCTGTTATCCTAGACATAACCATGCTCATATCGTGTTAGCATATGATCCTAACTATTCATTGTAAGACCATGACTAGAATACATTAGATTACTCCATAGGACATTCGTTTATTCTTTATCTATTTTATTTATCCTTTCCTAGTGGATTCCAATGTGTGTGTCACACTATCTATAAACCGTATTGCTTACCCCCTGTTATGATCAAGTTGGTCTTAACGTGCACACATTTCATCATCCAGATGCCATGCTACTTCTTATACAACATGCCTTCCTTTGGGAAAAAATAAATAACGATACCCTGAATACTTCCGGGTGAAATGCTACAATGATAGATCCGTGCGCTTGCGGATGAAATATCAACTATGGCAAGATCTATCACCGTTGATTGAAAGTGCGTTATCACCGACACGGTGGTTCCACTTAGTGATATTGACGGCTCGTTTCCTAGCGTAGTCATCAGAGATGGGTTCTAAACCTGTTTCTAGTGATTGCGTTAAGAAATGTCAACACACTCCGAGATGATGAAGGTTGACCTCCTGCTCCTTGATCTCCTCTCGAACTAACTCCTCCGATCCTGATATGATGCATGCATATGCAAGAGTTAATATTATGAATGCACGAAACATACTTGTATAGGAATAAAGTAGAATGATGGATGAATGAATTATGATGTATGATACTAGTAAGTGCATATCTCGTCCGTAAAAGCATGAATGTAACTACACAAGAAACCCTAATAATCTACATCAAGCAAACACCCTATTTCACTACTACACCGAAAATGGCAGCAAGACATGCTATTACTAAAACAGTCACACAGGGAGTTCTATAACTCCAAATCCAGCAAACAAATACTCGTTGGAAAGATAACAAAATTACCTACAAATCATTCAATACACTCTAGACCAGATTCTAACATCTACAGCCTCGAAGATAGGAAAAACAGAGGCTCTGTTTCTGGACAACTTGCAACATGCAACTCCTATAACTCTCTAACCAAGCATGCAACTCTTACCAAATTTGACCAGTGTTGGGGAGGGCGACCCTCGCCAGCCCCAGCAGCCCCGCAGGCCTCACTACGGGGGGCCAAGAGCATGTTCTCCCTTAATAAGTTCTTGATGAAGTCCTGCATGTTCAGCAAGCGAAGGCCCCCCTCGGCGGTATGAACGGCGAGGCTTGATCCCCCCACCGACAAGATCGACCTTCAAAGCTACGGTCGGAGGCGAGAGCGAGGAGAAAACCCCAAGGCGGCAAAAGGAAGCCGATGAAGGGGGCACTCAGGAGCAGCTCCCCCTCCGCTGGTACCTGCAACCGACGGCCGGCCCCGGGAAACCCTACATCTTTCGGCCCGGGAGGGAGCGAATGTGCAATCCCCGTGTTAACCCTGTACAAGTAGTTACTGACGTACCCCTATGAGGGCCCACTTGTAAGCGTGTGTACCCCCACCTACCATGTATCAAATTATAAATCAGCCCCTCTGACCCCCTGTATTCCTATAAATACCCGAGGACGGGCTCAAGAAAGGGGATCGGTTGGTGGCAAGTTTAATTGCCGTTTACCCATTTTTCATTTCAGTCCTCGTTTCGCCTCTCACACCGTTTTGCTCTTCTTCGGAGGCCCGGACACCCCGATTGATCCGACCTTCCGGCAACTCCAGCGAAGGTCGGGCCGATCGGAGGCCGCCCCGCGCCTTACTTGTATTCCGTCTCACCCCCGTGGAAGCCCCCGCCCCTCTCCCCTCCCTCCTCGAGGCGAAGGTCAAGGGGAAGGTGTGATCCCCACGCTAGCGCCAACCATGGGGTCGAACAAAAAGCCGAGCCATGCCTGTCACTCACCGTGCACACACTCTGCGCCGTAGCGGAGCGACCCCGCCTCCGGAAGGGCACCCCGCAGGATCGAACCCGACAAGCGGTCGGCAACGCGGCCACCGCCCACCCGGCCGCTCTCCCGCTGGGGCTGCGGGAGCGGGAGCACCCGCCACCCGGAACCCTCCTCACGCTGGTGTCGAGGTCACCAGGTGGAAGACCTGCCCAACCTACAAGGAAGCGCCCGCTAAGCGCAGTAGCGGTGGTCGAGCACCCGTCACGCCAGAGACCACCGATCCAACCAAGACCGGAGAGCCACTCGATGGGCTCCTCGAGAGCACCACCGAAGACGAGGAGGACGCCACACAAGGGAACAAGCTCGGGGGCATTGCGGGCCCGGATCGCTGAAAAGAGGAGACACAATTGTAGGCCCCGGGATCGGAGGCGCCGCCGCGGACGCCAGGGGAACAAGCCAAGGCCGCCCGGTCCGAGCTAGCTGGATCAACCAAATGCTCGAGGAGCAATGCAGAAGTATCACGCGGGAGGGCGGCTGCCCCCCGCAACCACCGCAGCCATCCGCCCGTGGGCAGGCTCCGCCACCACCAACCCTGCCGCAACCACAAAGAAAGCCAGCCCACTTCACAAAACCCACCGCCCGTGGCACTCCGCCTGGCTCAGCCACCGCCCTCTGCGCATCTAGAAGACACCAATGCTCGCCACAACCATGACCAAACCCCACAGAGCCCCTCACTACGATCCCAAATCCCCACTCTCCTATGCACTCCAAATCGCGGAGTGGCCCCGTCCCTACAGCCACTAGCACTTACAAGATACTTAGGGATCACCGATCCCAGGCAGTTTATCATGAGCTATGAGGCCGCAGTGGAAACAGCGGGAGGGGACCACTCAACGATGGCCAAATCGTTCGTCATCATCGCAAGAGGAGTAGCACAATCGTGGTATTGCATGTTACCCCCAACTCTATTCAAAGTTGGGCCGACCTCGATCCGCTCTCCGTCGAACTTCAAGGGAGTTGACTCGAGATGATCAATAGCACGAGCTCCTAAACGTGGTGCAAAGACCAAATGAACCACTACAGAATGGTGGTGGAGGTTCCTCCAAACCAAGGCCAGAACCGAGGGGGTCACCGACCGTAGCGTTATCATGGCGGCGGTCTCACGCATCCGCCCGACCGTGCCACTCAAAGATCGAGCGGAAGCAGCCGGAAACCCTAGCAGAATACATGACATAATGGAAAAGTAATCGTAGGGCGGACAACAGTCACAAGGCAAAGCCGAGGCCTTCCGACCCCGCAAACCCAAAGACTACACGCAACGCCCGCCACGCCGCCGAGACCAATTCCCGAGGCAAGACCCGCAAGAGTCGGCGCAATCGCGACCGCACCTCCGCCTGAACAGAAATCCAACCAGCCACCTCCGAAACAGAACCCTCAAACAAGAACTCCTAGGCCAAACCCGGGCGCCGACTCCGGACCTCCGCAAAAAAAACGGTACTATTGCCACTCTCAAGCGGGAGGGAAGGGTCATTACACCAAATAGTCACTATGTAAAAAGGCTAATAACCGCCCGGTGAGCCCGGAGACGTCGCTAATAACGAGCGTCGTGTTGTGACGTGCGGCCGGGGCTGGGCGGCGTCGATAATAGGTGTCGGATGGTCCCACAAGACCAATACGGCGTCGATAATAGGAGGTCATTACGGACACGTGTTCATGTAATGCGCGCCCGCTTTCGTTAATCCGCACGCGTTTTCATTGGTTGGGCATAGGCGCTGCTACGGCAGACGCTTTTTGAAACCGAAAGTGTCTGCGAGAATTCAACGTATCTCGGACCGCGCGTTTCATCACGGTGCATTTTTCGAGACCGATCGACCGTGGATGCAACCCTAATTGACGCCGCGTTTTTGCTTACGGACACCGTTTTTGGCGCCGCCCGTCTGCAGATTCACGAGTATTCTGAGGCGTCGCGTTGATTCACGAACTTCGCGTGGTCAAGAACCGTCCGTGTTGCTTGACACCGGTATGCACGCGTGCAGCGGATAACGGCGCTTGGAACATACAAAGTGCATAACGGTCACTTAAATTAAAGTCGCGCGTTTATTCTCGGACAAGTTGTGTTAGGAGGTGTCGTACATGTCGCAACCACTACCGGCGCCGTTTATTTTCGAACGAGTTGTGTTAGGAGGTGTTTGTACATGTCGCAACACTACCGACAGGGCGTTTATTTTCGAGGCGAGTTGTGTTAGCGGTGTACGTACATGTCGCAGCTCCTACCGACGCGTATAGTTTCGGGCGAGTTGTGTTATCGGTGTCCGTACATGTCTCGCCCACTACCGACGCCGCGTATAGCTCGGGCGAGATGTGTTAGCGGTGCGTACATGTCGCAACCGCTACCGACGCTACGGCGCGTTCTGAGCGTGTTTTGTAGCCGGTCATGCTTTGGTCTGGTATTGCGGACATGTATCGCTGAACGTACCCTTCGCGGTGCGGCGTGCAGAATCGCCGCGATGTTACGATGCGTTCGTTGTTTGCCGTAGTCCACCAGTGTTTGTGGTGTCCGAAAGCGTTGCGCACACATGTCGATGGCGAGACGCTCGGCGTGCACGCGCTGTATTTGTCTCGAAGTCTTCACGATCGCCCGTCCCCGCTAGAGACGATGGAGGTTGACACGCGTCGTCGTACCCGGATCAATTTGGCCGGGCCTGCACCGGTTTTAGCGGGCCTCGCCGCTTCCGGCGAAGCCGACCTTCCTTTGGGCCTGAATTTGGACCTGCATGTTAGGCTCGTTCTCTTGTGGTACAACCGGCTGGGCCGTTTTCATTGCGTAGGTTATAACAACTGCGGACATATTATTATATATATATAATGCGTTGCCACACACTTGAATTGTGGTGGCGGCACACGCAGTGTTGGGTGTTGACACTTGTTATCGTATAAATTTATTAATCAAATAAACATGAGAAAGGGGTATAAATCATAATAACAACCTAGAATAGGGTGTCACTAACATATTTCCACCCGTTTTGGTAAAGTTGTGAATTGCGGGGACTAAACGAGGAAAATAGCGAGAATTCGCGAGCCGCATGCGACTCACGCAGCGTAATGCAATCCGACTCGAGAAAGACTCTAGAAGGCTCCGGACTAATCCCGACGTGATCAAGACTTAACACCCAAGAATTAGGAGTCGAAGGTCCGAAAGCCACGGCGCCCCGCGGGACCCGTGGGCCCCACTCGGGGCGGCCGCCCAAATATTAGGCGGTCGGCCTCCCCTCCGCCCACGTCGAGCCCTGCTTCCGAAGCTTCTCCAACCGCCTCTAAGACGCAATCTAATCCGCTCGTTTAATGTCGGTTTGATCCGAGGGCGACGGTGGAGTACGAGTTGTATCTAAGTCCAACACCGCACCTCCTCCCGACTATATAAGCGGCCCCGGGCCCCCTCAATTATCATCATCTCATACATCAATTTCATATCTCATCGGATGGAGGCACGACGCCCTGGAGAATTAGATTAGACGGCTACAATGTAATAGAATAGATCTAGTAGAGAGTTAGGGAGAGCGGAATCTGCGTTCGGTTCGAGAAGTCTTCGGCGTTACGGTATATCTTTGTATCTCAACTCTATTAGACTTTATGCCATAATTAGATCTATCTTTTCTAGTACTTTTATGCCTTTCATGTTATTGATTAGAATATAGTTGTTATATAATTGCATGGGATCTTCGCCGTATCGAGTGCTTTAGTTATAAATTGTGACTAGAGTAGTAATTAATAGTGTAGACGTGGTGTCTAGACTAGAGGTTACCTTAGATTGCACCCAATCCCACGGATAGTTGTGGTAGCCCTGTGTAGTGACAAATTCCCGACGGCGGCGTATTCCACCACGTTCGGATTGGTGTTGTAGGACCGTGGTCGGAGCTTCCTAGCCCCCTTCTCATCCCTTTCAGCGGCTAGTGTTACGATGTCACGAAGTGCTCTTATATGATCGCTATACCTTTTCATGCTTAGGTTATCATAGAACCAAAGTACTAGAGAAGAATACAGAACCTAGATCTCTCCGTTGTCCTCTCGACCTAGCTATCTATTCTATATTATAATATTCTCCGGGTTATGTGCCATTAATTATATATCTTATCAAATATCATTTACCCCCTCACTTTAGTCTAGTTGGTATAATAAGTTAGTAGATACATGATGGTAATTTATCATAGTCTTTACCCTTGCTTCCCCGTGGAAAATATAAATAACGATACTCCTGGAATACTCCCGGGTAAAAGCTACAATGGTATATGTTACGTAAACTGCGGAATCCTTTATATTATTTTTGCACTTAATAAATACCAACATCGGGGGGTGGGTGGGGGGGCCAGGAGGAGCGCGACGCATAGGGCGGCAACTATATACTTGTTGATGATTGATTTGCTACGCTCATTTGCTATATCTTTCGTATTTGGATCGCCTCCTTGGTGTCCGGTGTCTACTGCCGGAACCTGCGGCGACGCGACGAGGCTCCAAGTTGGAAGTTGTTCCTCTGTTGGATGCAGCGCCCGGAGGATCTTACGCCGAGCAGGTCCTCCGGCACCTGCAACAGGAAGCACGTCGTCCGCGGCATCCGGAGGCGGCATAGTTTCTCGTTGAATGGAGGCTAGGGTTTTTCCTTACCCCATACATGCTTCCCAAGAAGCAATCTCAACCGTTGAATCCAACCGAGATCAACGATTGCACAAGCACTTGGGCTTGTCGCTTGGTTTGGGCTGCTTTGTTGGGCTCCAAATTCATCCTCCATGTGGAAGGATAGCCCAATAAAATCTGTTCCTAATCATACACAAACTCACAAAGACGAGGCTTTTACGCCTTGCTTCATTTCATTGTAATCAATCCACAAGCATCCGCAAATTCAGCATAGGTAGCCTCCGGTTTTGCGGTGCTTGTCCTAGAGTGTGGGGGGAAAAAAAAACCTTCCTAATGACCCTTCCATTCCGATCTTGCTTCTTTGCCATGAAAAAGCTCAATCCGGACATGCGAGAATGCATTGACAACACTAGCCTTCACACAACCAAAGTAATCACTACGGATGTGTACACAAAGAAATCAGTTCCAAACCACAAGCAATCATCTTGACGGCAAAGTTTCAATAAACCATAAAAGCGCACTATCAACCGTGGGCGTGAAAGTGCCACGAGTAAACAAACAAGTTACGTCATTAGTCTTATGAAGTCGGCATCTCAATTTTTAAAATATGACAAAAGAAAAAAAGATGACAAGCTAGACGTTCATGAGTAGAAGTTCCATCCATTGTAAACTCTAGACAATGTACAAAATACGACACAAAGAGTTTTACAAGCCATGTGGGTCGTAATGCTTTCGGTCACACACAACGCATGCTCATAAAGATCAACAATACTCCTATCATGCATGTCCCCTCGATGTGCACAAAGTCAAGGAAGAGACCGGCACAAGGCAAAAATGTTACTTTTATGTCCTTGGAAGCGCTAAACATTAGTTTCGGTTTAAGCTAGCTGTCCATCCACATATTCACAATCGCATTTGGCACCATCGTCCGAAATTCTAGTTTCTCGAACTTTGGCGTTTTCAATAAAGAAGTTGACAAATTCCACATCTCTCTTCCTGCCCTTGTAATCTAACAAATTACCGGTTTCTTAAGGTGGCATTGAAGACAATCAAGATGATCAAGGGCATAATGGTACTTCACCCTTTTGACCTGGCCTTCAAAGAGACCTCGCAAATGAAACAAACAAAAAAATGTGCGGAGCCAAACACCGCAAAAACGTAGTGACAACGATTGCACAATTTGACTAAATGAACTTTTATTCGCATACAAAATTTGGATTACACATAAACAAATTCAATTCATAAATATCAAGAAATATCGGCTACATTTGAGCGTGTAAAAAATCTCATCAAGCAATATAAGCTAGAAACTAAATGTGGAATGTAAGGTACATATAAATTTTTATCCAAATGTTAGTTACCTTCACATAGAGCTTTTTTGTAGGCAGGGGAAACAATTGAGAAGACTAACAATATCATTAATGTTAGGAGATGGCATGCACACAACCAAAACTTTAATAGTTCCCATCGGACATGGAGGTATAGACATCTCGCAAAACAAAACTTTGGTTATACGTATCTTGACATAATGTATAAATAACAAAGTAAATCAAGTAACATGGTGAACTTACAAACTACACACCTTACAAATACCAAACTCGAATGTCGTAGGGCCGAGTCGAGGGGCCCCAAGAACTGAAGCTTTGGAGCCATTTGGATGCGAACGTTTAGCCGGAGACGGGGCACAATATTAGAATGGGGCGAGTAATGGTGGCGTTCAATGAATAGCTTTTCTAAAAGAGGAGCATCCTCAATCACCACTTCTTTCGAGAATTTGCTCGGACTCGGATAAATCTTCGTCGGAAAGACCAAACGACCTAAGTGTACAATTAGTTATGCGGATGCAAGAAAGTCTGACATTTCTAGACAGTACCAAACTCTGTAGTATAGGGCATTTGGAGAGAAGCGTATGGAGCATTTTGTCCCCGATAGCCATGCGCTTTGGATGGTAAGCTCTTTCATATTGGCAAAATGTAAAGCCGGATGGTAAGCTCTTTCATATTGGCAAAATGTAAACTATCTAAATCAGCACCGGGAAACTTGGCGAACTCATGGTGTAGTCTAGGTCCAGGTCTATCATCCGTGATGGTGAGAGCGCAAAGGGAGGAGGATAACAGAAATTGGGCCGGCGGCTCCAAAGACGGATATGTGAATGCGTTCCAAAGCTCGAGATGCTCAAGGCTATCAGATTTAGGGGATTGAAGCCAGACCTGTAGATCCGGATAGATGTCATCTATTCTTTGCCAACCAAGGGACAGCCGGCGGAAAGGACCCGAATGATCAGAGATGATCCGAGATACGATCCGTACGACGTCAAATATAGGCTGGCGCTTGCGCTTGATGAGCTTGATGTCGCCGTCGCGCAGGTTGAGTGGAGAGTTCCGCCATAGGGGCGCCACGGGTAGATAATACTTTGCGTCTGGCCGCCGCCGATTGGTAGGAGGAGATGATGGTGGTGAGAATGGCGTGCGGGAGGTTCTTGATAAGATCGGAGCTAGCGGGCGGGGGTTTGAAGGCGGGTTTTGATGGATCCGGCCGGATGACTGCCATTTCTCGCGAACCTAGGTTTCTTCATCTTGGATCTATCTATTTGTGGAAACCGCTGCGGCGTTTCTTTCTTGGCGACTAAAGTAGTACGGTATTAGGTTTCTACGGTAGAAGCCGGCGGTGGCGGCGATATTTTTTGCAACATCGGCGAACCGTGGCCGTCCGATTTGATCGGACCGCTAAGGTCGTCCCGATTCTTAAAAGCGCAGGCCTCCGGGCTAAGAATTCCACGACCCAAGTTGGCCCGGGCACCTGAATTGTTCACAACAGGCCGTCGGTATTGTTCGTCCACTCCCCACGTAGAGCGCGAGTGGAGTTGGGATGCGCATTCGCGGCACAAGATGGTCCCACGGGCAACAAGTTCAATATAATAATATATAATGATTTTATAGTCGCTTTGTATCCAAAGCACGGGCCCGAAGCATATGTATGTGTGGTCAACAATTTGTACGAACAAGCTACTAGCATCATATATTTTATCAAATTGAGCAAGCGCTTATCGAGTTTGCATCGATCATCACATAGTTTTAATACTAGCTTAGCTAGATAGTACATCATCACCAAAAGTAAGTCAAGACGAAGATAAGATCGATCACCAAAAAAAAAACTTACAGTATGACCCTTCCATTCCAGTCTTGCTTCATTGCCATGATAAAGCTCAATCCGGAACCGCGTAGAATGCATTGACAACACTAGCCTTCACACAACCAAAGTAATCACTACGGATGTGTACACAAAGAAATCGATTTGAAACCACAAGCGGTCATCTTGACAAAGAAAGTTTCAATAAACCATAAAAAAGCGCACTATCAACCGTGCGTGAGTGCCACAATAAACAAACAAGTTCTATCATTAGTCTTATGGAGTCGGCATCTTAATTTTTTTAAATATGACAAAAGAAAAATATGACAAGCTAGACGTTCACACAATCAAATTTGACACATGAGTAGAAGTTCCATCCATTGTAAACTCTCCACAATGTATAGTATATGACCACGAGTTTACAAGCAACATAGGTCGTAATATGCATTGTAAAATCTGAATGTTGTGTTTGGATACCTGGATTCTAGAAACAAATTTTATGGTTATAGACATGTGGATGGGCAAAATCAGGTAAAATCTTCTCTTGGGCTGATTTTGGATTTTTACAATCCTGACCATCAGATTCTAGAATCTAGGGTATGTTTGGAAGCTACAATACATTTTTTTCTCAAGGATTTTAGAATCCTCTTGGATCCAAACGAGGGCGGTTGTGCAACTCAAGCAAAGTAGCCCTCGCTAAATGAACCAGGATGTGCTTTTCACGCCTCCCATCCTTTTATAATCTCCCGTGGGTCTTTGGGTTTGTACCTAGGATCAATCGGAAAAAAAGTATTTAAGACAACAAAATTATTGAGCAATGCTTTGTACAAGCTATAGCATGAGACACCTGATGATATGCAAGACAAAACAAAACCTTTTTTTTGCCATTCGGAAAAACCTTCAAAAAAAGGAAGGATAATGCACTTTACAATCTAGATTTGGTGCTTACCCAAGAAGATGTGCTTCCGTGACGGACCCCCGGATATGCAACCATCAAAAAAGAAAAGAAGATGTGCTTCCGCTGACGGACCCCAGATCTGCAACCACCAAAAAGAGAAAAAAAACTTCTGTTTTTGCCGTTTCTAGAACCACATGAAAAAACATATCCAAATTTTGCATGGATGTGATAAAGAGGTGCACCTGCCCGGGATGGAGACGAAGGCGGCGAGGCAGTCCCCTCGTGTTGGACCGCTCTCTACTCTTGTTTGCTTGAGATGAGTTTGGAAAGTCGACGGAGAAGAGGTGAGAAGAGTACTACTAGTACCGTAGGTGTAGTATGAGAGAAGGAACAAGGAAGAGACGAGAGTGAGAGATCTGCGAGAGAAAATTGCCCATAGTAGCACTATAAAGGAATCCGAGGTGGCAAATCTGTAGAGTGTTCGACGCTTGACACACCATGGTCCCACGGTTAATGTAAAAGGGCGGCGTAACTTGTGTCTATTTCAAAATTTTCAAACATTGTTTGGAGGTACTAGGACTATGGGAGAATTAGGAATTTGGCCATGAAAAAAGTTTGTCCTCTACTCTATCCCAACTACCATCGTGTTCCTAGTCAAAAAAAAAAACTACCATCCTGGGCCCACTTGTAATTTTATCTAAATACGTATTTCCATGTGATATCTTGTTTTGAAGAATTAATTGAAACAAATTTAATGGTGTAGCAATTGGAATTTAATTTAGATTTTTGGTTTCGCAGATTGGTGTAAAACATTTTTAGGTATCTCAAATTGTGGGGCCCGCCCGGTGGCCATTTTCTCTCGCCGTCTATAATTAATCCGAGGCTTTTGCGACAAGGGAACCGTAAGCGTTCACGTTGCCACGGCCGTCTCCGTCTCTGCCTCTGCCGGCCGCGAGTCCCCGTAGTATTGTTGGAACTTGTTGTTCCGTCCATCCTCAGCGGTGTCATCTGCACCATCCTACAGACTCGTTTTTTCAAGCACGGGTCTGTAGAATCGTAATCATGATGACATGCCTGAACACTGTGTACAGTAGGTGTACTATACATCAGGGGTCACGTATGGAGTCATTTCACGTGCCTGTTCGATCGAGAGAGAGAGAGAGGAGGTGAGTGTTCGATGCCAATGTTTCAACACAAGGCCAAAATTTGCCTCTTTACGGAACAAATCAAGCTGAATTCGTTTGTTGAGCCACAATGCACAAACTAGCAATACAGGTTCGATACAGATTCTTGGAGAGCCAAAGCATTCCAAATTTGAACAATTTTTTGATAATATAACAACATTACGGAGAACAAGGTTGTTTTGCTAGCGCCTGATTTTGGCTGATTTAATAGTATTCCGTGAGACATAACAAGCTGAATCAAGATGAAGCAAGAGCAAGCGAATATTGTCAAAGAGAAGGAAGCAAGACCTAAGCTACAAAGACATATATGGGGCGTCCCTCGGGTCCGCACTTCAGTAGGGACGACAAGACCCTCCGAGGAGCTTGCGGCGGGATTATAATCTCCCAGTAGCAGGTCTTAAGCGCCCGGCCATGGCCATGACTAGGGCTCGAGACCTACACGGGAGATTATAGTCCTACGGCCGTGAGCCCCACTCGTCAAAGTCCACTCAAAGGGTATCTCTACAAGTTCTAGAGAAACAAGCAAAACTTGAGTTTTGAGTTTTTAGGGCTCTCAAACACTTGGGTCAGGGATAAACACCAATCTCAAACGTCTAGTAATCTATCTCGCGCCTGAGCCGTGGTGTCGATCAGAGGAGAACAAGATGAAGCTTGCTCACATTGCTTTTTGCACATCGCTCCTCCTTCATCCTTTAATAATCTCCCGCGTAGATCTCTGTGGTTGTAGAAGGTAGCATGAGTCACACAGATATGTTAGACAAACACAAAAACTTTTTAGATCCATTTAGAAATCACTTCAAGAAAGGAATGATAATGCACTATACAATCTAGATTTCGGTGCTTACCCAAGAAGACGTGCTTCCGCGACGGACCCCAGATCTGCAACCACCAAAAAAGAAAAGAAGATGTGCTTCCGCGACGGACCCCAGATCTGCAACCTCCAAAAAAGAAAAGAAGATGTGCTTCCGCGACGACGACCCCGATCTGCAACCACCAATAAAAGAAAAAACTTTTGTATTTACCGCTTCAAAAAACTACACGAAAAAACCATATCTAGCTGCATGGATGTGATAAAGAGCACCACCTCGCCTCGACGGAGACGAAGGCGAAGGCGAGGCGAACCCCAATGTCGGATCGCTCTGTACTCGGGTTTGGTTGAGAATCTTGAGATGAGTTTGGAATATTAGGACGGAGAAGAGGTGAGAAGAGTACTACTAACTAGTATAGTATGAGAAGAGGTGTAGTGTGGGAGAAGGAAGTGACGAGAGACTGCGAGAGAAAACTGCCCATAGTAGCACTATGAAGGAATCCGAGGTGGCTACTGTAGAGTGTTCGATGCAGACACCATGGTCCCACGGTTAATGTAAAAGGGCGACTGTAACTTGTGTGCTAGTATTTCAAAATTTCAAACATTATTTAGAGAATTAGGAATTTGGCCATGAAAAAGTTTGTCCTACTCTATCCCAACTACCATTGTGTGGGCCCACTTGTAATTTTATCTAAATATATCCATGTGATATCTTGTTTTGAATAATTAATTGAAACAAATTTAGTAGTGTAATC
Source organism: Hyparrhenia diplandra (assembly GCA_015847255.1). Classification (NCBI taxonomy): domain Eukaryota; kingdom Viridiplantae; phylum Streptophyta; class Magnoliopsida; order Poales; family Poaceae; genus Hyparrhenia; species Hyparrhenia diplandra. The sequence continues at coordinate 44,450 of JADLZK010007639.1, read as the reverse complement.
GAATTTAATTTAGATTTTTGGTTTCTCGCTTAAAACATTTTTTAGGTATTTTAAATTGTGGGGCCCGTTGGTGGCCATTTTCTCTCTCTCGTCTATAATTAATCGGACGCTTCTACGACAAGGAACCAGAAGCGTTCACGTTGCCACGGCCGGCCGGCTCTGCCTCTGTCGGCCGCGCGAGTCCCCATAGTGCGAGTCTGTAAGATAAATGTTTTCAAACTGTTACATGTTTTCCCATGACAAGATGATCTCAAATCAAAATGTTGTATGCTACGGAGTACAAAGTTTCATGGATATTTAAAAAAACCCGACTGGCGGGGGGGCGATGTCCCCACCCGTATTCTTTAAGAAGAAGATCTTCCCACCGGATCCCGGAAAACCCCTCAACCCCAGCCCCCGCCCTGACAAGGGAGCCTGAACCCGTGAGAAGAGTCGGGGCTTCACACCATGCTTTGGCACACGGGGGACCGGCGGGGGGGATTTTTTGTGGGAAATCATGCGTCCGAGAGAACTTCGAACCCATGACCGGTGGCCTCCCAACCGGAGAACGTCACTTAAAAACAATTTAAATTTCAATTTCCAATTTTTTGAAATTGAGACCTATATAGTTTATCTTTATACAAAGGTAATGTTTAGTGTTTAGCGCTTCGTGGATTAGGTTTAGGGTTTATAATTAGAGATAAGGGTATACGTGTTGCCACACATAGTTGTGAGAAGTAGGCGTTGCCCGCAACCTCAACCAGTCAACCTCCTGGCCGCGTCCTACTCCGTTGCGGAAAGCGCCCACCGCCGCCACGAGCGAGTTCGCCGTCGTAGTCATTGCTCCGTTCCTTGTTCTTCTTTGTTTTGTACGTTCCAAGTTCCTCTCGTCGGACGGATGTTTTGGCCTTTTGGGTAGGATAGATCGGGCAATGGTGGCTCTGGTGACCCAAAACAGCGACTTCGCCCGACGGCGTGCTTGACACCGCCGTTGTGCCACCATGGTCGCCGGCGAAGCTCTCGCCTAAATTTCTAATAATAATTATATTACGCTTCAACACAAGGAAATAAACACATGTTGCAAAATAAAGCGAAACCAATGTTTACACAACCATATGATAACGAAAACCATATAAAGCTAGTTTAGGGACACATTGCACATCCTCATGAAAGCGTATCTCGCTAAGCGGTCCAATTTCTGTGGAAAGAAGAAGAACTCAAGACGGATGCGGCACCGAAGCGGCTGCAATACCGGATGAAGGCGCTTCCCTCGCCCGCCGGCGCATGCATCCTTCCGACCATACACGCACATGGGGGGTCGTCGGCGATCTGCAGACTCTACATGGTCGTTGCGGTAAGGACCGCGAATCAAGGTTGGGTTGCGGCTAACAGCCTCGCCGAGGTCCGCACAGGCCAAAACACGCGCTTTTTCAGCGATGGTTCGCCCACGGCCCGCCGTCGCCGCGAGCCACCGCTGATTTTATCGGCGGCACCGGCCGCTTCTTGGTCCGTGGGGTTCCGACCGCATGGCCAGCATCGCCAAAGAGTAAGCCGCGCCGGAGTCCCCAGCATCAGCGGCTTTCCTGAGGAGCTCCGGCCCCTTGGGATCCCACGGCGCCGCCATCATCTTCACGATCCCCTCGTAGCATATGGCCTCCGGATGATCAGCATTGAGGAAGCGCCGCTGCCAGAGCTCCCAGCCCCAGGGGAACAACTCTTCGCATCGCCAGCTCAGCTGAAGAAGCTGACGGAGCGACACGAGCCGGATCGCCTCCCTCGGTTGTCGGTGTACCGTCGAACTTGCGCCGTGACGAGTCGAAGACGCAGTACATTGCTTCGAAGTTTCTCCCTCCCGCTTGATGCAGCGCTGAGGATCTGCCGCCCGGCAGTTTCTCATCCTCCTGGTTGATCTGATCTTGGAGGATTCGCCGCCCGAGCAGTTCCTCCGCACCGCTGCAGAAGCACGTCGTCACGGCATCTGCCGCCATCGCGTCTGGCGGTGTTGCCGGCCTCTTGCCCTTTCTCGCTCTGCCCTCCTTGCCCTCTGAGGCTCTGAGTAGCCGGCCTCTTGCCCTTCCGCAGCACGGGGAAGCTGAGAACGCGGGCGGCTATTAAACCGACGCTTCTTCGACCTGGTCGGCCGGCCGCGCGAGTCCCGTAAAAGGTGTACAGTAGTAGGTTTTGGTCAAACAGTTTGGGAGTACTACTACGAGTATAAAAATCATCAATACACTTGCATGCGAATCCTTCACACCTAGCTGTAGAATAGGGCCCATGTCTGCCACCGTCGTTCCGGCCCAATCCTTTGGAGGCCGGTCGCGATGGTCATCTGCACCCGGACGCGGTGATGGATGGCCGTCGACTGGGAAGAGGCGAACGAAGGACGGACGGACGCCGACTACTCCTACAAACTCCTTTTTGCGATGCGGGTGCAGAAAACTTATTACTACGATTATGTACAATAGTACGCGGTTTTTTTTCCCCAATCTGTTCACTATAATCATTTCGGGGTCCTTTGGTTCACTGGTGAAGTAAAGGAATTTCGTACTGGGATAGGATTTTCACAGGATTCGGCTTATGCCAACTCGTTTCTTATGTTTTTCCTTTTCCTATCATTTTGCTCTCCTTCTATCCAAAGGGGCCCCTCAACTGCAATCAAACATCCAAATAACACAAATTCGGAAAAATATAACACAATGCATGTTTACAACTACTAAAACCTCTCAGTTTTCATGCATAGGCCAGTCTTAATGGGGTTTCAATAGGGTGCCACATTAACTTTTTTCATGAAACTGGGAGGAGAGAGAGGGGAAAAGTTTCATCATGGTGAAACTCTCTAGCATTGTTTCCAACACCTATGAAACCGTATGAAACTTCGCAATGAGAACCTCCATTGTGTTGCTCCATGGGGGAAGAGAGAAAAGGGAGAGGTCATGGGACCCACAAGTCTACATGCTAAGAGAAGGAAGAGGCCGGTCCCAACTGCAAAGATCGGACCCGCGCGCATCACCGCTAGGTAAATGCTACGTGCACCCGATCGTCGCACATGGAGGAACGAAACTACATTTTTCAAGCTTCAGAAAATTCCCAAAAAATATAAATAAACTATTACGGCAGCGAAATAATCGTTGTGCAACAGTTCCGATCGTGCATGAAGTGCTTTGCGGCGCTTCACGTTAAATCGGCGCCGAGGCGTCGCCCCCGAAGTCGCGCTCGATCTCCCGCAACACCTCTCGGCACCTTTCGTCATCGGCCGGCGGGCGGCGTTCGCCTCCTAGAGCGGAAGGCGTGAACGTGCGGGCCAGCTTTTGCCTCGGTCGGCAGCTTGTTTCGGCTTTGTCGAGAGGCGGCGAGGCGGTGTTCTCCATGGCGCGAGCGGCCTGATGGGGGCTTTTTGCTAGAAGCTGGTAGCTGGCGCGGGGGGAGGTGGGAGGTGAGAAAGCCGGTTGTGTGGCGCTCGGTTGGAGAGTAGTAATAACTAGAGGTATTCCCAGCCGTTGCAGCGTAGAAAAGGGGTATTATATTGTTAAAGGATTGAATTGTGTAATCACTAAAATTATACGCAAAAAGATTATTTAATCTTATGTTTAAACTCTAAGCTAAACCAATATTGAATAGAAATATTTAGATATGTTGGGCCGGTGACAACTTACGTAATGCAATAAAACATATATATAATAATTTATTTGAGGAAATCCTTAGTATGTTTTAATCCCGTTTAACTTTGTCCTTCACGCGTCATATCCCCGCGTGTTGACACGGGCATGAGCGAGAAATCTAAAATGCGTATAAGTTAGAATATTACTATAACACCCTCCTATTCTCTCTCTTTTTTTTTTTTTTCCCGTTCTCTCTCTCTCTCTCTCTCCTCTCTCTCTCACCGTCGCTGCTCTCTTCCCCTCACCCCTGCTTCCGCTCTTCACTTTTCTCTCTCCCTTTCTTTTCTCTCTCTGGCTACACTACACGGCGGAGACGGCGTGGGCCAAGCGGTTGAAGGCATCAAGGCCACGTCTTTGTGGGCCTGTGGCAAATAATTTGCACGCCATATTTCCCCAAGGGCCCACCTGTCATTGAAACCTCTCACTTCTCCTTGCTAGCATGGACATGGTCCAAAGAGAATACAGAGACAGGGAGAAGAGACCATGAGATCGGTTCCACGACCAGGCGGCGGTCCCAAGCTGTAGCACTAGACCAGCAGCGTCATTTGCTAGGTAAATGTCTTTGCGTGCATGCAACCCGAGAACATACACGGAGGAGCGAAAACTACATTTTCCAAGCTACAGAAAATTCCCAGAAAATTAATAAACAAACTATGTACACCCAATACCCTACACATACAGTTACACCCTCCTATTCTTCATTATTTTTTTTTACTTTACTCTATACCAACTACCATCAGTGGGACCCACCTATAATTTATCGAAATATAACCATTTGACTTCTAGTTTTGAAAGATTTATTGAAAGGAATTCAATGGTGTAATCGGAATTTAAATTGGTTTTTTGGTTTGTGAGTTATAACATTTTTTAGTTAGTTCAAACAGTGGGGCCTGCCACAAGATCTCATAGAATCCGAGGTGGCAACTATAGAGTGTTCGATGCAGACACCATGGTCCCACGGTTAATGTAAAGGGAGTGAAATATTTTGGGTTCGACTCTTTGTAGCACTTTTTGTTTGTATTTGGTAATTGTTATCCTATTATAGAGTAACTTGGCTCAAAAGATTCGTCTCACACTTTTTTGGGGCGTAGAACTTGTGTGCTAGTATTTCGAAATTTGAAACATTGTTTGGAGTAGTAATAGGACTATGGGACAATTAGGAATTTGGCCCCTGAAAAAGTTTGTCCTACTCTATCCCAACTTCCATCGTGTGGGCCCACTTGTAATTTTATCTAAATATAATATCCATGTGATATCTTGTTTTGAAGAATTAATTGAAACAAATTTAATGGTGTAATAGGAATTTAATTTAGATTTTTGGTTTCTCGGTTAAAACATTTTTTAGGTATTTTTAAATTATGGGGCCCATGCCGGTGGCCATTTTTCTCTCTCTCGTCTATAATTAATCAGACGCTTACTGCGACAAAGGAAATCACCGTCGTTGCTCTCTTCCCCTGCCTTCGCTCTTCACTTTTCTCTCTCCCTTTCTCTCTCTCTGGCTGCACTACACGGCGGGGACGGCGTGGGCCAAACCGGTTGAAGGCATCCAAGGCCACGTCTTTGTGGGCTTTGTGCCAAATGGTACCACGCCATATTTCCCCAAAGGGCCCACCTGTCATTGAAACCTCTCACTTCTCCTTGCTAGCATGGACATGGTTCGATAGAATCTGAGAGACATGAGAAGAGACCATGAGATCGGTTCATAGCACGGGGGGAGCCGGTCCCAAGCTACTGACACTAGACCCGCGTCGGCCAATAGGTAAATCGTGCAGCCAGAGATCGTTACGGAGGAAGCGAAAACTACATTTTCAAGCTTCAGAAAATTCCTAGAAAATTAATAAACAAACTATGTACACCCAATACCCTACACATATAGTTACACCCTCCTATTCTCTTTTTTTTTTTTCCCCCTTTTTTGTTTTTTTTTTTACTTTACTCTATACCAACTACCATCGGGACCCACCTATAATTTATCAAAATATAACCATATGATTTCTTGTTTTGAAAGATTTATTGAAAGAAATTCAATGGTGCAATCGAATTTTAATTGGTATTTCGATTTGTGAGTTATAACATTTTTTTAGTTAATTAATTCAAGCGATTGGGGCACGCCTTTGGCAAATATTTTGCCATCTATAAACGAGGCGGTCTACTAGTGCAGCTCTAGTCCGCCTCGATTCGCACGTGCATGCTTGGTGAGGCAGGCCATAGTGACAGTGTAGCCCGTCGGGACTCTTCCTTTTTAAAAAAATTATTTCTTTTTCTCAATAGAAAATAAAAGGAAAAACACCCTCAAATGGAGTACCTAGAGATGCCTATTTTTATTTGCTGATTGTCCTAATTATAGTATATATCACAACTAAGAACACACATGTCCCCGGATCAAAAGTTGTAAACTACAAAGTTTTATGGATATTTGAGAACTACAATCACTATATTGGTAGTTTGTCTATCAGAGGTCAATTAAAACACTTAAATTTCAATTTTCATTTTTTAATTTGAGGCCTAGTTTTCCTTTACAAGATAATTTCAAAGCAAAAAAGTTTAGAAGCTGTAGAGAGTTTCATAATAACTTAGCAAAATCAACAATTCTTTTTTTGGTTGTTTCCCCATCCGGCATAGTGCTAGATAGTGACATTGTTCTTCACAAATCTTGTGAACAAATGTTACCATGGCGTCGTCGGATGAAGAAATAACCAATATAAAAGATGTACATCTTTTGAAGTTATACAAATTTTATGTCCATGACTTCTTAAAAATCAATAGAGATGCTCCAAAAATGTTGTATGAAGTTGTAATTTTTAAAATTCAAATTTGAAATTCTTTTTGGGCTCCACATGTCATAGAGTAGAAAAATGTGGCAAGATTCCTTTAGGCAAAACAAAGTTAAGCAAGATTCTTAGGCTGTGTTTAAATCACCCAAATTTGGCTCGGCGTCTCAAAATTCCAATCACATCAAATCATTAAATGTACCAAAAGCCGCTTGCATTGAGTATGAAACGTAGGTAATAAACAAAATAGCTAATTGCACGGTTTAGAAGAGTACATTGCGAGAGACTAATCTTTTGAGCCTAGTTACCCCATGCGATGGTAGGATAATATTTACCACAAACAAGCGAAAAGTACTACGGTGCCTTTTCGGTTCGATGCGCGGCGTGAACCGGCGGTGAACCGCGGCGGCGTTCAAAGGCGGCGTCAACGGCACGGGCATAACCTTCAAGCCGGCGAGTCTCGAGGTGCGGGGTAAGAAGAAGGGAGAGAGTTCAGCCCGAGCGGCCACGCGAGCAGGTGCTCGCGGGCGACCATGGCGGCGGCTGCGTGGCCGCCGAGGATGACAATCGCAAATAAATTTTACACCTCACAAACATGAATATGCCAATCACAAATAAATTTTACACCTCACAAACATGGATATATACCATTGTCATCACTCTAGTCACTCATCATTTTAGGCTGCAATCAAACATCCATGCGGCACATGATTTGGAGAAATACAACACATTGATATTTAATCACAAACACCATCGTCCCACAAACACCAACAAAACAAAATAACACATGGACTACGGTAAAGCGTCTAACCGGTGTTCATCACTGCATGGTACTCGGAAGGGGCGGATCTATCGAACATCAACCAATGCTTGCAAGCACACAACCAAAAGGTAGCAAAAAGGCTGTTCGATCTAGATCATCTAGCTTAGAGCTAAGCTAGCAAAATGTACAACACACACATAGAGTATATAGTGCACGAGAGCATCATCGTAGACGGCCTGCTTATTCCAACGCTGTGACAAGGAAGAACATACTACACTCGCCGCGGATCCTACACTCCCTGCTACGAGAACACCCCACCGCAGCGGCCATACTAATCTTGGCCCCCATTCGGCGGGGTCTTGCAATTGTCTCCACCCGCGGCGGCGTCACGGCAAGGCACAACGGTTGGGCGGGCGGGGCGATCTTTGCCTTGCCACACCGGATCTGGCGGCGGCAAATCATCGCAGCAACACTTCCACCGCCTGCATGAAGTGCTTGCGGCGATTCATGTTCATCCAGTGCCGGCGGCGTCGCGCCGAGTCACGCTCGATCTCCGCAACACCTCTCGACACTTTATCATCGGCGGCGCGGCGTTCCGCTGTCAAGCGAGAAGAGCGTGAAGCGTCTGCGGGCAAGCACATGCCCAGTCGGTGCCTTGTTTCAGCTTGTCGAGACGGCGGGCGAGTGTCGTGGCCTTCCACGAACACGGCGGACATTCCTGCTCTAAGCACGCCTCCGGGTTGCCGACCTTGGCAAGCTTGGTGATGAGACTCGCTTGCGATACTCGCTTGAAGTGAATCTGGCGACCCATAGCCGTGGAGCCTATGAGAGGGACACACCGGTCTAGTCGGATGCTCTGTCCCACCGAGGTCGCGGCACGCCGCTTTCATCTGCTGAACAGGTGGCCCCGCCCGAAGAGGTCCTCCATAGGATGCTCACGCGTGCATGGCGGCGGCGCATCGCAAGCTCCACAAGCAAGTGCTCCCGAAAGGTTCTCCATGGCGTGAAGCGGCGGCGCGCGCGGTGGGGCTTTTTTGGAAGCTCTGGCGCGGCGGGAGGTGGGAGAGTGAGCAGCAGCCGTGTGGCGCCGGTTGCGAGTAGCAATATCTACGGGTGGCCGGGTGCGTTCCCGTGCGATGGGACATGGGATTTTCCCTTTTTTAGGAGCGGACAGAGATGTTTGACGACATGGCCGGCGCCAATTACGGCGACATTTGATAGAGTGCGTCTGTACACCTTGCGTGCGTGTCTCCTTTGCGTATCTAGGCCTGTCTCGGTTGAGATCTGCCCGTCTCTCTCGATCGGTAGCGGCACCGATTGGGCGGACAAGGACACACTCTGACGTATATATACTTACGTTACCCGAATACTTGCCTGATTTGCCTTGTCGGTATCGAATCACGTATATCGATAGTGCGCAGAATCACGCCCGCTGGGGCAGGGGAGAGTTAAATTCTGCTGCTGCGCGCGGGCACCAAAAGCGCCCTCCGCTTCGTTGATCCTAGTCCTCGATTCTCCCGTGCATGGCCATAGTGGCAATCTAGCCCGTTAGGACTCTTTCCTTTTGTTTTTTAAAAAATATTTCATTTTTTCAATTCAATCGAAAATAAAAGGAAAACATCATCGAATAGTCCCACGAAAAAAATAAGCGGCGCTATAGATCACCCAAATTTGGCTTCAAATCCCAAAATTCCGTCACATTGAATGGTTAAAATGTACCAACACATGCATGGATTATGAAATGTCGGTAAACAAAATAACTAATAATTACACAGTTTAGATGTACATTGCGAGGCGGATCTTTTGAAATGTCGATCGGTACAATGCCAATTTTCAGGATTTAAACACGACCTTAGGCAAAACAAGTTTGGCAACCAATTTGCACGGAACATACATTGCATGTGAGCATCATCGAGCACTTATGCCTAACCCGCGGCAAAGCGGGAACATATTACACTCGCCGCGGATCCTACAGTCCTCGCTACGGTACACCCGGTCGCGGCGGCAATCTTGATCCCGGTTTTTGGCCGGGCACCGTAGTAGTACTGTCTCCCCATCTACACTGATGCCCGTCTGGCGATGCACCGGTTGGGCAAGAGGAGGGGACGAAGATGCGCCTCTCTCTCCATAGGGGGGCACCACCGAAGTCGTCGTCAAAGCACTTTCGGTGTTTACGAAAGTACTCATGGCTGTTCGCGGTCCTCCTCAAAGGTGCAGCCATCGTCGCCGCCGTGTCGTGCTCAATCTCCCGCAACACCTCTCGGGCAAGGTCGTCATCGGCGGCGGTGGCGTTCCGCTTTGTGAGCGAAGGGCATGAGCGTCATCGGGCCGGCGCTTGTGCCCGGGGCGGCTTGTTTGAGCTTGTCGAGGCGGGGCGCGGTGTCGCGGCCTTCCCCGGCTGCGGCGGAGACATGCCTGCTCTGAAGCACGCCTCCGGGTTGCCGACCTTGGCAAAGCTTGGTGATGAGACTTCAGCGATACTCGCGAGTAGGTAGGCGACCCCCCAGCCGTGGACTTCGCCGAGGCGGCACCGGTCTGAGTCGGATGCTCGTCCCACCGGGGGTCGGCGACACGCCGCTTTCATCTGCGGCAATTGGCCCAGTTGAAGAGAGTCCTCCATAGGATGCTCTACTGCGTGCATGGCGGCAGCGCATCGCAAGCTCCACAAGCAAGTGCTCCGGGGGAAGGTTTTCCATGGCGCGGCCGGCGGCGGCGCGCGGGGTGGGGAGCTTTTCTTGGGAAACTGGGGCGCGGCGGGGTTTTCTTTGGAATGGGTGAGCAGCGGCAATGCGGGTCTGCGTAGCCGGTGCCGAGGCGTGGGATTTTTATGGCGCTGGCGATGCTTTCGGGGGAGGTCGGCGGCGGACATAAAACCAGCGCGGGCGGCAAAGGAAATGGGCGGGACGCCCTATCCTAGTCTTGGCGTCTATAAGTCTAGTCTCATTTGAGTTTCATACGAGTTTTTTTAAAAAAAATTACACGATTGCAACTCGGGCAGCTCTCACAACGCATACGCACACTCACCCCTATGAGCGCACATACGCCAATCCCTACCCCTATGAGCACCTCAGGAGGATTGGGCGGCCCGACGGATCTGGAGAATCTCGAAGTCACCATAGGCGCCTCGTTGTCGGCGAGGCGCCGCACCACTTAATGCATAATGTCGGTAAATCACGGGAAAATCTCAAGAAAAGGTGCGAGCACCGGGATTATTTGAACCTAGTGGGTAGCAACCCACTAGACCGTCCTACCATTGGACTACAAGGGCATTAATTAGGCTAATGTGGCACCATATTAATATTGAGAGTGATGATTTAAGAGTTTAATGGGAGTAGAGAGAGTTTCATCCCCCATTAATCTCTTACCTTTTTGTTTCTAAAATCGAATGTGTTGGAAATTGTGACATGAAACCCCAAGCCCATTGAGACTGACCTAAACATAAATGGTTTCAAACTACACATGTTTTTCCATGACAAGATGGATCTCAAATCAAAAATTTGTAAACTACAAAGTGTCATGGATAATTGAGAACTACAATCGGTATCTTTGGTGGTTTGTAACTTTGTATATCTGAGGCCACTTAAACATGTAAATTTTAGTTTTTCGGGGTTTTTGAATTTGAGACCTAGTTTTTTCCCGATATTAAGACAAAGTCAATAATCAAAGAGTTTTAGCTTGAGAGTTTAATAACTTAGCAAGATCTACAATTCTTATTTTGGTTTGATTCCCCATACGACATAGTGCTAGTGACATTATTGTTCACAAATCTTATAAATCTCTTTTTGTAGTTTCATAAACTATGAGAGTTGTGTAAGGGCTTTGTTTGGCGGGGCTCGCTGGCTCAGGCTCCTCTCTTGTAGCATCACGGGGCCGGAGGAGCCCAAAATAAGCTTCTCCGGCTCCTGTGAGCGATTGGTGGTTGTCGGTGAGAGGGAGGGAGTGAGTGAAAACCGGCTCATGTGAGCAGTGCCGCTACTGATTGCGCCCTGCAGCCAGCTGGAGCCGCCGCTCTGTTGCTAAACAGACCACTGAATAATCTTGTGAACAATGTTAGCGCGGCAACATTGTCGCATGAAAAAATGACCAATATAAAAGATGTACATCTTAAGAAGTTATACTACAAGTTTTATGTTCATGACTTGCTCTTTGAAACCGATAGATGCTCAAAAAATGTTGTTATACAAGCTTCATAGACATGATTTATAGAATTTTAGAAAGAAAAAACCATCAATTTTATAATTACTATGAGGCAGCTGTGGTAGCTTGTATGTTTTCCAAAGCGACGGGGCGGTCCCACCATGCGGTGCTTTCCTTGTTCCCGAAAATTTTACCAAAAATTGCGCGCCGAGCATTCGCAAAAGCATAAAACCTCTCATCCCAAGTTTTCCATCTTGACAGGCGGTCCCACCAGCGCCTTCTCCCGGGTCCCGCTACGGTGAAGTGGCGCTCTTTTCCTTGTGCACGCCAAAAATTTTTAGTAAATTTGCGGCGCCCGGCCTTGGGCATTCGCAAAAGCGCCAAAATCCCTCATCCGCCTCCTCACCGGGCCATTCTAGGGTATCTGACCCCCGCCCGTTGCCGCCTCCTGCCGTTGACAACCACCATCGCCGCAACCAACTACCACCCTCGCCATTCTAGGTTTTCAAGCCGGCCAGCGCATCCAGCGCGACCAGCATCCAACCATCTCCGATCCATCTCCGCCCGCGTCTGCGGGTTAATCTGCTACCGGCTACGATGAGGCCGCCCTCCCTCGCCGTCTCCAACTCAATCCACGGGGCACGAGGCACCATCTGCATGCCAGGGGAGACCGCTGAGTCCGCTGACCACCTCGGCGGCTTCATCCTCCACCCGAAGCGGCTTGGCGCGCCGTCATCTCCGACAGCGCGGTTTGTGTAGTCCTCATAAAAGCGCCTAAGAATTGAACTGTATAGTATTAGGCCACCTGCTAATTTTCGAGCGGCGAAATTTTGAAATCTGTTCGGTGACGAAGGTGGTAGTGCTCTACCGCTTTTAAAGCGGAAGGTCGGGGTTCAAGCCTAGCCTCCGCATATTGCACATGGTGCGGGTAAGGCTTAAGCGCTAAAATACCTAGCCGAGATCCGCGATGCGGAGCCTACGGCTGCCCAGATGCGCCATTTTTCGAGGCGGCGAAGGTGCTTGGTGATTTCCATCCAACGGCAGCCATCAATGCATGATCGGGCGGGGAAGAGATATAGCGAGCACCGCGGTGTCGCTGAATTTTTCGATCGCCTCGAGGGGCGATGTCGTCGGTTTATCGGCGATAGTCTAGTAGGGGTATGCCCGGCTAGTAGATTGAGCGGTTAGGGATGTGCTAGGCGGCTAATGAGGCGTTAAGCGAATCGGCGAAGGACAAAACACGGGTTTTTACCGGGTTCGGCGCCTTGATGGCGTAAAACCTACGTCTGCTTAGTTGTATTGATTGATTGAGAATCGGATGTCCCTCGGGGGATCTGCTCACCTTATATAGTCGAGGGAGCGAGGGTTACAGGTCGGATCGGTCCGACAAGAACTATCTTTGATCGGTTACAATAGAAAAGTATGTAGTGATTACGATTGAGCTATACTAAGGAAACTATCTTGGCGACCAAGTTTAGGCCGTGATCTCCAGATAATTGCGGTCTTCTAACGCCCGAGGGCTTGATCCGCCGTCACGAGCCGGCCCGAGGCCTAACCAAAAAGTAACCCGTGAGGGGATAGGGGTTTATCCCTCCACGGCTAGTCCCGAGCCCGCACTTGTATGCTTGTAGGTGAAAGAGTCTTGGCGTTCCGATCATCGGGAGGTGTTGTCGACCGATCTTAAATGCGGTGTTGACCCGGACTAGTTAAGCGCCGACTAGCACAGGACAGCTCTCGACCCGGCCGCTTGTATTCACTGTAGCTTCTTTCCATTGCTTCCGACCAGTCTAGTCTTGAGCCGAATCCGCTTTCTTTGGATCTTTGGGTGCTCCAATGAAAAAAATCTTTTTTTTTTACGGCGAAGTGTGCCGCGTATAGTGGAAAAACACTCTAGAGATGTAAATATAAAAAAATGAGCATGATTCACCGTAGGTGAAGTGTGCCCACAGTCCCCGAGCCTAGGGTAGGTGAGTAATCACGTCTTTGCTAGGGTCACAAGAAAAAATATGAGCAAAAAGTCCCCGAGTAATCGGAAACCTAACTGGCGCAAAGACCAAACTCTAGCATGGAGCCCGTGCGAGGAGTCCCCGATCCTTTGTATGTACGCTTTCCGGACATAGGGTGTCAATGCACCATGCATGGGCCAAGGTGCGTATAGTACCAATCCAGAGAATATCCAGGCCGCGTCAGAAAGGCAGAAGATTTCAATAGCCCGGGTTTTAAGGGGAGGTAGAATGGAAAATCTGTATACCCTAGGATATTGATGAAGCTTCGTCAAGAAGATTGGGCTTTCGTGTCCCCAAAAAATCGACACGGCAGGATATCTGGTCAATTAATATCCTGGATCTTGTAGGGGAACAAACCGTGCGCGGAATCGAGGGGATAGGGGCCGTGGCGGCACCACAACACGCCGCACCGGAAGAAGGGTAATGATGGCAAGCGACCGCGCGCGCTGCCGCACGCACTCAACCCGAGGGAAATGGGGAGGCCCTGGCCCATGCCCGATTGTTATGCATTAACCCTAGGGGCGGTCGGGGCTATAAATATTGGCCCCCGTGCCTCCTCGTCTCATTAGCTGAGAGCCCCTTCATCTTCTCGAGCCCTCCGTCTTCATCACCGCTTTCTGATGGCACCGGCTAGGGTTGGCGACCGCCCGGCTCATCGCATGCATCATCGACCGACCACCGTCGTAAGAGGTAAGTACCTCGTAGATACGTTGATTCGCCGTCTTTGGAGTCCCAATGTAGTCGATTTGGGCGTGGATTTGAGCCGTTTAGATTTTTACCGACACTATTCACTTTCTTGAAATCTGAGAATCGTCGAGGTGGGATGGATCGTTCGCGGTCGCCGGGGCCGTGGTGTAGGCGCTTCTTGGAGGGGCGCGGCCCTTTCTTGCCCGATCGTGGGAGCGCCCGCCGCCGTGGGGCCGATGGCGGCGAGCCGTGCCGCTTGCGGCGGCATATCTAGTAATCGGATGGATAGGGAGTAGCCAAGCTTCGGCGTGCACCGGGGGCGGTGAGGGAGGCTGGTGGGCGCCCGCATGTTGCCGGAGAGGATCATCGCCCGGTTGGAGGGTGCCGGAGCGCGGGGCCGTACCCCATGCCCATGACGGATGATGGTGGTGGTGTTCGAGAGCCACTTACGGCGCGGTTTTGGGATCTTGGGCGCATCCGTTCTGTTGGACCTCCTCACGTTACGTGGGCTCCGGATGCCCATACGCCGCGAGCGCCATCCTCGACATCGCAATCTTCATCACGCTTTGTGAGTGTTGCCTCGGCATTCTTCCCAACCTTAGCTGTGGAAATACTTCTTCTTTGTGGGGATGAAGGGAGATTCGAGTGTTCGGTGTGGCCGGTGGCATGTTTGTGATACTCCGGGGCAACGGGAAAGTCGGTTTCCCTCAACCCCGCTAGCCGACGAATGTGGCTCGGCGGTATCTGTGGTGGTTTTACTGCCTCGGTCGGAGGTGCCAATTCGGCCCGATCCCACGTGTTCGGTGAGGCGAGCAAAAATTTGGAATGAAGAGCCGTAGCCGCCCGACATGCGTGTGAGAGGGAGGCTGCGGCTATGATTGATGATCTTCATGTGGGCGGCATCGACCTTGCTCACGTGTTAGTGGGCGTCGGATCCACCACTCAAGCGGAGGGATCACCCGGGTTTCCGTACACGGGCTGAATGATCCCACCAGCAGTCGGCGGAGTTCTGTGGCCGGTAGAAGTCGAGGAGCGGGTAGCCCAAATCTGGCGGCGGCCGTACCGCATGATCCAGCGCCCGGTGTCCACCTTACCATGGCGGGAACCGCCCGGCCCGGCCCCCGTAAAGTATAGTGCGGATTAGATTGATGTGCATTGCTATAGACTACAAGCTGTCTTTAACGTCGATGATTATTGCGAGATCCATGGGATGACACCGCGGCCAGTGCCCGACTGTCACCCGAGGAGTTGCCGTCGTTCGCGCCAGCGCTCTGGGCGCTGCGTCCCGTGCCCCACTGCACCGGCATCACCGGAGGTGCGAGAGAGCAGGGCGGCAGGGGTGCTCGGGCCGCGGCAAGTCCTGCAGGCTTGAGTGTCGGAGCCGGGAGGTCGGCCGGAAGAAAGTGACAATGGGCGACCACCCCGTCGTGAAGCTAAAACACCCACAATATGATGGCGATTTCCTTGGCGATGAAGAACTTCAAGCCTTTGTTGAATCAACGCTTTTGTAAGTATCCCTCGACTATTATCCGGTCCAGGGTAAGGTTTACGTAGGGGATCACTCCTGCCCCCTTAGCCTTCGCTCCGGGAGGGGGGAAGGGCGAGGGCTTCACGGGGGGTGGTCGAGAACACAAGCGGGGGAGGCGGGCGGCCTCCGTCCGCTCGACCTTATTTGAGTTGCTTGGGGGTCGAGGCGGAGGGAGGGCGTCAGGCCTCCAGAAGGAGGAGGGATAAGGCGATGCGTAAGGCGAGGCGTGGGTGTAATAAAAGCGAGCAAATGGCACTTAAAGCGGCCAACAACCGATCCCTTTCCTTGTGCCCCGTACCGGGTATTTATAGGAATTCAAAGGGTCGGAGGGGCGATTTACAATTTGGTACATGGTAGGTAGGAGAACACACGCTTACAAGCGGGCCCTTTCAAGGGCAAGCTAGTAACTATTCATACGAGAGTCGATGCGGGAAATACCGCGCATGACTTCTCCCCCGCTTTGGGGGTGTAGGGTTTCCTCATGCCGGCCCGCCCGGTTCCGTGCATCTGCGGAGGGCGCAGTTCGGAGAGGGTCCATCGGCCGAGCCTTTCTGTTGCTTGGGTTCGCGCCACTTGGGCGAGACCCCTCGCCGGGCGCTCCCTACGTCGCGTGAGGGGCCGTCATGCTCCGGCCGAATGCACGCTCAGGGGGCCGCCCTCGGCGGAGGGTGATGCTTACGCCGTTCGTGTCTTCGACGGAGGGTCCTCAGCTTCTTGATCTACCAAGACTTCGCAATATGTTGCCGGAGGTTAGTTCTTGGCCCCACGTGGTGAGGCCGCGAGCTGGAAATTTGGCGGTCGCCCTCCCCCACAGCCCCTCGAGAAGGTGCAGTTCCCCTCCGAGGGGCAGGCGGAAAGAAGTTCGAGGAGGTCCGTCCGTGCGGGTGGCGTGCTTGCCGCCCCATGGGCCCTTGCCCGCGGCGTCCCCGCTGCTCGTGGGCCTCGCGGAGGTGGGCCTCGGCCCTCCTGCTTCTCCGGCCCAGCGTTAGGGCTTGGGCTGCCCCTTGGTCGGATCTTTGTTGGTTAGTTTGGGAGTGGCCAGCGGATCGGGGTGAAGCGTGTGTTTGTTTAGGGGTGCGGATGCGTTGGGTTTGCCTGCGTGGGGCGGATCGGAGGGCTGGCGTTGTTTTGGGATCGGGCCTTGATCTCCGGTGGCTCGCGGGCTGCGTCCGCTCGCGTCCCCTCCTCGATCTGGCCTATAAATACGTACGGTTGGTGAGATTTAGGGTTTGTGCCCTCCTTTTTGCTTCCACGCTTTCGCTTTCGCCTCCTTTTCACGCCTTCGCCTTCTTGCCCATTTGTTGTCCCTAAGTTCACTTTTTTTTTAGCGGAGGGGTCCTTTTCGGCTGCGGAGGGTCCATCGATGGCTCGTACCAGGGGAGACCATGAGGCCCAAGACCGTCGTTGAGTGTAGCCCAGTTCCCTCGGGCAAAACGCAAACAAGTCCACGAAGGCGTTCGGGAAGGGCGCGAGTTTTCCACAAGAGGCGTTTCCGGCTCCCGGAGGCGGAGCGATGCGCGTCAGAAGCCGGCGAGTCATCGTCCGAGGGTTCTTCCACGCCGGGGCTCCGTTTTCCGTGTGTGAGCTCGTGCCACGATTGTCGCTGCGGAGGTTCAACCTCGCTTCCATCAACTCACGGCGTCGTGCTTTCCACGCTGATGGCGTATGCTGGGCGTGCCGCTCACGTAGAGAGCGGGCCGGCGGTGGAGCGGCTTCATCGGAGCCCCGCTCGTGCACTGGCCCGCACCGTCGAGGCGACGGAGGAGAGGTCTTCGCTCGGTATGGCGTGTGCGAGTTTCATCCCCCCAGCAAGGAGGGGTACTAGGCCCCGGCGCAAGCGGAGGACAAAGTGGAGGCGGCCCAGGCGAAGCGACCGGCTGGTTCTATTACCCATTTGGTTGGAGGGTGCGGAGGGGCTGTATGGCGATCGGGTCCCTCGCCATCGCGAAGGTGAAGCCCGGTGAAGACGGCGGAGGCGACGGGAGAGCTGGGCGCCCTTCGCGTCGTGTCCCGCCACGTCTGCGCTGCGGGACCCGGTGGGAGGGGTTCTGGCGGCGCGTGTACAAGTCCCGTGGGCGGGGGTGCCCTCGTTGAAGTTGGGACTCGGCGGAGTATGCCCCAAGGGCCGAAAGGCGTTGAGGTTTGACCTCGGACGATCGCCCGAAAGCCGCTTGAGGGCGGCGGGGGGTGATAAGGTGGAGTTCGCCCGGCCGGTGATGGCGGAGGGCCACCGCTCCGACTTCCTTATTGGAAAGTTGGAGCTTCGGGGGTCCGCGGATCCAGCTACTGCCTCGGCCGGCCGCGCGCCGGGTGAACCGGGGTGACGCGACTGAAGCCGGGTCGCAGGGGGCGGGCCGACCCGAGGGGCGGGTGCCGACGCCATGGATGCGCGGGGAGGAAGAGCGGGAGGTCACGCAAGGCCGGCCACAGCGCCAGCCCCGCCCCCGGAGCCCCGGCTAGCGGGCGCTCGTCCCTCCACCCCCACCCAGTCGCTCGGAGGGCGGGTTCTTCCCGAGGGCCGGCCCGGGTCTCGGGTTCTTGACCTCGGGCACTTCCTTATCTCGGCCGGTGAGATGGGGCGGAGGGACGCGAGGGCGGACGCGGAGGCGGTCGGGAGGCGCACGCGGAGGCCTCGGGCGGCGGCTCAGGCTATGAGGAGGGGCGGGAGGGCAGTGGCGGCGGGTCCTCCCGAGAAGGAGGACGGTGGGGACCGGCGTGGCGAGGGGTGCGGCGCGGAGCAAGTGGGTGTGACTCGCCCGCCTGAGCACGCGGGTGCCCGCTTCTCCGTGATGCCACGTGTGGCGTGAGGTGAGATTTTGGACCGACCCTGGGAGCCTCGGGAGGTGGGAGGCCCTTTGGGAGCGGAGGCCCCTCCTCGCTGCCTTATGTGGCGGGACGACGGCACATGCGATGATGTCGGCGGTAAGGCTGCACCGCGGGCATCGACCTGCGCGACACCCCCTTCGCCCAGCTTCGGAGGTTGAGCGGAGGATGATTGAGGCGCGTCTTCGATCGCGTGCGCTGCTCGGGAAGCGAGATCGCAGTGGCGAACCGCTCCCTCGGCGATATCCATGAGGATATCAAGGTGAAGACCTCGGAGTTGCTAGTGTTGGCGCGGGGGCGGCCATCCGTGAGGGCTGGGACTCAGGTCGACCACGCGGACGCCCGAGAGGAAGGCCTCTAGCGAGCTCAAGGAGAGCCGGCGGGAGGCCCGGGAGGCTGGGCGGCTATTGATGAGGCGGAGCGCCTCAGGAGGGAGGTGGCGGACCTTAAGGAGGGTGCGAAAGTTCTCCGGCGGGAGAATGGCGCTGGCGTCGGAGCGCGTGAGTCCGCGCTTGGCGCGGGAGGCGGAGGTGGCGGCTTCGGCGAAGAGGCTCAATGATCTTGAGCTGTCTGGTATGCGGAGGCGGAGGCCTTCAGGCGGCTGTGGCCAGCGTTCTTGGGGCGGTCGGGCCGCTTCTTCCGGCTGCTCTGCCGGAACCGGACCCTGCCCTTGTTGGCGCTGGATGCGCCCGGGAGGTGTGGGAGGTACGCGAAGGTGGTGGCTGCTTGTGGCCGGACTTCGAGCCAGCACCGCCCTTGATCGCGCTTCGGGGGGGCCCCTTCGCCATCGGATTGCGGCGCATCGGGGCCGTTAGTCGAGGCCCCCCGGACCGCTCACTTCCTTTGGCCCGACCGAGGGGTTAGGGGCCTCGGCGGAGGGGCGGGGCGTGGCGCTGCGGCGAGCCTTCATCAAGCGCTTACAGTGGTGCGGGGAGGCGGGAGCTTGCTCTGGGTTTTGAAGGCGATCCCGGCCGGGGAAGGTTGGTCCCTTGTTTGCTTTTGTTATGCGTTCGCTTCTTTTCCTCTTTGTTTTGCTTTGCTACTTATGTCTTGTGTGCTGACTTGGTGTCGTTCTAGGTCATTTGCCTTTGCCGTCCCGACGGGAGGGGCTCCCGAGGCTCCGGAGGAGATACAAGCCCCGCCGGACGGGTTAGTGCGCAGGGGGTCGCTTAGGGGCGGTCTGGTGCCTCCTTGTAGTGGCCCCCTTGCGCCGCCGTCTTCCTCGGCCCCTGCCTCGGGCCGCGGCTTCTCCCTCTCTCCGCACATCTCGGACAGGCGCCTCCGCCTCGGCGGGGCCCTCGGGCTTGCTCAGGCTCCTCCATGCCTCAGGGACCCCTCAGGCGCTGATCTTGGGTGGCCTCCCGGCGTTGGGTAACCCAGGGCTCCTTGGGATTGCGACGGGTTTATTCTTTCCTAGGCGAGACAATCATGTGGTGTGAAACTTCTTGGCCTTGGGCTTTTTAAGTTGAATGATGAATTGGAGTTTAGGGGCTTCGCTACATTACATTTGCTTCGATTGTGCGTTTAGTTGTGTCGAGTGCACCTTCGTAGCTTGTTGCGTTGGGGGTTGGGGCTAACACGCGTTTGATGATTAAACGTTGGCGCGCGGTACGCGGGGCTGCGCGGAGGAGTGCTGCGTGGTTCGTTGATGATGAATCGCCAAGATGTGTTCATTTCGGGGAGACTTGGGTTCATGCCATGCGGCGGTTCCACGGACTACCCTTGAGCGGTTTTGGTGGGGCAGGGTTCGGAGTCTGATGTAGCCAATCGGGCCTCGGAGGCCTTTGGCGGATCCCATGACTTGACAAGCCGTCAAGTGGAGCCGTACACGGGCCCGGTGCCGGTAGCGACGCTGCGGAGGACGATATTGGGGCGATGAAGCCGTAGCCATCGCGCCCAGGCAAGCGGCTTGTTGGGTCGATCGCGGAGGGGCCGGTCGTTGTTCAAAGCGGGGAGGATGTGGGCCGAGTGGAGGCGACATGCGGAGGGTATCACAGGCATCGAGTGCTACGGGGTGAACTTCCGCTTGTTCTTTCGAACTGTGATCTAGGGCCGCGCGACTCTTTGCGAGCGTGGGTGGAGGTGGTGGATGTAAGAGGAGGTTTGTGGAGCGTGTAGGTGTTGGTTAAGGCCATCTTGTATGGGGTCGTAGCCTCTGTAGGCGGGATGTGTGTGCGGAGGCTCACGGGGCTTTCGGCGGGAGGGCCGTGTAACTTTCCTCGTAATGTAATGGGCGGGCTTTCACAGCCGCGGAGGGCCGTGTAACTTTCCTCGTAATGTAATGGATGCGGTATGTTTGCAAAGAGGCTTTTTGTGTTGCATGTACCAAGTGGTAGTGGTGCTCTTCCGTAGGTAGTCGCGTGGCGGCGGTGCCCTATTTCACTTAGTGCGAGACTGGGTGCATTTTCTGAAGGTAGCGCATGGCGGTGGCAACGGCGTCCTGTTTCATCTGCGAGACTTCGCGCGTTTCGCAGTAGCCAACGTTAGGCAGCCGGCGTCCTGTTTTCCTTAGTGCGAGACTTCGTGCGTTTTGCGAAGGTAACGCGATAGGCGGCTGGCGTCCTATATTTTCATTAGTCTGCGAACTCGCGGCGTTTTGCGAAAGGTAGCCGCGATAGGCAGGCGTCCCCATCTTTTTCCTAGTCTGCGAGACTTCGCTGCGTTTTTGCGAAAGTAGCCCGCGATAGGCAGCGGCGTCCCTGTTTTCCTTAGTCGCGAGACTGCAGCGTTTTTGCGAAGGTAGCCGCGATAGGCAGCGGCGTCCTGTCTTTCCTTAGTGCGAGACTTCGCGCGTTTTGCGAAAGGTAGCCGCGATAGGCAATGGCGTCCCTGTTTTTCCTTAGTCGCGAGACTTCGCGCGTTTTGCGGAGGTTTGCTTGACCAAGTGGTACTCGTTGATTTTTTTATTGCAGGTCTTCGTTACAAAGTTCTTTTTGGGGACGCGGAGGGTCTTTCGCTCCACGGGGTTCCCCGTTGAAGCTTGAAGTTGGTGAGAGGGTGCGCCCTTGTGATTCCGCTGAGGGCACCGCGACTCATCGTTCGGAGACTTTGGGAGCGGACGGCCTATGGCGCGGGTGGGACTCTTGCGGTGGCTTGCGGGGGTGGGTCCTCAAGCCTGTGCCGCCCATCCTTGTTGAATGGCGGTCTTTGCGGGTTGTCGCGGTTTCGCCGCCTTTTCGCGTTCGTGTTCGTTGGGCTGCGACCTACCCCCCTTCGGGACTTTTGATTCCTTTTGGTGGAGTTGCCACGAGGATGTTACATTCTCCATTGTGGTATCCCTTCCCGCGGGAGTCAGCGCCCAGGAGTTGGGCCCAGTCCGTATGAGGTGCTCTGGGGCTACTGGCGTAGGGGTTTCGCGATCTTAGAAATGCTCTAGTTTGTGCATTTGGTCTTTGTTGGTTTGCGGGGTTTGGATGTTTATTTGCCTCGGGGGCATCTGTGTATTTGTTGCTCTTCATTGCACTTTTAGGAGTGCACGCCTGGGGGGTTGGGGTCATTTATATTTTCCATTGTGGTGCCTTCGGTTGGTTGGGAGGGGGCTGTGGGTTTCGGAGGTATCCTGGCATCTGCTCTATAGGATCGGGGTTTGGCTATGGGTGTTAGCATGGTGGCGTCTGTGGCGATGGGCGCTCTCTTCCTAACATGGGACCGTGGGGGGGGTGGGAGGTTTGGTTTATAGTGCTTCTTGGGGGCGGGGGTGCTCTGGCGTTGGGCGGATGTCATAAGTGCTTGTTGTGATTATGGTTTTATGCAGGCGGAGGTCTTGTCCTTGGTGGTGGTGGTGTTAAGAGTGTCTTGGCGGAGGTCTTGTTCTTAGTCGGTGGTGAGTCTTTTGTTCTTGAGCCTGGCGAAGAATGCACATCTTAGATTTACGTGGTGCCCAGGGCGGACTTCGAGGGTGGCGAGGCTGTGCCGAGCCCACAGCGAGTGCCAGGGCTTAGGCTTTGTGCGCCTCAGAGTAAGGTCTCATACTCGGAGAGCGCGGGACGTCTTCCTTGCGGGCCCACAGGCGGAGGTGCCGGGGCGCCCAGGCACTATGCTCCATGGTCTCTACTCGGAGGCCTTGAGGCGTCTTCATTGCGAGCCCCTGGCGGAGGTGCCGGGGCGCCCGACTTTTTGTGCGCCTCCGCGGGTCTCATACTCGGAGAGCGCGGGCGTCTTCATTGCGAGCCCACGGCGGAGGTGCGAGGCGCCCGGCTTTTGTGCGCCTCCGCAGGGTCTCATACTCGGAGGCGCGGGCGTCTTCCTTGCGAGCCCACAGGCGGAGAGTGCCAGGCGCCCAGGCTTTTGTGCGCCTCCGCGGGTCTCATACTCGGAGGCGTGGGGGCGTCATTCGTGCGAGCCCTCGGCGGAGGAGTGCCGGGCGCTCGGCTTGCATAATTTAGAGTTAGGAGTGTTTTTGTTGGTTTGGCCAGGGCGAGTGCGGCCTTGCGCTGCCCTCCCGGCGTGGGCAATCCCGCTACGCCAGCGATGAGGGGCTGGTTGGCGCCCGCCGGCCTTCCGGTGCCGTACTTGCGTTGCACCTTTCTCCTGGCGTGGGGTAACTAACTTGCATATATTAGATATTGGTATCGCCTGGATTAAAAACCTCGCCCCTTCGCAAGGAAAAAAAAGAGTGCAGCCCGCATTGTTCATGATCTTAAGTTTAGGAAGAGAAAAAAAATGAAATGGCAAAATGAGCGGAGCCCCATACAACTTCCGCGAGTGCACGGTACATTGCACCGCTAGGGTAGTACTTCGCGGAGGTCGTCGGCGTTCCATGTGTGGGGGAGATCATGGCCTTCGAGATCTTGCGAGTGGAAGGAGCCGGGGTCTTGTGGACTTAGTGACGAGGTATGGGCCCGTCCCACTTGGCCATGAACTTACCCAACCATCTTCGCTTTATCGCTTCTGACAGACGAAGTCTCCGGACGGAGATCGTCGAGGCGGAGCTTCTTGTTCCTCCATCTTGTGGTCTCCCCCCGGTATGCGTGGAGGTTGAGGGATGGCCAAGTTTTTGTTTCTTCGAGGAGGTCGCCAGCGACGCCTCTTCTTTTTCTCGGGGCTTTTTGCCGTGACCTCTTTTAGCGGCACGTGGCTTCATTCTTACGGGAGGACGGCCTCTTCTCCGGTCAGGGCTTGAAGGGCGTGGGTCGCGACGGCTTTAGGTGTTATGTGACCATACCACCGAGTGAGCTCCTCAGCCCATTTTCCTCTTGGTTTCGCGTGGACCTTGGCGATACCTCTCGCAGATTATGCCATTGGCCCTTTCGACGCAGGCCGTTTGATTGGGGGGTGCCTTTACGGAGGCGAAGTGTATCTTGGTGCCTATTTTGATGGCGCGTAACTGTTTGAAAGCCTTCGTTATCAAAGCTGGGTGCCGTTATCGACCGCTATGCTCCTCCGGGAGTTCGAAGCGGCCGGGCATCTGGCCGAAAAAGAACTTTTTATGCTTGAGTGAAGGTTATGCTTGCGAGGCGGGCCCGATCCATTTGGTGAAGTATTCGGCGCCACTCTGCGTGGCGAAGGTTCCGAGCAGCGGCATTGGGCCCGATAAGGTCTATCGCCCATGTTGAAGGGCCATGTAGAGGCGAATGAGGGGTTGTCGGAGCCCCCGGCCTTCTGGAGTGGTGGGCTGTCAGTCGCATCCTTCGCGATTTGACCAGCTTCCGTGGCGTCGTTGAAGTGCGGTGGGCCAATAGAACCCTTGCACGAACACCTTTCCCACTAACGCTCTGGGGCCGTTGTGCGAGCCGCGATGCCTTACGTGGATCTCCGCTAGGATAAGCGCGGCCTTCCCGATAGATATGCATTTTAGCCATGGGAGGCGATTCACGGATGCCTTATGCTGCTTGTTGTCAACTAGGCGGTAGCCTGGACCTTACTCAACCCTTTTTTTTTCTTCCTTGGATTGGGGCTCGAAGAGGCCTTTGATGAATGCAAATGATCGGGGCTCTCAATCTTCAGCGTGTGAATGGGCCCGGCCGATTTCGGGGGGTTGGTCGCCATCTTGAATCGCCGAGGCTACGCGGTATTTCAAGAACACGTCTGTGGGAGTTGCTCGCCGGGGCCAGCGGCAACCAGCGAGCTCGTCGGCCGTTGTCCCTACGGGATATGGTCTTGATTGTGATGCCGAAAGAAGGCCTCCGTTTTCCTTAGCCTTGCGAGGCATTTTTTGCAGCTACGGGTGCTTGGCTTTGTTGTCCTTCTCGGCTTGTTTCGAGACCACCTCCGAAGTCGGTTTTGATGATGGCCCTTGGCGCTGACATGGCCGGAGCTTGTTTAGTGCCAAAAGCACTGCCTGCGTGTCGCCCGTGTTGTTTGTGCGGAATTCTAGCCCGGCGGCATATCTCGGCTTGACTCGGTGAAGTGATGATGGCCACATGCCGGCTTCGCGTGCCCCCGTGCTCCGTCGGTGTGTCTTTATCCAAATCGGGTCCAAGTTCCTTTGCTTGGTTGTATGTGTCGGTGTCGGTCACGCTTAGGAAATCGCTGGGGCACGGACTTGATGGCCGTTCTTCAAGCGGAAAATGATTTGCGTGGTCTCCGTCTCGGTCGCCCACTTAGCTATTACGCCCCACCTTCGGGGGTTTTACGAATATGTTATCGAGGGAAAGCTCGAAGGTATGGTGACCTCATGTGCCCGGAAGTAGTGCTTTGAGGTTTTTTTTAGCGATGCCGACCCTTTGCGTAGGCTACCTTTTCCAGCTACGTGGTAATTTAGCTTGGGCCCCTTCGGGGTTTAGGAGACATAGTAGACGGGGATTTGCCTGACCGTGCCCTTCGTTCACTTCTTTGACGCAAACGCGCCGACGGCATGTGGCGATCTTGGCGTAGAGAAGGAGTCCTTCGCTGGTTCCGGTGTGGCGCAGGGGGTGGTAAGGTTTTTGAGGTAATGCTTGAGGTCTTCGCTTCTTGTTGCGGAGGCCCCAAATGAATGGGTCTCATTTCCTTTAGAGTTTGGAAGAATGGTAACCCTCGCTCGGCTGACACAGGGAGATGAACTTACACTAAAGGGCGGCGGGCGTCCCCGCTAGTCTACGAACCGATTTTACGTTCCTCGGAGGTTCCATCGCGGTGATTACTGCGATCTTCGAAGGGTTGGCCTCTATTCCTTTTCGAATTACGAGGTGCAGCCCGTAACTTGCCCTTGCTTCCAAATACACACTTTGGCGGGGTTGAGTTTGAGCCCGCCCCTAGATTTTGACGGGTCCTTTGGAGGTCCGTGATGTGGTCTTCCTTTAGCTTACTTTGGACTACCAAGTCGTCGGCGTAGGCTGAGATAAGCGTGTCGTCTCCGAACACCTCCGCTGTCATTCGTGCGAAGACGAGCCGGCGTTGCGGAGGCCTTCGGCCATTCTCTGGCGGTAAGTTCGAAGGGGTTATGAAACTTGTCTTGTCTTCATCCACTTTGGTTCATCCAAATTTGGTGGTATCCTCGGCTTGATCCAGGAGGACAACCTTTCACGGCTTCTTTCTTTAGCGTCGACTAGAGAGCCGATTCTGGGGAGGGGAAAATCGTCCTTCGGGCATGCTTTGTTGGTACGTGAAATCCACATCCTCCATATCCTCGTGGGCTCCGCTTTGTCTTTGCTAAAGGCTTGCTTTTTCACCATCGTTGGATAACCAAGTTTATTTGGCCGGGCGGATGACCTCGCGTCTAGAAGGCGGTTTACCTGATTTGCTACTCTTCTCTCGTCGACATTTTGCGGCGTCAGGGCGTCGGTCTTATGTTGAGGTGGTGCTCGATGAGGTCTTCAGCTAACACCTGTAAATCTTACCCGGACCGAGGCAAAACGCCGGAGTTCTCTCGGAATTACTTGCAAAAGCTACGCCTCGGAGCAGTCCAGTCTGAGAGCCGGATATGGTTACTTCTCTATCGGGATCAAAGCTAAAAAAGCGACTTTCTTCGTTTCTTCTATTGGTAGTGCTTTCGGGGGGGCTCAGCGCCGCCTTCCCAGGCTTGTCTCTCTTGGCCTGCGGTTCTTGTTCTAGGTTGTATGCGTTGCGTTGCCCGGTCGCGGCAGCCCCCTCGCGTTTCTTCTTTGCGGTGCGGTCTCCGGCTCCGGCAATTATCACGCCGGCGGAGGAGCATCTTCATGCGAATAACTTTCGGGTGGAGGACGCGTCGAATGCGTTGGTGACTCCGCCGGCCGAAAAATGGCGTTGTAGTAGTACAGGTCGACCACGTCAAAGGTTATGTTTTTCGATCGGTGAATGGGCTCTTTCCCTAAGGAGACCCGTAAGGTGATTTTCCGATGGTCCCAACTTGCCGCCTCCCGCGAAGAGAGGGGATTACTGCTTGGTTGTAACATGTTCTGTCCGTGCCCATTTTGGTCGAAGGTGGATGCGGAACAAGATGTTCCCGGGCGAGCCCCGTGTCTACTAGGATCCTAGTAACAGTCCGACCTCGATGTTGGTGTCGATGACCATCGACGATTGTGAGGGTAGTCTCGAGCTTCATGTCATTTGGCATTGAAGGTGATCGAATGTGGGACCAGCGGTACGTTTTACGTGAGCCCCTCCGTACCCACATGATGGACCCTCCGATAGTGCTCCTTTCACTGCCGTTTGTTGCCGTGGTCTCGTTGGAGCCAGGTGATAGCGAGGATGACCCGTAAGATGAGTTGGGCTTTCTTTGGCGATTGTCTGCGGATTTCTTGCTTGACCCGGGTGTTCTTTGGGTCGAAGGTGGTGCGGGCGGAGGTGGAGGTGGTAGGGGCTTGGTTGTGATAGCTTCTTTGGAGGAGGCTCACGGGGGTGTGAACCGTATACTTTGCTTGGTAGTATCGCGGTGGCTCGCTGAAGGTGCTGGGTGGGAAAGCTGGGTGGAAGCCTTGATGTCTTCAGGATTCCATAGTCGAAGGGGTGAAAGTGTAGTGGTTGGAGTGGGTGCTTGCTGGTTTTCTTGTGTGGTTAACTTGCCTCTGCCGGGCTTTGCGAAAGCGAGCTCCACAATCCATCGCCTCTTTCCCCTTGGCGAAATATGGGCATTGTTTGGTGTAATGGCCTTTGCCCTCTCATGATATTAATAGCGTAGGGGTTGTTTTTGCGGAGGCCTCATGTTGGTGTGGGGTTCTGATGCAGGGTTCTTGGTGGGTAGTTTTGCCTAGGGGGTGGTTGGTGGGTTTTTTTTTCTGTGGCGGGGTTGTTGGCGATGGTGCCGACTAAATGACCTCCTGGTCTTGGGTGGTTGTGCGTACGTGCGTGGTGGTCGTTGTGGTGGTGCCGATATGGCGGAGGTCGGAAAGCCTCTATCTTCGCTTTGTGGCCGTTGTCGGCTCTGCGTGCTTGTCCATTATCTCGTGTAGCTCCGCTAGGGTCTTGCTGCCTCGCTCAATCTTTGAATGACATGGGCACAGGCGGATGCAAGAGACCACTTTGCCATAATGGCCTTTCCGGTCGGAGACCCCCTCGGGTCCCCGCCTTGGTTTGGAGAAACCTCCGCCACCACTCTTGTAGGGGCTCATTTGGCTTACGCACCACGTTCGACAACTTCGGTCTTTGATGAGTTCGGAGTCAACTCCCTTGAAATTTCTTGCGAAGGGCGTCGCGAAGGTCGGACCAGCTCAGGATTGAGTTGGGGGGCAGCGTCTGATGCAAAGCGAGCCACTCCTCTTGCGATGATCACAATGACTTGGCCATTGTGGGTGATCTCATCTACGGCTTCCACCGGCGACCGTGGCTCATAACAGCATGCAGGGGTCGGAGGCCCAGTTGTATCTTAGCAAGTCTTGGTGGTACACGTATCTGCAGGGAGGCCATTCACGCGATCTGAAGGGCGTAGGAGGCGGGGATTTGGGGTCGTAATGATGATTTTGCGAGGCTGCGCGGCGTGGCGGCGATCTTGAGTCCCGATGGGCATGGAGGGAATGCAGTTGGCTTATGCGGAGGGTTGAGGGTTGCGGGTGTTGCCCAGCTGGTGGTTGATTGTTGAGGTGGTGGGTAGGGTTGGCGGAGGTGGGGGCTTGCCACGGGCGGGGTTGCGGATGATTCTTTGGGGCTGGCTGCCTCCCCCACGTGACTACTACTGCGCCTCGGGGCTGGGTTGATCCATGCCAGGCTCGGTCTGGCGGCCGGCTGTTCCACGGCGTCGTCATGGCGCCTCCCGATCCTAGGGCTGCGGCAACCTCCTCTTTTACGCGGATCACGGGCTTGGAGGGCCTCTAGTGCACCACTCGCCTTGCTCGGTTTCCTCCCTCCTCTTCATCTTCGCCCAGCACTCGAGGAGCCCTCCAGCGGATCCCGTAGGGTTCGCTCGGCGGGGCTATATCTGCGCCACCGGTTCTTTGGACCACGTCCGTCGGCCTGGGCGGCCCGCCTTGGCTTGGGCGTCATGGCCTTCTTCCACTACGGTGACCTCCGTATCGGGGATGGCCAGGTCAGGGATGGCGGGCCCTCCTCGGCTCCCGCGAGCCCGGCGCGGAGGCTGCCCAGGTGCGTGGTGGCCGCGATGCCGGCGCTTGATGGGTTTGATCACAGGGGGTCCCCTTCGGGGGCGGAGTTGTTCGGCTAGCGGCGACGGGTTTCGGGTTCGGGCGGGTGGCGGCATGGCTTTTGGACTTTTTGTGTCGGTCCCCACGGACGGGCGCCAAGCGTGGGGATCACTCCTGCCCCCTGTGCCCGCTCCCGGGCCGGCGGAAGGCGAGGCTTCCCACGAGGGGGTGAGTCGAGAACACAAGCGGGGAGCGGGGCGACCTCGGTCCGCTCGACCTTGACGAGGATTCTGCAGGGTCGGGGCGGGGGAGGGCGTCAGACCTCCGGAGGGGAGGAGGGCGATGCGTAGGCGGAACGTGGGTGTAATAAAAGCGAGCAAATGGCATAGAGCGGCCAACAGATCCTTTCCTTGTGCCCACGTGCGGGTATTTATAGGTAAAGGGGTCGAAGGGGGCCGATTTACAATTTGGTACATGGTAGGTAGGAGAACCTGCGCTTACAAGCGGGCCCTTTCAAGGGCAAGCTAGTAACTGTCGTAGGCAGTCGGTGCAGGAAACCATATGACTTCTCCCCCACTTGGGGGTGTAGGGTTTCCCTCATGCCAGTGGTTCCGTGCATGCGGAGGGGCCGATTCGGGAGGGGTCCATCCGTAGGCCTTTCTGTTGCGGGTTCGCGCCACTTGGGCGGACCCCCTCGCCGCTCCCCTTACGTCGGCGTAGGGGGCCGTCATGCTCCGGCCCAATGCCTGCTGCGGGGGCCGCCCTCGACGGGGGGGTGACCGTTGCTTCGTGTCTTCGGCGGAGGGTCCTCCCGCTTTTGCTGATCTGCAAGACCGCAATATGTTAACGGAGATTAGTTCTTGGCCCCCTCGGTGAGGCCAGCGGGGCTGCTTGGGCTGGCGAGGTCGCCCTCCCCAACAACAGTTCGCTGATTGTTCATCACGTTGTTATATGCAAAGAACTGTAGGAGAGAGAACACCAAATGCACCGATCCGATCCACCAAGGGCGCCGGTAGAGGCTGTTCCTGTTGACTTTTTATCCGGCGCCCGAGGAGTGGAGGAGGCCGCAGTGGTGGCAGCTCGGGAGGTCGCCTTCGTGGTGCAACGCTTTGCCAACATGTAAAGTACACTTCCGTCGATCGTGATCACTCATGTTGTCGGTGTGGGTATGTGTGAATCATCTTTGTTGGTGTGGGGGCAGATCCAGGGCACGTGTCAGGTCTACCAGGCACCGTGGACCGCCAATGGCGGGGCGAGCTTCGGCTACCGCTCAACCTGGGAGGCGGCGAGGGATGGCGGAAGATGCTCCCGGCACCGGCGCATGAGATATGGCCGGGACACCAAGTGCACAAGAGCCGGTGACGGCGGCTCGAGCCCGGCGGCACAGGCCCGGAGGTCGCTCCCGCCCAGTGAATCGCCACACGGGTCCCCTACGGACTACATCCGTCGGCGGGGGACCCGGGAGTGGAGGCGGTTGGCCGGGTGGTCTGGCCGGCGGGACAGTTGCCCCCGGATGGAGCAAGGCGCTGAGGTTGAAGAGGAGGACGAGAGCCAGCCCGCATGGCCCGCCAAGTGGAGGAGGGAGCCAACCGCTGCCCGTGAAGTATTGACCACCTTGTTTTGCATTGTGATTTTGCCATGCACACCATGTGATTGCATGTCGTTGTATAACATATCGGGAATGAAGAAATCCGCCTTCCCGCGAGGAGTTGGAGGGTGCAGGGCGCCTGTTTGAGGCCGAACGGGCGCGCGGGGATGAGGCCACCGTGGCGCGGTGCCTGTGAGCGCGGTGCTGCGATCGGGGGACCGCTCTTTGTGACGCGGCGGCGTAGCGGCGCCACGCCTTTGCATGGGAAAGGGGCGGCCACACAGGCTCATTGGCGTGAAGTCACGGGAGATCGAGCGGGCCGTGCGGATCGCGAGGCTGCGCCGGGTTGCCCGGGGAGGGTAAGGCCTGGAAGAGGAGCAGCCGCACGGTAGCGCCAGGCCCAGCGCTGGAGGAAGGCGTGTGAAGCTCATTGCTCGGGGAGGAGCGGACACCTTCGCGCGCGGACCAGATACTTGGTATGTATGATGATTACTTGAATAGTCGACCGAGAAGATATCTTTGCAAGAAAGGTTAGTGACAAAAGCGATTAAAGCGGCCCCGGATATATGATACCTTGCGCGGTGCAGGCGCCTGCGTTGAAACACCGCGGCGGCGGCTCGTGATGGTGAACGGTGACGGTTGAGCCTGCGAGGAGCCCTAATACCACCGCCCGATCGTGACGGTATGCCCTTTGGCCGCTAAATAATCACCTACTCAAAAAAGTAGTTGAAGCAGTTTTTCTTGATCTTACCGAATATATATTGTCGACCTTGCGTGCGGCCTCCGGTTATCGGATTCGTGATCCGGGAGGTCGAATATGCTCTGTGGAAGAGTCAGTACGCAAAAGTCTCCCTCGCAAGGGCGTCGGGCCAATCCTCGACGCCATCCATGGCTACGCGTTGGCGGGAGCCAATCCGGAGGAAGCGCCGCCGCCGCACGCGAAACGGGCAGCAGCGAAGCGAGCCAGCGGCGTCGGGCGAGCTTCATGGAGTTCACCCGCCGAGGCCACTCGCGACACGGCTTCGACACGCTCGCAGCGGTGGCGGCGCCCCATCATCCTCAGGTGCGGTTTCAGCAGCGTCCCGCCTAGGCTACGCGATTCGGGGCGACGGAGGTATGGGTGCTCTAAACCTGCGCGAGGAGGCCGACGCGGCGGCGACAACACTTGCCGACGAGATGAACCCACCTGTGGGAGTTTAGAGTTAAAGTCCTGGGTGAAGTTGCCCTGGCATGATACTTTTGCTTCTTTTGGCCGTAGAAAGGCTTGATTAGTGAAAAAACAAAGGAAAAACACTTGAGATTTTAAGCCGAGCCACGCCGGATGTGGGTGGCATAGTGGCTTAATACTTTGTTTTATCTCATAATCGTTTTTAGCATGCATACGATTATGGTAGATGATGAAGTGTAGACGAGACAAAAAAAGGGGGTCACTTATGGTAGACGCCGAAGTCTAGCCTTAATGCACCCGGAATAGCCGCGAAGAAGGAGACGCCGATGCTCGGGCAAGCTATTGGGCTGTTCGACTGCGCTAAGGAGTCATCTCCGGTCGCCGGCCTATGCGGGGGAGTACACCCGCCACACATACTGCTTGAACGACCAAGTACGAGACGGCTCTAGGGGGTCCAAAGACTTAAGAGTGTAGTCGAGCATGGAAATAAATTGTTACATCGGTCAAAAGAAAATATAACCATGTCAACATACTCGATAAACTTTATTAATGTGCGGCGAAGAAAAGTAAGAAACGATACAAGCTAGCTTACGAGAGTCCCCGAGTTACGGGGAAGAAACGTCGCGGATGCTTGATGTTCCGGGAGTTGGGGATGTCGACATCCTCCATGGTTAGCCAACCGTGCGCTCTGGCCGGGTAACCTCTTTAACTTTGAAGGGCCTTCCCAATGAGATCCCAGCTTGTGAACACTCTTACGCTTCCTTCTAAGGACCAGGTCGCCAACCGCAAAGGCCCTTCCGCGTACATTGCGATTGTAATATCTTCGAACGCCCTCGAGGTATTTAGCGTTAACGTGCGGCATTTAAGCGGGTTTCCTCGAAAGCACGGAGCTCATCTTCTCAAGTAGCGTCAGTTTCTTCATTATAATTCTCGACGAGGAGGGAGCGAAAAGCGATGTCGGCCGAGGAGGGGCGCTGAACCAAAACCATGAAGTATGGGAAAACACCTGACTTGGGGGTCGCTGAGTTTGGAGTCCCCTGCATAATGGCGAAGCGTACTCTTTAAGCCATCGACCGGGGTATTTCCCATCCGGCCGGAAGAGTCGCTTCCGCAATGCTTCTAATATCATGTCGTTTGCTCGCCGACCTGCCCGTTAGCACGAGGTGGGCGGCAGACACATATTTCACCCGGATGCCTTTGTTCTTCGCAATAATCCCAAAAATGGTCACAATAAATGTCGCTGCCAAGATGCGTGATGATGGAATTTGGGATGCCGAAGCGATGGACCACCTCATCTAACATCTCAACGGCCTTGTCTTGGTTGGCGTCGACCGGAGGAAGATATTCAATCCACTTGGAGAACTTATCGACCATGACGAAGATCCACTTGAAACCGCCTGAGGCGCTTTGAAGGGGGCAGATGGCGTCAAGTCCCCCAAAGACGAAAGGCCGTGTTTGCCCCGTATAGTCCGGAGCTCATGTCTTTGGCACATGCGTCACATTTCAGCGAAGAATTGACATTTCTTCGTGCAATGCCGTACCAAGTGTTCGCATCGGACAACCGCCGGGCAGGCCGGTAAAATCCTGGCGACGGAACACCTTGCCGACCAGAGTGCGAGAGGCCGCATGATTGCCCACAGACCCCGCCATGAATTTAAAATCGACGGCTTTATACCCTCTTCCTGAGATGCACCACGTAGGACCCGGTCTCCTATACTTAAGCATAAGGAAACCGTCGACTAAGACATAATTCTTACTTACTTCACATGAGACACTCTTGCTCGTCCTATCTTCGGGCATGAGAGCCTCCCGCGAGATACTTGATTATCGGGACCCTTCATTCATCGCCGGTATTGGATAGCGTAGCGGCGATGTGCCCGGCGTCTCGAGTGGAGGCCCCGTGCAGGATCACCGATTGCCTCGGCTTCCATAGATCTTGACGAAGACGCCTGCAGTATCTTTGTCCGGAAGAGCCAAGCTTGGAAAGTTCATCTACGTTTGGTTGTAATCCCAACCACATGATCAAAATCGAGTCCATAGAAATTGCCCTCCAATTTTCTTATAGCCGCCACATACGCGTCCATCTTCTCACTCTTGCAATCCCAATCTTTGTTGACTTGCTTGATTACCAATGCCGAGTCGCCGAATACCGCAATCGGGCGAATCCCAAGCTGACGACAATACGGGAGGTCGCGAAAGGGCCGCCTCGTATTCGCGAGCATTGTTAGATCTTCGGGAAGTGGATCCTGAGGACATACCGAGCCAGATCCCCTAAGGGCGATATGATGTAGGCCGCCAGCTCCGCCCATCGATGTTGAGCGAAACCGTCGGGGTATATCGCCCGCCGCGCCACGGCCGGTGTCTTCGAGGAGTCTCTAGATCCGCCCACTCGCAAACGAAATCCGCCAAAGCTTGGAGACTTGATTGTACTCCTATTCTTGTATTCGATGGTGAACAGGCTGAGCTCGATCGCCCACTTGCATATCACGACCATTAGCATCCTTATTCCGCAGACGTCGCCCAATGGGTAGTCCGATACCACGTGATCGGGTGAAGGTCGAAATAGTGACGCACTTACAAAGACGTGATGAGAATTCCATAGAGCAATTTACGATATGTAGGTACCTTTGTTTGGAGTCGTTTAGTACCTCGCTTATGAAGTAGACCGGCCGTTGGACGGGGGTATACATGCCCTTCCTCCGCGTGCTCGACAACCAAGGCGGTACTAACCACCGGTTGGTCACAAGCGATGTAGAAAGCGATATCGTCTCCGCATCGTTCGGGGGGCCCACCAAAGACGGAGGCGTGGTAAGAAACTTCTTGAAGCCATTGAAGGCCTCTTGAGCCTCGTTGGTCCACTTGAAAGCTTCTCTGCTGAGGAGGAGTTTGAAGAACGGCAATCCCTTTTCACCGAGCCGTACGTGCGACGAACGCTAAGTGCCGCCATGCATCCGGCCAATTTCTAGACATCTTTGGCGTTTTGGGGCGGTTTCATCCGCATGATGGCGTTGATTTTCTCGGGTTTGGCTCGTGCCATGCCGGGCTAACAATGTTGCCGAGCAAATTGCGGAGGGGCGCCCGACACACTTTCGGGTTAAGTTTCCATTGGTACTCGTTTAGCTTGGCGAATACCCTTGCAAGGTCATCGACCGGGGAAAGGGGCGCTCGGGTCTTCACCACGACATCATCGGCGTAAGCTGAGCGAGGTCGGGGATGAGGTTCCCCTAAGCGACCCTCAGTATAGCCCGGGCCGGTAGGTGGCTCCGCGTTCTTGAGCCCGAACGACATGGTAGTGTAGCAATAGGCACCAAACGGAGTGATGAAGGAAGTCTTCTCCTGGTCTTCGGCCAGGGGGCAATCTGGTGATAGCCCGAAAGTAGCAATCCGTAAAGCGAGTAACTCGCAACCCGGTGGAGTCTCGACAACTTTGTCGATCTGGCGGAGACCAAAGCGGGTCTTTAGGGCAAGCCCTATTGAGATCGGTATAATCATCAGCACATCCTCCATTCATTATTCTACTTTCTTACAAGGACCGGATTAGCTACCCGATCGGGATGATACGCCGCGAATAAAGCCGGCGACTAATAACCTGGTTGCTTCGGCTTTAATAGCGGTGACTTTTCTTTATTAAAGCGGCGTATTTTTGAGGCGCCAAGACGGCTTGGCGTTGGCTTGACATGTAGGCGGTGCTCGATCCTCTCGAGGTACTCCGGGCATATCGGCGGGTTTCCACGAAAATGCTCACGTTCTCCCTCGGGGAACCAGGACGGCGCGTCTTCCTATTTGGGGGTCAAGGTTGGCGCCTATCTTGGTCGTCTTGGGCGATCGCCCTCCACCAATTTGGATGTCTTTAGTGTCCGACGGCTTGGTGGTCTTCTTCATCCGCTCACTCCTCGGGTATCTCGAGGTCGGAGGGGTTAGGCTTCTTCGTGTTCTTGATGACCTCCTCTTGTGAATCGTGGAGGATGAACTCCGTTTTATCGAGGCCCTCCCTTCACCATGAAACATAAGGCCATGTGTACATTGGCCACATGTATGAAAGACCCCCTTGTCGGTGGGGATCTTGAGGATGAGGTGGCCGTAGTCTTGGGACCGCCATGAGCACAGTGGGACGAGGGGTGCGGAGTGATGCGCGTGGTACGGGTGAATCAAAGTCGGCGACAAACGAAATTCATGTCTTGGATGCGGTGATGGCTTGTACCCGAACTGCATCTTTTAACGTAACTTGCCGAGAGGAGTGATGACTCTCGGCGGGATCCACCCGAATGGTGGTCGTATGGCTTGAGGTCGTCCTTAGTGATGTCGAGCCTTCATCGAGTTCAGCTTGACATGTTCGGGCGCTCTGGTCAATGAGGACCTTCTCGGGCGCAAGCGGCCGATTCACGGGTCTAAGACGAGGTGGAATCGCCCCGTGCGGGTTGTTGCACCAGTGTCGTCGCGAGAAGGTTATGGCCGCGCTCGGAGAAGGTGGGCCATATCGGGATCAGGCGACCCCCTCGGCGAAGTCTTTGGCCGGTCCCGGGACATTACGGGCGAGACCTTGTGATCCCGCCCGACCTCAAAGCCGTAGTGTCGGCCCATGATCATGTGAATGATGCCGTCCTCGGCGGTAGTGGTGCCTAGGATTGGCATCCTCGTGCAGGTCTTCTTCACGGTTGTTGCGGACAACCTTGGGTGCCTCCTCGGCTGCTCGTCGGTGATCTTGAGGCTTCTTGGCTCGCTTCATACTCGGCGTTAAAGTGCCAACATTCCGCCCGGACTATGATTCAAGTCAGCGTGCCGGGGACACTTGCCGTGTAGGGCTTCTTGATTGGGTCTTGCAGTTGAGCGCCTTCTTCTTCCCTTGGCCGGCCTTGATGTTGTTTTACGCCACCTCCCCAGCCGGTTCGATCACGGCGCTTCGTGATAGTTACCGCCGACCCTCTTCCCGGCGACTCACATCACGGTCGTCGTCGGGGCTACGATTATCGTGGCGCTCATCGCTGGCCGCTTGTCATCGCGGGGAACATCACGGCGGGGGGATACTCCCGCGGGTAGAGTAGCCATAATCCTTGTGGAAGACATGCACTCGGCCTCATCTTACCGGCGAACCTCTGCCACATCTAGCAATTTGGACATGGTTGTGATCTTGGACTGTGGGCTTTTCCACGGCTCTTGGGCTGCGGCATTACCATTGGAGACAAGGCCCTTGGTGAATCTTGTAGCGCATTCTTCGTCGGTGATATCGGGGATAGTCGGGCACCTCGGGCTTGGGCGGATGTACTCCGGGTGGCTCATTGCGGCCGAAGCGCACCTCTCTAGGTCGTGCCGTGCTGATTGCTTGCACGTGGACTTGTAAGTCTTGATGAAGATATCCTTGGCGTCTTGCCACGTCGTAGTCTTCCATCCCGCAGGGGCGGGGAGCTAGCGATTGGCCGCCTCGGTGAGCCTAATCGGGGAAGTAGTTCGCCATGACATCCTCCCCGCCTCGGCCGACGATTGCGATCTCGTAAATCATGACCCGGGCCTCGGGATCTTGGTCGCCGAGTACTTTGAGAGGGCGTTAGTGCCTTTGAAGCCACGAGGCCATCGGACCGGCGAGAGATCGGATGGTAGGGCCGGATCGTAGTGATTGTGAGGTTCCCGTTGGGTTCCCACGTCTGGCATGTTGTACTCTTCCGTCGTTGAATCTCAAAGCGTCTTCGCGAGCCCTCTTGGCTGGCGGTGATGCGGTAACAAGCATCTCGGGCAATCTCGAATCTTTCTCGGAGGTCGAGAGGGGCGGTTTCGATCTGGGGGGGCCAGATTGGGTGGTTGTCCACCAGCCACCCGGTAGTTGCACCCGCCACTACCCTGCCCGCTTGCTGACCATCTTGGCCCTACGTTTGCCCAGCCGGCTGTTTGCACCGAGGCGCCACCGTCGCATCGGCTGGGATTGGTTGCCCCCTTGGCATGGAGGGCCGCCTCTTCCTCGCCTTGGGTATTGCGACTCCTCTGGCGTGGCGCTTCGGCGGGATGGCCGTGATGGTATGAGCGAACCGAACTGGGTTTGGCTGAAGCGTGGGTGGTGTAGATGTATCCTCGAGCGTCTTCTATTGTGGCGTTCTCCAGATCAGGAGCCGTTCTTGGTAAGATGTTTTGTTACGGCGTCTTGTGAGCAGGATTCTGCCACCTCGTGTCGGGCTGAGGCTGTAGATTCGAGGAGAGCCCAGGAAGCTAGCGGGAAGCCGGTGTTACGCCGGTGAGCTTTGAAAGGCTGACGTCTGCTCAAACTTGCGGCGGCAGTGCTCGATAGGCGTTGCGTCCCTCGGTAGTCATGGAGCTCTTGGTTTCCCCTCAAGGGGTGCAGTCCTCGGCCCGGCGAAGATCCCCCCACCCATGGTCTCTAGGAGTGGTACCGCGATCGAGCGGCCCGAGGGGAGTCATAGCCGATCTCCAGCCCATCGGGTCTCCCGGAGCACGGTAGTAGTGGCGTCGGACGAGTCGATGGGAGGCGGTACGGCCATCAGCGAGCTTCGGTACTCTCCCTCCTCCTCCTCGCCCCTGACGGGATGAGAGAGCTTAGCCATGCAGATGTGGTCGCGCTAGTCGATGCAGCGCCTTCATGGTACATTGGTGCGCCGATGAAGTCGTAGGGTCCGGGCGGCCCTCACCGGCCGTCGAGTCCAGCGCTCGTCACCCGCGGATGATGAGAGAGTGGGACGACCCGGCCCTCGAGTGAGAAGTGACGACCCATGACTCTCGGCCGAGGGGAAGATTGCCCTCGACCATGATCCGCTTTCTCCCGGAGGAGTGTCCGCGCAGCCGCGTGTCGTGGTCGACGCTGTTCCTCGCTGGCAGAGGCGACATGGTCGAATCAACCAGCGGGGAAGACTCACTCATACCGATCTTGAGCTTGTCAAAGTCGCCGAGTAGATTGTCGCAGCGTCGTGGACGGGGTTTATGCAGCACGAACGGATGGGTGAGCCCCATCGGGGTCCGCGGCCCAAACTCTAAAGTTGGGGCTCGCGGCCGACCCCGCGATAGAGGCGTGCATGCCTTGGTGGATCTGGTGGCCGCTTGAGTTGTTGGCCGCCGAGCGTGGGCCAGCGAAATTCCGCACGGCGTCCCCAATTGGATGTCCCTCCATCTTAGGCACCGCCATGGAGTCGGGGAAGATCACCATCTTGTTAGCCATGGCGTCTTCGGCACACCCCCTCTACCCGGCGCGCCAACCGCCGCTTCGTTATCGGCGATAGTCTAGCGTGGGTATGCCCGGCTAGTAGATTGAGCGGGTTAGGATGTGCTAGGACGGCCATCTAGATGTTAAAAGCGTAATCCACGAAGGACAAAACACAGGTTTTTACCGGGTTCACGCACTTTGATGGGCGTGAAACCCACACCCCGCTTAGTTGTATTGATTGATTGAGAATCGAGATGTCCCTCGGGGGGGGATCCCCGCTCACCTTATATAGTCCGGGGGAGCGGGGTTACAGGTCGGATCGGTCCGACAAAGCTATCTGATCGGTTACAATAGGAAAGTATGTAGTGATTACTGATTGAGCTATACTAGGAAACTATCTTGGCGACCAAGTTTAGGCCGTGATCTCCGATAATTGCGGTCTTCTAGCCAAGGGCTTCGATCGTCCGTCGTCCCGGGCGACTTTGAGAGGCCTAACCCAAAGTAACCCGTGAGGGGATAGGGGGTTTATCCCCCCCCATTGGCAGTGATAATTTTGTGCTCGAATTGATATATAGGAGGCTGTAGATCTTGAACTTGGCCTTCAATCGCTACTATAATGTTGTTATTGCGTGTGTTTTGTCATAGGAAGCTGCAACTACTGCTGCTTATTTTCTTCCCTAACCATCGAGCGGGGAAGAGATAGAAAGCCTTGATGTCGCTGATTTTTCAGTCAGTAACTTTCGGTGAAGGTGATAACTTTATCCTAAGATGGATATATCGAGTTGTTAGATCTTGAACGACACCGACTACTACAATGTAAGTGAGGGAAGGTGGTACCTTTATCCCGATGGATATCTAGAGTTGTAGATCTTGAACAATACACGGCCCCGCTACTATAACTATAATGTTGTTATCACGTGTGTTTTTGTCATAGGAAACTACAACTACCGCTGCTTTATTTTCTTTATAAAAAAGTTCTATTAAATGAACTGCCTTGCTAAATTCTGATTTATATTCCTCTCTATTCCTCAACTACATATTTTTTTGCGTCGTAGCCTCTTTGGTTTGTTTAGTCCTCATAGACTGCCTATTACAGAATTGAACTGTATAATTTTATCCTCGGATAGAAATATCGAGTTGTAGGTACTGAACTTGACACCTGACTGCTACTGTAATGTTGTTACCTGTGTGTTTTAGTCATAGGAAACTGCAGCTACTGCTGCATATTTTCTTTATAGATGAATATACATGCTCAAGAACAATGACTGCTCTGTACTGTAGAGTACTACTACTATCTTGGCTTACAAAAATGTGCCTATTTAATGGACTGTTACTCTCAAGAAACACGAGTGCTCTGTAGATTACTACTATCTTGGCTTACAAAAATGTACCTATTAAATGGACTGTTACTCAACTACAGTTTGTTTATATATTCATGTATTCTGAACTACATTTTTTGCAATATGTGCCTCTGGTTTGTTTAGTCCTCATAGCCGCCCTATTACAGAATTGTACTGTATAAAGATGAGGCATTCGACTACTTTAAAATCTTCAAAGTTTTTGGATTGTTAAGATATTAGGCAATTATATTTCTTCCTCGTTTAAAAATTAATGAAAATGGCCGCCACTGTGGGGTTCTCCCCCCACAGTTTTTGTTAAAAAAGAAAGATATTAGGCAATTTCCCCAGATTAAATCCATAATATAAATCATGACGAACTGAACAACTAGATTAAGCAATAAGCATGTGCAGCAAACTTGCATGACTCAAAATCATATCACAGAGCATAGCAAGATTCAACAGCATATAGCATAGCATGATCATAGCAACAGGTGTAAGCACAACTAGCATACCAGATAGATTGAACAGATTGGACATGACTAACACGACTAACAATTTAGATTAGATCTAGGGAGTAATACCGCTAGGCGTTGATGACAGTGATGGAGGAAAGTTCCCAAAAGCGAAGCCCGAGGTCTTCGTGTCGTTGTCGCCGCGTAAGCCGATCAACGCGGCAAGAGAGCTCCTCGACCAGGCCGACGTTGAAGACACCAAGATGTAGCGCCCCGGGCCTTGAAGGTAGACGAAAGCGTGATCTAAGATGGGAGCGGTCAAGGCCAAGAACGCCTTCCAAAACCTTATTCACCTAGTATAATTTTATCCTCGGAGGGATAGATCGAAATTATAGATACTAAACTTGACTCGATCGCTACAATGTTGATATCGTGTGTTTTGTCGGTAGAAACCGCACTCATCACTGCTTTTTCTTTATAGATGAATATATATCGTGCTCAAGAATCCGCAGTGCTTTGTAGAGTACTACTATCTTGTCTTACAAAAATGTGCCTATTAAATGGACTCATTCTTGAACTCTGATTTGTTTATATTCATCTATTCCTCAACTACATTTTTGTTCTCACGCCTCGTTTGTTTAGTCCTCATAAAGCTGCCTATTACGTAATTGAACCGTATATTTTATCCTCACATGGATATTTTGAGTTGTGAATCTTGCTGAACTTGGAACATTTGCTACTATAATGTTGTTACCGCATCCGTGTGTTTTTGTCATATCGCTTTTGTTTTTTTTCTTTCTGGATGAATTACATGCTGATGAAGATGAATGACGCTTTGTAGAGTACTACAACTATCTTGTCTTTAAAAATGGCATATTAAATGAACTGTTGCTAAAACAATGATTTGTTTATGTTCCTCCGTTCTGAACTACATTTTTTTGTGATATCACTTGCCTCGGAGATATATGAACCCTACTTATTGTTAGATTTTTTGAGTGCTAGCCGTTGGCTTCTACGTGTAACTTATTTTTTTGATATAGGTGTATGCGATGATTGGGCAGCTTTTTGTTGCATAGAAGGAAGGAAAAGGTATGAGTTCCTGAGAGGCCCCTGGCACCATGGCACGTATAGGGGCCTTCGATCTTGTCAGAAGGTTTTAGAGCACACCTAAGTACCAAAGATGGATCTCAATACTATCGCACCAAGAGCTTCATAAGGCGTGGGCCTTCTTTGTCTTTGCTCTTCAAGAGTGGTAAGCATGTAGCGGTATGCGAACAGTAATCGTTGGCGTTTATTGTAGACGCTCGCGGGAAAGAGGCCTTTTCGGGCGACCGCAGAACCGAAGAGGCTATGATCAATGTGGGTTTTAACGACTTGTTTGGCCTCATGGCACTTTGGATGTATTGGATATGGCCATCCTTCACGCATGACACCTGTGAGTACAATTTCTTCTATTCGACTCATTCGATGCCTCTTCATCTATTTGCTTGCTAAATTCGAAGGCTTATTTGGTTGACTCTGGCGGCTCCGCTTAAAAGTCAAATCTTGGGTGCGGTGAAAAGTGCAATAGACCGGTGAATTTCCTAACGCATTACCTGCGGTTTTCATATGTTTGCGAAGGCACATGCTTAAACCGATGAAAAGACATGTGGGTTCTACCGCGGCCCACCACATGATGGCTGCGATGAAACAAGTTCATTTTGGATTGTCCTCGAGGTAACTTTTCAGTGCGGCTCCATCTTGTGCCTACCTTTGTTTTGGGGTGGCAATAAAGACCATGTACAAATGCAAACACTTATGCCTACCTTATTTTGTATTAGAAGATTTAACTTGTCCGGAAATTCAATCAATTTGGAGAATATTAGAGAGAAGATGCGCCAAGTTTCTATGGAACGGATCATCATTACACGAAGGCAGAGTATTTTGTTTAATGCCATGAGTTTCTTCCTGCTTTCCCTTCTTTGATGATGACCAAATAGATAATGCATGTGAACTCGTGTTTACTATTAATGCCGAGTGCAATTTTTTGTAATCGTCAGGCTTGTGGATTGTGTAGTCCTCATAGACTTCCTATTACAGAATTGTATATTAGGCCTTCCTAATATCCGGTGACTGAAATTTTCAAATCGCTCTTACAGGCACGGTTATGATGATTTCCATCCAACGGGGAGGCATCAACGTCATCCAAAGGTCATGGCGAATTTTTCAGTTGCGGGGATGAGGAAAGGTGATAATTCTGCTGCTTATTTTCTTCATAGATGAATACACAAGCTCAAGAACACCGGACAAGCCTCAAAGAAAGTACTACCGCTATCTTGTCTTACAAAAATTTCCTACTAAACGAACTGTTGCTAAACTACAGTTTGTTTATATTCCTCTATTCCCTGAACTACTTCCTTACTTTCATTTTTGCTTGCTAAATTTCCTTGCATGCCTCTACTTCCCAGATGCCTCTTTCAGGAAGCTAAATTACATGTCTTTGTCGGTTACGGCTTTCTTGATCTGAACCATTGACATTCTAAGGCTGGACGTGGGCCTCGAAATGGGGCATTACACATATCTAGAAGGGCACATCATCATTGTTTTTCTTCTTCTTCGGTGGTAGTTGTTAAATTTTGCATTGGAAGATTTATTCCTTCCTTTGGTCTTGCCATGTGGGTTTTCCTCAGCACCAAATTAGGTGCGAGTAATGGCTCTGGTTCCCCTTCTCAATAGTGTTCTTTGCCGAATCTTTTCCTCAACATCAAGAGATGCTATCGTGTTTTCAAGCTCCATATTTTCTAGCTCTTCTATGAAGAAGGCAACTTAGCATTAATGCATCTGACTACAAACTCGCATGTGGCGCAAGCCTTATGACGGCAGGGATGACACCTTGATGAAGAGAAACGCCATGGAAGATTTGGGGATGCGTCACGTTGAAGAGCGCTTCCCAAAAACCTTATCCGGCCGCACCACCCCCAAGAGTAAAACATACCCACTAGTGGCATAGATTTGATCAATATCGAGAAATCCAGTTAAAATCACTATATCCCTCTAGCACAAAATTGGTGCCCTAATAGTGAATCCCATAACTCATTGTACCTTTAAGATAGCATAAGGCCCTTTACGGGTGCGGTTTGCACTAGCTAGATACATGAGTGGACCAACAATTTCAGAACTTTGAACTTCAATTGATCTCTAGTACACTTCTTATTCTTTTTGCAATGTCACACTAGGATCATAAGGTGTTGGAGAAGACTTTCTATCCATAAAGCCAAATCGCTTCAGGACCTTCTCAACATAGTGAGATTGTGATAAAGTAATCCCCTCTTCCACACCTTTTGCTCTTCACCTTTACACTACAAACCCATCGGGCTGATCCATGTAAATCTCCTCATCAACTCTCCATTAAGAAAAGTCAGTCTTCACATCCATTTGATGAATGATCCGACCATATGAGGCACCCAAGGAGAGTAGTGTTCTAATAGTGGTCATTCTAGCAACAGGTGAATCAGTATCAAAAGAAAACCCTCCTTT
Organism: Hyparrhenia diplandra; assembly: GCA_015847255.1. NCBI lineage: Eukaryota > Viridiplantae > Streptophyta > Magnoliopsida > Poales > Poaceae > Hyparrhenia > Hyparrhenia diplandra. The sequence continues at coordinate 477 of JADLZK010007639.1, read as the reverse complement.
TGAGTATAACCCTTAGCCACAAGCCCCGAGCCTTGTACTTATCGTTAGCACCATCGAGGTCTAAGCTTCTTCTTGAATATCCACTTACATCAATTGGTTTACAACCAATGACCACGACCTTAGATGTTTAATCTTTCTTTCTAGTTAATTTTTCAACTTTAGCTTAAAGATTTTAAAGTAGTCTAATGCTAATGCCTCATCTTTAGTTTTCGGCAAGTAAATATAGCAAAAATCTAGAAGCATCATGAATCAACATCATCAAATATCTCTTTGCACACACCATATTCATCCACATATAGATCGTAATGCATGAGTTCTAGAGGTGCTAAGAGTCTTCCTCCAATCGGCCTTTGTGAGGCTTTTTGGAGGTTGCTTAGATTGCAATACAATTTATGACACTTAGAACCTTGGCAATGTGAGAAACTGCAATTTAACCTAGCACATGTGGGTTCTAAGTTACAGACGCAGTCACCTTTG